>OZ024751.1:23925137-23932637 GCA_964016885.1 Eledone cirrhosa
AAGAAAAAAATGGAGATCTTGGAATAATATACAACATACGGGCATAAGGTTATGTTGCGAGGATGTGGTCCCTCCAAACCAGTGTTGATTAACAACTTATTTATATGAAAATGCCACGCCCCTTCTAATGTTATCCGCTGAATTTAAGTGTTAAGTTAATATTATTAATTTTACTGTGTTTATCATGTTGGCTGACAATGCTTTCTGAATGTTGCTGGCATTGTACTGCATACATACACACACCACACGTACATGCATATAGTTATATATATATATACATATATGGATTTATATTGCATACACACACAAACATATATATATACATATAAACCTATATATCCATGTACATACATATATACACATATACATCAGAAACACAAACCCTACCATCTCATGTAATATTCTTAATACCCTAATTTTATCTTTAATGTTTTTGGCTGATATATATATATATATATATATATATATATATACATATATATTATAAAACGAAAATATCACTCCAGAATTACATATATGTATATGTATATATATGTAGTTCTGGTGTGATATATATATATATATATATATATATATATATATATATATATATATATATATATATATATATATATATATATATGTATATATATATATATATATATATGTATATATATATATATGTACATGTGTGTGAGTGTGTGCACGCACGTGTGTGTATATATATTTGTGTGTATTTGTGTGTGCATACGACGTCTACACACACGTATATACACATGTATATATATGAGTTTGCGCGTTTCTTGCCAACCGTATATGTATATGTTTATTGAATATTAATTAACCATATAATCAATATAATTAATCATTAGCAGACTGACATAAATTGGTCCATAAACAATGAAGATAAATATATATCTTTATATATATATATATACACACCTATATATATATATATATATATACACACATATACATATATATATATATAAATATATATATATATATATATATATATATATATATATATATATATACCTATTTGGGCGGGTCTCATCTTTCAAACATATATGTATATACATATATATATATTATATATATATATATATATGTATATATGTATTTATATATATATATACACATAAATATATATATATATATACATAAATATATATATTATATATATATATATATATGTATTTATATATATATACATAAATATATATATATATATATATATATATATATATATATATATATATATATATATATATATATATATATATACATAAATATATATATATATATATATATATATATATATATATATATACATAAATATATATATATATATATATATATATATATATATATATATATATATATATACATAAATATATATATATATATATATATACATAAATATATATATATATATATATATATATATATATATATATATATATATATATATATATATAAAGAATGAATAATAACAGGTAGACATCATAAAAAGGTAATTTATTCTGTGTGCTTACAAATGTGTCCACGGTGGTTATACAGCCTAGTTATGCTATGTGCAAACTTATAACTATTTGCAAAACTCAATTATCAAATGCTGTGACCACTGTATCCTCAGAGCAGAATGGTTAAAATGTACAATGTAAATACCCTTAAGTGAGGTTATTGGGGAAGATAGACTAGAAAAGGAATAGAGAAAAGAAGGGGAGAGGGAGAGAGAGAGAGATATACAGGGGTTGGAGAAATGGGAGAGAGTCGTTTGTAGATAACTTAATCAAAATGTTGTGGTAGCGGTTTTATTATACACGCATATATACATATATATATATCCAGAAATAGCCGTCGAACCGGCTTGAGCTCTGCCGTCGGGGTCTTGACTATCTTCCTATAACCCACTCTATTACCCAAAGTTTCGAGTACTCTGGTGCGTTATGGTCCAACTGGTTCCTTACCACACTTCCTTCGTTATATATATATATATATATATATATATATATATATCTAAGTGTCCAAAATTAAGATAAAATGAATTAAATGAAATCATGGGTGTCATGACATAATGCATGCGCCATATATCCTGGGAATTTAAGCTCAAAGATAAATAAATCCGAGCATACTATAATAACTAGTGATTGATTAACATATAAATATACATGAATAATCACAGGAGATAATTTTTGCTCGCGTGTAACCACGCATAGCTAGTATAGGTAATATTTACCTTTAAGAGTAATTATTCATGTATATTTATATGTTAATCAATCTCTAGTTATTATATATATATATATATATATATATATATATATATATATATAAATACAAATAGACAAGGATTAAAATTTCCTCTTCAGTAGTCTTCTGATTTATCGTTGGTATTTCGGCGCATTAAAATCAGTGCGAGCGATAACTCAATTAAGTTATCGGGACAGTGGGAAAACGGAGGGAAGAAAACAAACACATGGTGGTATGCAACGAAAAGAGAGGAAAATTAGAGACAAGTCAATGAATCACGTGGGCATAAGCCCGACATATCAAATTGACGAGAAGAAATAGACACGTCCGAGCCGCGAGAAGATTGAGAGAGGAAAGGAATTCAAGCAGGTCAGATGGGAGGAAGTGAGAGGGAGGGGGAGAAGAAGAGAGGGAGTGAGTGAAAGTGGGAGGAAGGACCAGCCGAGGGTAGTGACCAGCAGCAGGAATTGAGGAAGGCAAGAGGCGAAGGAGAGAGAAGGGTTGATAGCAATAAGGTAACAGAAAATATACGAACCACAGCGAAGGGAAAAATTATGTGAATGAAAAATGGGTGCTGCGTTGTTGCGAACATTTAAGATGTATACAGCCTACCTGAACCTATTCCTACAATATCACTGTGAAAATAATTGACTGCTCTATATATGGATTTGAACTCAGAATGTAGGGAGCAATAACTCTATGATGCAAAGCATGGTGTCTGACATCTACCGATACTGGCAACCCACCCACCCTTTCGGAGAAAATAATAATTGTATTACATCTTTCCGACTCTCAGGTTGACTTACCACGAATCGATGACAACAACGCTCAGGCGTTATGATGTATGCATCATTAGACGGATATCCAATATACAATATCTTCATCTTTAAACGTAGTGCTTAGCTGAAAGAGATTTGTATCTAATACTCTAATCGAATCATGTTCCTACACAGTATATCTTGACGCATGTTTTGTTCTGTTTATATTTGCTCAAAAGGACGCTATAATAATACACGTAAATAAATAAACGACAATTCAATATCCTTGATATTTTGTTTGTGTTAGTAAATAACTAAATATGTGTGTATTTGTTTGGCGGATGGCATTTTATTTGGTAGGAAAACCTTGTCGCATTATTTTGCTATATTTTATAGCTATATATTTTTATCCAAAGTAAAGGGATATGTTTTGTTTATAATGTTTTCAAAATTAGGCACAAGACCAGCAATTTGCGTGAAGTGATGGGTGGAGCTAACATTAATTATGTTAATCCCAGTAATTTGCTGGTACTATTATCGATCCTTAAGGATGAAAGGTAGGATTTGATATCAGAACTCAGAACTTAAAGCGTTTTCTCTAGAGAAGGAGAGAGAAACTGATAAAGAGGAAAGGAAAAAGAGATAAAGGAGGATTCAACTGCAGTACTTCACTGGTACATTATTATCAACCTCGATAAGATGAGAGGCAGAGTTGACATGGGCGAGTTTGAACTCAGTACATAACGGAGAGTAAGTACATGCCGCAAATCATTTTTTTTGACGATACTCCGATTCTATCAATCCAGCCTTGACTTGTGTTTCTTTTTCTTTTCTTTTGCATATAGCAAAACCAAAACAATTTAAAGCCATAAGTGAATGTTAGAAAACTATTCATACTTTTTTATCTGGTAATAAGTACAATAATGGTTTATATATATTCCGAAGAGAATCTTACGAAAATGGAACGAAATGCTGCTCAAATCAAAACATTTTGTTTGAATGGAATATATACGGGAATTGGTTTTATTGGCAATACTGATAACATGACCATCCTTAAATATAACATGACCATCCTTAAATATCGGTTTCAACACACGTTTTCACATCAAGAATCCAGCAAAAGAAATACATAAAATTGATATACAGGAATGTTTATTATTTATTTATTCTACTGATATATACCCATGAAATATCTATGCGTGGGATATTTGGAATAATGCATATCATTTCGTGCTAAGATCGACTTAAAGATATACTTAATAACCAAGACATTCCTTTTTCCCTGTATAAGAACGTGAAAGATATTCACGTAACTGAAACCTTGTATTACGTTTGGTTGAGGATTAAAAAATGTCGGAGCAAGTTCAAGAAATATTTTTATGCTATAATCAATAGATTATCGATAGAAGTATTTATTGTTTTAACAACAACTCAGCTTGGATTGTTCGTATCGTTAAACTACAAATATCATACCAGCTTTACTTCTGATGTGTTGCTAATGCATTCTTTCAATTAGATACCTGTATATATTACTAATCGTATTACTAAATGATAGCGTTTCTTGGCAGAACATCTATAAACAGAATAATCATTAAGATAAAAGCAGAAATATGTTTGAATTGGATGTAAACTTTGTTTGTCTGAGGACAAATTTGGAGAGGAAAAACATTATATAGAGTATGTTATATATATAAATATAAGGGAGGATGTGCTCATGCGCAGAGATGCTATAAAAATAGGTTATGAAATAGGACGAAGACACTAAAGAGTGGCCAACTGCAGCTTCTTTTTCCGTCTTCTCAGGGTCTTCACCCTATTCTATAATCTATGTTTATAGCATCTCTGCGCATGAGCACATCACCATTTCTACTTATATATATATATACAATATTATACAATATATATACAATATATATATATTAATTTTTAAGCTTGTTGAATCCCAACAAATTAAATACAACCTCTGCATATATATATATATATATATATATATATATATATATATATATATATATCATCATCATCCTCATCATGATTTTACATCTGCTTTTCCCTGCTTGCAAGGGTGGGGTGGGTCCTATCGGCACACCATCTCTAACTTGTCACGGACCTTCGTGATCTCCTCCGTGAGCGTCAGCGAGCTCAGGTCTGCTCAGATGTCTAATATATATTTGTGAAATGGGTGGTGGTTGAAATTTAGTTGTGCACGGTTAAATGGTAGTAGACGTGGTCGAACGGACATGAAAATGTACACACCTATGAAAAAGTGCCAAGGAAGCAAATAGACGAGGTTTCAACTCTCTAACCTGAAAAATGTGGTCCGTAGGGCCCCAAAATGGTCTATTTACTATCGCTTTCGGTAAGTTATTTCCCCCTGTTCTAATACTTGGATGAATTATTTTCCGTAGTCGCTATCAATATTCATTGTCTTATTTACAATTTCATACAAATTTTTAAACTCATCAATTTTTTCATAACATATGAAACACAAGGTTCTTTCGCTGTTTTATAAAATCGATTCTGCAGTGCCATTTTACGAAACGCCAAACCGAAAACGGTCAGTTTTCCATCAAAAGAAATAAAATCCTTAAATTGCGAAGAAGGGACGCGTGTTCTCGGGTACGTTTTTTCTGATATCATTTATTTTAATTCTAATACATGTTAACCACCACTAACAGTAAGTAGTATTATTCAAAGTCAAATGAAAAGTGTAAAGAATACAAGCATGTAAACTTAATGAATGGGATCTATAAGCTTTTGGGTTGCCGAGTTAATTCATTTATTATTTTTTTTTTAATATTCATTGTAAATTAATGAATGGGATCCATAAGCACTTTGGTTGCCGAGTTAATTAATTCATTTTTTTTTTAAATATTCATTGTCTTATTTAAAATAACATATCAAAGACAACGTTATTTCGCTGTTAATAAACTGTTGCCTGCTACAGTACGTTTCATTTTCATTTTTCAAATACAATTGCTTTATATTAAATTTAAATACTTCTATTACGATCATACAGTACCGTTTTATGAAATCGATTCTGCAGTAGAATTTTACGAAATGTCAAACCGAAAAAGGCCACTGTTTTCTAACAAAGGAAATAAAACCCTTACATTGCGAACCCCCTGTTCTAATACTGGGGTTAGTTATTTCCTGCTCTTCTAATAAACGTCTAATATATAGAGGCCCCTCTTGCTGACCAGGGCAATCAAAGTGTAAACTATCATACAAACCTTCATAATCTGCATTTTCAAACTTGCATATCATCGACATTGCTATTTCGCTATTAATAAACAACGCTTTTCACGTCGCTCCACTTCTCATTGTACAGCCCCAAGTGCATATTTCTATTTTTTTTCCTGATACTGCTTCTTTATAATAAACTTGCAATAATATTTTTCAAATTATTAACTTAATAAAAAGTGGCCCCGAGTGCAACCGGGCTCAACTAATAGTATATATAGATAGATAGATAGATAGATAGATAAATATGCACGGGTGTGTATGATTGTGTATAGAAGATTATATTAATAAGAGGAATTCCAACTTTGTCTGATTTACTCGTTTTATTTATAATCCTTTAAAATTTATAATGGTATTATAATGAAATAGTATGATAGAATATTAAATGTTAAGTGTTAATTGAACAAGTACTTTCATGCTTTCGCAATCTTCAGGTTCATAATGTGTGGTGACAGTCAAGTTTGCAATTTTCAACAAAGGAATTGTGGTAAGGAACCAGATGGACCATAACGCACCAGAGTACTCAATACTTAGGGTAGTAGAGTGGGAAAAAGTATGACCCCGACGGCAGAGCTCAAGCCGTTTCGATGGCTATTTCTGGACCAGAAGGAGCCGTCGAAACGGCTTGAGCTCTGCCGTCGGGGTCATACTTTTCCCTATATATATATATATATATATATATATATATATATATATATATATATATCAGTTTAAGTCCCTCCGAGGTTAACTTTGACTTTCATCCTCATGGTGGCTGATAAAATAAAGTACCACTGCCGCACTAGGTTCGAGTTACTCGAATTACCACTTCCATTAAATTGTTGGCCTGTGCCAAAAGTAGAAACACTTATAAAGCTATCTTTTGCTTTTTAACACACATTTTGAACAGAAGGTGTTCCTACATTTAACTGGCTGTATCAGCATTTAGTAAGAACGCATATTATACAAAGACACCATCAGTGTAATCTCACATTATCTCGTATACATGTCTAACATTAAATCTTCAGTGAAAAAATAGATTTCTTTACTGTGTATAGCTAGAAAGAATCCGTTATTTAAAACCTTATTTTCTTTATTTGTTGCAGGAGGAATCTCGTTTTACAATTGCTTTAATTAGTAAATGCGCCTATCACGATTCTTGAGTAAACACTGGTATTGCACAGATAAAAGATGTGAGAAAACAGGAGAGAGAGAGAGAGAGAGAGAGGAGGAAGAGAGAGAAATGAAGAGAGATGGAGAAAGAAAGTGTTTTGAAGAGGAAATGAAA
>OZ024751.1:23937637-23945137 GCA_964016885.1 Eledone cirrhosa
CGAACGAGATCGCGCGAATCAAAAACAGATGCAGCGATCCGCGAGTGGTGTCACTCATACCAAGCGATTCCTCGAGATGCTGGAGACGAACGGGTACCCTATCTCGCTCACAGACAGAATAGGAGACACCAGACACAAGAGGCAGTGAGGCACCCAAGGCAAGTGCTTCCTTAAAATGCCACACCTGGGCGAGAATACCACCAACGCTATCCGCAAGGCTATACGGAGAGAGGGCCTCGATATCCACCTGGCCCACTCGGGCCCCTCTCTGCAAAGATGCCTCTCCAGGAAACCCGGGAAATCTACTGGCGCATGCTCCCTCAGAGACTGCCCGATACGCCATGCGAACTGTTGCCTACGCACATACATCGTGTATAAGATAGAATGTGACAGGTGCAACCAATACTACATAGGTAGCACAATCCGACCTTTGCACATCCGGATCAAGGAACACACTAAAACCAGGGCCTCGTCTTTCCGGAAACACATAGACAAATGCGGAAACAAAGACGGAAGGCCCATTGTCACAATTCTAGCGACTGAAAGAAACGTCGGCGCGTTAGGTATCAAGGAAGCGCTTTTTATCAAACGCTTGGAACCGCAAATAAACAATCGATCCGAGAGAAGCGAAATGAGATGGCTGGTTTAAGTTAACAAACGATGCAGCAACACACGCACACACACACACAAACGAGACAACTAGACACGCACACTCACACACACACAGTAGAATTCCACCATACGACCATACTACACTGCCAATACAGAGGAACAACAACACACGCACACACACACTCAAGCGAGACAACAACACACGCACACACACACACAGTAACATTTAACAAACAGGCAGAGAATGGACTGACAGCTAGCGCCACCCCACTCCCTCATTCGGCCGCTGACCTCTTCCCGACCGACCCCATTTCACGCGCACGCGCGCTCTGCTGAATACCTCGGATATTCAAAACAACAAACAGCGGAGGACGCGTTTCGCACCTTTCCGACAGACAACTTTTCCCCCACCCCGAAAAAAACCCCCAGCTGATGGATGTGAATCCGAAATATATAGGGACAATTAAATCTCTCCCAAGGTAACTCTCTCTCGTGTTATTTTATTTTATCCTTTATGCTCTTTCCTTCATTCCTCTACACGTCTTATACACGCCACACATCTCAACGTACACACACTTACATCTCTCAAATGAGTACATTATATATCATTTAATTTGGTAAGAGCGGTAGATTGAACGTTTCGGTAGAGCGTCGGCCAACATACTTTGCGGCATTTAGTTACGTTCTTTTATGTTCTGAGATCAAATCCAGTCGAGGTTAGTTTTGTTTTTCATCCTTAAAGGGTCGAATAAATACAGCACCAGTAATGCACTGGGGTCGATTTAATTGATTTTTCTTCCCCAAAATTGATGTTCTTGTTCCTAAATCAGATGAGAGTATCTAGTTGATCGAACAACTAAATGAGCATAGTCGAGATCGACGAGGACCCGACAGTGAATGTGTATTTGTGTAAACATATCTAAAGTCTTTCTCGAGCCAGAAAGCTCATCGGTCGTTGTTTATCCCGGTTACCGTTGTGTGAAATGTCTGAGAGTGCACAGCTCTCCTCTTGACTGAATATCTGTCCTTCGTTGGGTTAAACCCCCAAAATACAGTTGGTACTTATCTTCAGCTGAGTACACTTGAACAATGGGAAATGAGGTGGTTTTCTCAAGAACACAATACAGTCCAGGGATCGAATCTACAACATTATAATAGTAATTCTGACACCCTTACACTAGCGAAACGCCTCCATGTATTTGTGTAAGATATTAGTAAAATATCTAACATTGCAAATAGAGAGATTATGCATCATATCTAAAGTGGAAAACATTGTAGAGACAGCATAATAAGTATATCTTAAATAGTAATAATAATGGCATGGACTTGAATATTCATTGCATTCTGGTGTAGTCACGATTATTTCTTATACATTCAACTAGAACCATGTAAATAGAATATTGTTGAATAGAATAGGCGTCTCAAACACAATATATAATTATGGATATTATCGAGAAATCGAAGCACCAATGAACATTCTGTTCTACTACAAGATTATGAACCGTGTTTCGTGTAACCTGCCATTTTGAATAGTATTTACGTTGGTACAAGGTAACAGAATTAACTGTGAGTGGTAGATATTGCAATCTAGAACTACATTATCTAGAGAAGCTTGCTATTTGAGAGAGTATGGTGAACGTTTGAGTATCATTTGGATGCAATGTCTTGCAGATTTAATGACAACACATAATGCCTCCTTTATTTGCTTGGGTGTTGTTCTATAGTATGCTATACAGTTGCAAATGACAGTTACAAGTTAAATATAATTATGTGCTTGCATAAGTACCAGTAATGTACTGGGTAATTGCTGGCTTTGTGCCAAATGTAGAAACAATTATTAATCCGTCTCACAATGATTTGAGATTTGAACCTGGAAGCAGTGAATTTATAGACAATTTCAAGAATTAACATGTTAAAACCCACACCGTACAAATCAAATTTATCTTCTATATATTTCAGACAACTTATTTCATAATTCATGAAGAAACTTAGTAACAATACCACAAATATAATAAACCACTTGTAGTTAATGGTTAGAATGTCTAAGGAAAGAATATCTGGACGGATTTTACAGACAAAGTCATACGGCGGGATAAACAAAGGTAGAGTTCGAACTCGGTTGGTGTCACTTGGTGATTCAGCCTGAGATGTCTGCTTCTGATAAGACCCTTTAGAAGGCGGGGCTGAAGACTCTTCCTCCACAACCTCTTCCAAAGTTTGTCCTGGCTCTTTACACTCTGAATTCAAATCTCACCGAAGTCAATTTTGCCTTTCATACATAAAACAAAGTGTTAGTAAATCACTCTGCGTCTATCAAATATACTTTCTCTACCCAACAAATCGTACCTAAATTACAAATCATTGTTTATTTTATATTTAACTCATAGAAAATGTCATTGGTTGTGACATAAACATTTCGGCTTCCAATTTAATCTTTCCGAAACCGTTATATATTTTTATCATGTTAGGAGAACATTAATTGAAAATGTGTTTGTGACAGTCGAAGTTGATCTGCATTCAAACTCACAGTCCGTTCAGTGTGTGACTTCTTTATTATTGCATGAATTCATTTCCCCGACATCCGTGCTACCTATTCAAGAGACAACATTATTATAGCTTTGTATTGTTCTCCCTGTAGACACGGTATAAAGTAAAAAATATTTAACCAGCTAACATAGGCAAAACATACAAATTCTTCTAGAGATATTATTGTCAAACGTCGAAAAAACAAACCAACTGTAAGCTTCCCTTTTAGATTTAAACCTCATACCATTCGATAAATGTATTCGTGGAATGGCAAGGCTCAGAATTATTGACATATAAATGGAAGGAAAAACTCTTATATATACGAAAAGTTTCACAAATAAGACGACTTTGACACGCTGAAATCGAAAGTACACACTGTTGTTAATATGGTACTGCTGATGATTATATTTCTAAATATGTGTAGCCTATGGGTAACTGAAAAATCCATCACATGTACGCAAATATAATATTGAAACAGGATAAAAACCAACGGAAATTCAGTTTGTCGATAAACATTGGCATCCATTACTTTAGCTAAATATATATATATCGCTTTACGCTATCTATTTATTCTTTTATTTAATCAATTTAAACGTCCATATAGAGCAAGTAAAACATGACAGGCAAGGAGAGGTATATACTACTACTTAAACTTAAGAAATAGAATCAAGAGATAGACAAAGTGAAGAAAACGAAAAGCAAGAGGACAACGGGATGCAAAAGTAGCATAAATAAGAAAAAGGGAGAAAAGTCAAAGAGAGCTATAAAGCAGCTAAAATCGTTTCCGTTGAAGATTTTCTTAGCCTCCATGTTCAGAGATATTTTCTTTATAGTTGGTAGATTTTTGACAATATTTTGCACGTCCAAGCCTAGTATTTTATTAAAGACCGGCTTCAAGATGCCCTCTCTCCGAGACTGGAAGTTTTTACAGCGTTCTTTCATAAAATTATTTAAATGGAGCGATCTACGTGTAGTATAGTACAACCAGCGTCGGTTTCAAGAAATGTTGGTATCTAAGTGGTTAATATCCGAGGAAGATATAATTTGCATCTAGCAAATAAATATGAAATATGAAAATTGAAACGTTATGAGATTTCTAATATCCCCAGTAGTAGAAAATGAAAATAAAATATCTGTGACGCTGTCTCTGTACTGGTGAATAAAGGTGACGAGAATCTCATCAAAGCAACTTAATATTAAATTATATTTGCCTAAAGGTATCGATATATCTCATCGGACATAAATGAAATACTTCATCGTTATTGTACGTATAACAATTTTCCTGCAGGTATAAATATTATGAATACTACACATATGCCCCCCCCCTCACATACACACACACACACGCACACACACACGCACACACACACACACACACACACACACACACACACACACACACATACACACACACACACACACACACACACACACACACACACACATAAAATATACACATTTATTAGTGAGTCGGAGCTCAACTGCTAAGCGCTTGAAATGTCGTCCTGTCTAGAGTTTGATGTCGAAACGGCTACGCTCCTACTATTTATCGG
Source organism: Eledone cirrhosa (assembly GCA_964016885.1). Lineage (NCBI taxonomy): Eukaryota > Metazoa > Mollusca > Cephalopoda > Octopoda > Eledonidae > Eledone > Eledone cirrhosa. The sequence continues at coordinate 23,942,329 of OZ024751.1, forward strand.
CCACAAAAGGAAGAAAAGCAAATTGAACTTGGCGGTTTCTGAACTCAGAGTACACAGAGCTGGGACGAATAACACAAAGCATTGTATCTAACGTTTTAACCACTCTGTCAACTCGCCGCCTCATCTAACTCTATTACTTACACTTAAATTGTTTACTAATATTTTTCGATTTAGGTACAAGGCAAACACATATTTGAGGAGGGAAAAGTCGATTAAATCTACCCCAGTGCGTTACTGGTACTTTATTTCATCGACCCCTTAAGGATATAAAGCAAAGCTAACTTTGGTGCTATTTAAACGCGCAACGTAAAGGGATGAAACCATATGCCGCAAAGCATGCTGTCCGACGCTCTACCGATATTGCCAATCCACCGACCGTTTTTTTAAATTGTTTAATAATGGTTTCTGATTCAGGCATGAGGCCAGCAATTTTTGGGGAAGGGAATATCGATTAAATATATATAAAGGGCAGCATTATTAAACATTTTAAGAGGGTGGTGGATTGACACGAATCGTTAGGGCGGCAGACAGCATGCTTTGCGGCATACATTTACGTCCCTTTTCATTCTGAGTTTAAATACCGCCGAGGTTAGCTTTCCCTATCATTCTTACGGGGTCGATAAAACAAAGTACCAGTGCATTACTGGTACTTTATTTTATCGACCCCGTAAGAATGATAGGGAAAGTTAAACTCAGTATGAAAAGGGACGTAAATGTATGCCGCAAAGCATGCTGTCTGCCGCCCTAACAATTAGTGTCAATCCACCACCCTTTTAAAATGTTTAATAATGCTGCCCTTTATATATATATTTATTTGTCATAATTATTTATTTACTACATTCTTCACACATTAGTATGTCATGCTTCTACATAAGTCAGGAGATTATGTTTGAGAAATGTTTGAATTAGATGACAAAAATATCAAATATATCGCTGGGCATTTGCTGCGTGTTTGAAATGTCTGCAAATAGGATTACTGCGGAATTCTAATACCTCGATCATCTCTATCAAAGCAGAAGCTATATTTCCAGCTTTGTCAAAATATTTCTCATGCTTAGATTCTTTATATAACTAAATAAGGTAAATTCTGTGAGTGTTCGAGTTTTTTGAAGAATAGTAACTGTAATATAATCCTATAAATTTATACTATATCAAGGTCTTTTATTTAAATTTCTGATGCATATGGAAATGTCATTATTGAAGAATCTATCCCAGGTACACCTGTTCTTTTACGAATAAGCTAACTGGAATCGCTGCATGAAATCGATTTACTTTTTTTGTGGATAAAATCTGGAATTTTCAGTCTTGTTTATTGTACTTCTTTTGTATAATATTCCTATGGCTATGTCAATAATATATTGGGCTAAATACTTTGTCGAATAGAAACTGCACGCAATATCTACAAAACCAATTACGTCGTCACTTCTTTGAAACGTTAACAATACAAAACCCAGCTTAGATGTCGCATTTCTTATGACACTGGGTTTTTAAATTTTGTGTACCTTTCCTGCAATAAATAATACAGGAAAATGCAATCTATTGAATGAGATAAGAATACAATAAGGAATTAATTCCGGGAGTAAATTAATTTTGAATTGAGATGTTATTTAAAGATTAAAATTGAAAATTAATGAAGGTTAATTATGTACAATATCAACTCTGGTAATAATTTTAATTATGTCAGCCTTTTTCTTTTTAGGATGTATTGGAACATTCTGCAAAATTGCTAATATCGGTTTTAATGTGTTGGATATCCTAAGATTACACCGACAAGTGTTCCAGTTATTTGATCAACAGAACAGCCTACTTGGAAATTAACCAGCAAGTGACTGAGCCTTCCACAGCAACGTATATCGCCCAACGTGGTTCAAAGGGAGATTCAGCGTGACAAAGTGTGTTACAAAGCTAACTGTTTTGAAATACAAGTGTAACTTATTTTATTTTTCATCTGGGTAGATTGGGTTGCCGGGAATCAGACTAATAGTCGTATGCGGACACTCTTACAACAAAGCCACAAAAAGCCTTCAGATGTTTGAAGGTATTTACTTATAAAAATGTGTAAACCGCAAAATTGGAAACAATTTTCTATACCAATATTTATTCGAATTTAGGCACAAGACCAGGAATTTAGTGGAAGGGAAAGTTGATTAAATCAATCCCAATACTTGACTGGTACTTTATTTCATCGACATCTGTAGAATGACAGGCAACGCTGAAATAATACTACAAAGCCTTTATCCCAGCGCTTCAATGATTTACGAATCTATCGCAGGTTTCTATAGCAATAGTTATTATAGGCTAAATGACATAAGAGACGTTCCATGGATTCAATATGGAATATACAAATTTACATATTAAATCCAATTCCTTACGTTTTAGAACACACATAACTGTTTAACATTTGTTAGCACTAATACGGGTGAAGGCTTGTCAGTATTGGTAGAGTAACGGACAATATGATTTGTGGTATATAGTTACGTTCCTTTGTGTTATGAAGTCAAACCCCGGCGAGGTTAACTTTGCTTTTCATCCTTATGCGGTCGATGAATTCACGTACCAGTAACGCACTGGGGCCGATTAAATCGACGTCTCCTTCCCCCACAATTGTTGGCCTTGCACGTAAACCAGAATCAATTATTTAGTTCTGATATTAAAAGCGTTCACTGACCTATTTCACAAATTATCTTTGAATGTTAAAGAATCAATCTCAACCATATATCCTTTTCAAATAATCAAAATGCCCTAATGAAGTTCATTAGTACTCGTTGATTACCTTCTTAGTTTCAATAGCTATCCAAATAAAATGTTA
>OZ024751.1:23950137-23965137 GCA_964016885.1 Eledone cirrhosa
ATGCCCAAGAGGAAGGAGCAGCCATTGGTGTTAGCATTGCAGGCGACATAGCTAACTTATTCATGGTATGGTGGGACAGTAGACTTAAACAAAAACTTAATGAACAATTAGAAGACAGCTTAACCCTGATAATGTACTCCCGCTACGTAGATGATATAAACATCGTAGTTAAGACACCCCCACTAAAGAACAGTCAGGAACTAGAGAAAAACACAATGGAAAGCATCCAGCAAATAGCAAACTCCATCCACCAGAGCATTAGAGTTACTATAGACTACTCAAGTAGACACCCCAACCATCGATTACCTGTACTAGACACAGAGCTCTGGTTAGATACCATTAACAACCAAAAACAAATTCTCCATTCCCATTATGCCAAACCCATGACTTCCAAACATCTGATCCACCGAAACTCGGCCATACCAAAATCAACATACTGATTGCGGATTTGGTACGGGTGATGAGAAATGTGTCCCGCATGTGCAACCCCGAAGAACTAGAGAGACACATACAACACTTCATCCACCGTATGCAGTTCTCTGGCTACAATCAGAGAGATAGAATCAGAGTGTATAAAGGAGCCAGAACCAAATGGGAAAAAATGGTAAATAATGACATAAATGGGACCTGCCCCTTGTATAGGAGCAAATTTTGGAATAGAATAGAAAGAACTAGGAACAAGGCCAATAGAATAAACTCATGGTATGATAGCAATAAATACCAGAGTGTAATGTTCATCAATACAACCCCTAGAGGCGAACTAGCCTACAAATTTAGAAGGGCCCTAAATAAACATAATCTCAATATTAAGATAGTAGAAAGACCTGGTACCTCCGTAAAAACACTTATTAGCAAGACATACCCGTTCCAAAGACCCTCATGTATAGATAAGAAATGTATAACCTGTAAAATAAGCCCCCATATTAACTGTAAAACTAGAAATGTAGTGTATAGCATAAGATGTACTGAAGGACAATGTAGAAACAAAAATATAGTGTACATAGGTGAGACAGCTCGTACTATAGGGGAACGAATAAATGAACACTGGCGAGACCTCCAAGATAATAAAGAATCATCTGTGCTCTACCAACATGCTAAGATAGAACACAGGGGTAGATTACAGAGCATAGAAATAAAAATAGAATCCACGCACAGAAAAGACGCAATGTTTAGGCAAATTATGCAGTAAGCATAAAAGAATTAAAACCAAAATTAAATAGAAAATACGAGTGGAACAGCAACATCACAACTTACAATTAAGGACAAAATGAAAACACACACACACATAGAACAAACAACTTACAATTGAAAACACACACAAAATGAAAACACACACAGGAGAAAATGAAAACACACACACACATAGAACAAACAACCAACCAATAATAAATAAATAAATAAATAAATAAACAAATAGAAAAATGAACACAAACACACACAGACACCCGGATGTGGCACATGCACAAACTGAGCACACAACACACACACAGAAACAAAATGGCGTAGGATAGAAGAAAGAAAAGGCACCGAAACGAAGAGAAGAAAGGAATCCCCAGTCACTGAAGAGGTCACAGAGTGTGTGACGAAAGGACTATGACTATATATATAAACAACTATCTGGTTGTGGAACCAACCAACCAACCAGAAATTTATAAGTTTGTAGATTTGTAAATTTATAAATATATAATAAATTGAAGTGAAAGCAACTGGTGCGTGTGTTTCTTATTGGCAACATGACCCTCCCAAAGTATAACAATATATATATATATATACGATATATATATACGATATATATATATATATATATATGTCGAGTTTGGTCAGCATAGTTTCTTGGTGATGGTTATAAGGGGCACTAAGAGTGCTAAAAGGTAAGTCATTCCGGGTTGAATCGGAGGTAACCGCAGTAAGTAAGGTACTCAATACATAGCAGAGTGTACAAGTTTTAATATAGAAGAGATTCTACAGGACTAGAACTGTTTCATTTGTGAGAAATGATGATTACTCACGAATGAAACAGTTCTAGTCCTGTAGAATCTCTTATATATATATATATATATATATATAGGGGAGGGTCATATTTGTGTAATATTGCCAGAATTAATAACAGAACACACTCACTGTTTGGTTGGTTTTCGCTTCTCGCTGTCTTTTATATCTGCGATCTAACTTAATCGGTCCTCAATGTTGCCATATAAAAGACGTAAAATAAGAAAGAAGTATGGATAAATCATTATAAGAGATCTTTGAATGCGAAAAATGGTTGATACATACATATATATATATATATATATATATATATATATATATATATCAACCATTTTTCGCATTCAAAGATCTCTTTTAATGATTTATCCATACTTCTTTCTTTTCAGTATCAGATATACCGCTACCAATTCGAATATACTTATCTTATTATTCTGTGGCAAATTGTTTTGTAATCTGGAATATCCCACACCTTTTATTGACATGTCACAGTGTATATATATATATATCCAGGGTTCCCTCAGTATTTGACTCTGTCTATGACTTCATCTATCAAACCCAGATATACAGAGATAAGTGTTGTCATACTATGACTACATCTATCAGATCCAAATATACAAATATAATGGTTGTTGTTATATAGTCTATGTCTTCATTTGCCAAACTGAAATATATATAGATTATTTTTGTTATGTTGTCTATCACTTCATTTGCCAAACCCAAGCATGCAGATATAGTTGTTGTTACTATGTTGTCTATGACTAAATTAAGTCTAATAATAAACATATTATTTTCCATTACACTTCTAAGTTTCTCTTCAGTTAAAAAATAGATTATATTAGGGATTACCATCTTCAAAATTCGGGTTTTGTTTTGTATGTTTTCTTTGTTTATATATCATACTGGAACTTTTGTAAAATTTGATTTGAGCAAGTGTAAACAGCATATCTCCATCATGTAAACAACAGGATTTTAATTAGGTATGAATTAATTGTAAAACAGAAAAACAAAAGATAAAGTGAAAGCGCGACTAATTACTACACAACACTGCTTGACGAAAAAATATAAGATCAATTCATGCAGAGAAATAGATTATTTACCAAATTCGTTATATGTAGTGACTAATATTATTGTTGTTGCTATTCGTTTTTATTTTGTTGTTGTTGTTTTTGTTGTTGTTTTTTGTTATATAAAAATTATGGACATCCAGCCTTTTGTCTTGCAACAAATTTGCAACTGCTATTAAGTTATTTATTGTCAATTGACAGGGAGATGTGGTTACGAATTTTAGAAGATCAAGTGACAGTTATTGAAGCTCACCCATTTGCAACTAATATTAAGCTATCCATTGTTATTTAATAGGAAGATGTGGTTAAACATTTTAACAGATTAAGGAACAGTGATTGAATTTAACCAGTTTATTTACAATTAGTTTCCTTTCGTACGAATAACAATCAAATTATTAATTGATTAGGTTTCAGAATATGTTGAATACAATCACCAGTAAGTATATTTAAATGGTCCTGGGGTCGAAAGACGCTCTCGTTATAAACGGTTTGTGTTGAGCATTTAAATCTAGAGGAGCACAGCTTAGGTTGAAATACACTTGATTTCTTCCAGAGTGTGAGAGAGAGAGAGTAAGAGAGAGAGAGAGAGGGGGAGGGAGAGAGAGAGGAGAGAGAGAGAGGGAGAGATAGAGAGTACAGAGATAGAATTGACCTGAATATTGAACTGGTATTTTATTTATCGGTTTTGGGGTGATAAAAATCAAATTTTCCTCCTCTGGATGTGAGTTCAAAGAGCAGAGATTTGGAATGAAACACTGAAGATTACTCTATTCGACATTCTAACGATTTTACCACCTTAAGTTACACACACAGACACACAAACACACATAGACACACACACACACACACACACACACACACACACACACACACACACACACACACACACACACAGACACACACACACACACACACATATATATATATATATATATATATATATATTAATATATATATATATGTATCTATATATGTATATATATATATCAAATGGTGTATATAGCTTATCAAATGATTCTATGGACATAATTTATAGTATATATATATATATATATATATATATATATATATATATATATATATATATACATACTCACACACACACACATATATATATATATATTCGCATATTGCACGTATTACACATATATATCTGTATGTAGGAGATTAGGCCTTTCCTGAACACATATATTTTAATTTAGCAGCTCTTATGTTAAACTTAAAATATTCGTCTCCTTAGATTTTCTTTCCTTAAGCTTTTGATTCCCATTCTTTTGTTGTGCCAATCAACTCTTACAATATATAAAATAACACAGTATTCTTCCTCATAAGACTCTGAACATTTTATATTTTTCTTTTCTAATTGTTTCTGACATATAAAATAACATATTTGTGTTGCAAATTGTCAGATATTTGCTTCAGATACTTATTACAAATATCTATTTTTACATTTAGCTCCAGCTACCTAATATAATCAATTAGTGTTTACATATGTTCATTCCAGCCAGAAATTAGTTTCAACGTTAATTATTGTCAGCTGAAAAGAAGACATCACCAGATGTTGATATATTGTCAATATTTGCCAGACTGGAATTCATTTGGAGGATATAATAAATTAAATAGGCAAAAGCATGACTTTGTGGTTAAGGAGTTTTATTAGCAAACCACCTGCTTCTAGGTTTGGCCCCACTATGAGCTGTCCAAACCATTGGGTAAGTTTCCCTTACTATAGCTGAGCAGTGTCCTTAGGGTGAAATTTGCTTGACTGAAGCTGAATATATATATATATACATAAGCATGCGTGTGCGCGCGTGTGTATCTCCGGTCCAATCGGGGGTAAGCACAGTAACTAAGGTACTCAATACATAGCAGAGTATAAACATTTAATATAGAAATTGGTTCTACAGGACTAGAACTGTTTCATTCGAAGGAAATCATCAGAAAAGGATGATTTCCATTGAATGAAACAGTTCTAGTCCTGTAGAAGCAATTTCTATATTATATATATATATATATATATATATATAGGAAAATGTATGACCCCGACGGCAGAGATCAAGCCGTTTCGACGGCTATTTCTGGACAGAAATAGCCGTCGAAGCGGCTTGAGATCTGCCGTCGGGGTCATATATTTTCCAATTACCCACTCTACTACTCTAAGTATTGAGTACTCTGGTGCGTTATGGTCCATCTGGTCCCTTACCACAACTCCTTCGTTATATATATATATATATATATATATTATATATATATATATAAATATATATGTGTGTGTGTGTATATATGTGTGTGTGTGTGTCTCTATTTATATATAAAGGACCGCGAATTAGAAGGTACGCTTTCATTTCGTTCAATGGGCTCATACGCACCGTTTTTTGACTATTTTATTTGGTCGAATTTACGGTGAGATCTATATATATAACAAACGAAGTGTGGTAAGAAACCGGGTGGACCATAATGCTCCAGAGTACTCGATACTTAGGGTAGTAGAGTGGGTAATAGGAAAAGAGTCAGGACCCCGACGGCTGAGCTCCGGCCGTTTCGACAGCTAGATCTAGCTGTCGAAACGGCCGGAGCTCAGCCGTCGCGGGTCTGACTGTGTTCCTATATATATATATATATATATATATGAAGTATTTCCGTCGGAAAGGTACAGGAAAAAGAGTGCTCTATGTAGGCTACAGAGCTTATTAGTTATGTAATGAACAACATAAGATAATTATTTCATTTACCAGTGGTTTCTTGAAGGCAGATGTTATGTCTTTCTTCAGTCGTCAGAATGAATAAATAACGTGTGCGTGCGTGCGTGCGTGCGTGTGTATGTATGTGTATGTATGTGTGTTTTTGTCTCCTCAATGTTTGTGTCCGTATTCATGTTCAAATATTAGGTTCAGTATTATGTAATGTTAATCTGAAATGGTAATTTGTATGTATGTTTTCTGTGGATGTGTGTGTTTATAGGATTATATAACTACACCACATATTTACTTATAGGCAATACATTACATTAAAGAAATGTATTATGGGCTTCAATATCTACGATCGTAAACAGGTGTCACTGAGCTGATAGTGAAATTGTCCAAAGGAAATATAGTATTACTGATATTCTGTAGGCTATATTTTCTTTCCTATTGTTTGAATCAATTCTCGTATGCTTTGTTAAGTTTTCTTCTGCAGTTGAACGCTTAAGTGTCCTCACAACATCTGTGAAGAGATAATCAAATGAGTTTTCAGATGAAGAGCTGGTTTCTGAAAATTCGTTCTCCCATCATCCCAATGAAGTCAAATATATGTAATGACATCTTGGATCAGGACGGGGGATTGACAAAGTTGTTACACGGTAGGGCAATATGCTTTGTGATAACTGTTCCTACTCAGTACGATCTGAGTTCAAATTATACCGAAGTTAGCTTTTGTCTTTCCTTCTTTAGCGGTTGATAAAATAAAGTACCAGTAACACAAGGGTCAATTTAATCGACTTTTCTCTTCCCATCAAATTGTTGGACTTGTGCAACAAGTAGAAACAATATTACCCTGGATTATACAATAAACATACAGTTATTTATCAGTGGATGCAAGCGTCACAGAGGGAGGAAGTAATCCCTTCACAACACAATGAGGCGTTCCCAGGTTCGATCTCACTTCATAGGATTACTGTCATTATCAGAATCTCTGGTTGACCCAAGCCTCCTGACTGAAATTCGACAGATAAAACTGTGTTGAAGTATGTCCATTGAATTAGCTTCGGACGTGCATTAAGAGTACACATCGCTGTGGAATACTCAATCACTTTACCCATGAATTTCATGAGTTTGACGTTCAATTAAATATTCAAATGAATGAATGAATGCTCAACGTCGAAACTGACGGAGGATCACGGTTACTCATAATTGAAAGCTGATTTATGTGTATTTACCTGTCCTCATGTTGTGTTCATACTAGTTGTTAGCTTATTGTGTTAAAACATTCAGAGACTGACACCCAAACCATTGTGGCTATAAAATATGGGGATTAGGTAGGTCTTTAACCCCCATCCCACATATCAGGGCATGAAGATATGGAATTGTTAGGGCTAGATACACGCAGTGGGTCTTTCAATGCAGCAATAGACGTATCACATAGGTTTGCAACAATGAAATACAACTTCAATTGTTTCCCCAATCGAAATGTGATATAAATGCGAGTAATGTGGTAATATTTCTGTCTACAATTTGAAATTCTGTCAGGTTATGGATGGATGGGCCGACGTCTTGTCGTTGTGTTGTATATTTTTATAAATGGAAGGAAGAAATGACGAACATATAGAATCAACAGATATCCATCATATATAAATACATAGGTTTTATAAATAAAAATGAAACATATTGGAAAAGGTAATAATATATCATTTTAAAAAGTTTAGGAAAATTAAAGCGAACTAACACAAACGCATGACGCATTTGAACATACGCAATATGAGTTGACTAAAAAAATTAATGGATAGTTTAAATGCTAAGAGAGAGAAATCAATTTCATAAGTGAAAAATTTGAAAAGAGTAATTGAAATGAAATGGGGAAAATATAGAAATACAAAAATAGTTAAGTTGAAGAGATGTTAGAAAATTGAATAAGAAATGTATAAATCATATTAAGATGTTTTTAATATATAAGATGAAAAACCTTCTGGAAATTTCGTGTTGAAATCAAAGATTGTAATAAAAAGATTTTGATTTAGGAGAAAATTAGTTGGAATCCATATTAAAATATTAGTTATGTTGGGAATAAATTTATAATCCAATTTAAAACAATACTATGGATTTCAATTTTCCTCAAGGAAATTATATTTTGGCAAGAAAATTAATTTTTCTATTTTGATTTTATTCAATAAAACGAGAAGTTTTTAAATAAGATATTTGTTATTTATATATTCTCTTCTTGGAATATGACACAATATTCAATAAAACTGAATGTCACTATATATATTCGTGTGTTATATACCTGTGCGTCTTTCAAGATGCAAGGATTGAATAGTAATTCCTTATCGTATTGTAACAAAGGTTAACAAGAACTAAATACATTGCTGTTACGAAATTTATACAGTGTAGACATTTAAAGTACCGATATATATATTTTAAACTCAGAGCTTAAAAATATCTAAAGGAAAGGTACTGATCGTCAGTTCACACAACTGGATATCCGACAAAATGGCGGATTGTAAAGACTGTAAGCTTCTTCAGGTTACAGTATCGAAACGAGGCTTGGAGAGATTACAATTCGAAACCGATTGAGTACGCTGTCGGAAATTTTATATCATTAATATAGCCACGCTGTATCAAATCATGAATTGAACACTACTTTGATTTGTGAACTTCATACATTTCGCACTCCAAATCTCTCTATCTGTAACAGAGGATGTCTGTCTGTGTAAATCCCTAAAACTTGAGAAGTACCCGACCGATGTTTTCAAACTTTACACATGCGTTACTTGTATTTCTTGAAGTGCAATGGGCTAAAAATGTTTTAATTTTTTCTGCCCTAGGGCCCTCATTAGGCGAAAAACCGCATTTTGAAGGCATTTTAGTCTTTCTTTAGGTGTAACTTATAGATAATCCAGCCGATTTCCTCGAAATTTGCAGCATACATTAGTTAGTCCCCCGCATTGCTGTGGACAAAAACAAATTTCCGATTCCATCTAGGAATTTTACGAATTAGAATTGAACATTACATGCTATTTTCATTTTCAATATAAACGCTAATTAAACATCGTAAGTAGCGTATAATATTTCGTTAAAAAATTGGGTTTATTTAACAGAGGACACAACACTTACTTACTTTTAAGCAGGACCCTTTCAGGAGGATTGAGGAAATGAGAAGGACTTTAACATTGTCGGCGCCCTGCTTATACTTCGTGCTCTGACCACGCGCAAATCCGGACCCTGTGTACGTTGCCGTGTTATTGACGCCGTAAAACTCACATCTGTGCTACTTCTACTGAGACCCATTTTATTGCACCTACGCTGCAGTATGAACGCCTTGTGCAAGTACGCCGAAGAGCGGTTGTGCTAATTCCGCGGCGACACCTTTTGTCGCACCTTTGTTGCTGTGTAAACGCAGTCCAACCAGTGCCGCCCAGCGTTTGTACTAATTGACCTATGACCCCCTTCTGCTGCAGCTGCGTTGCCATGCTGATTTCGTCATCTCAATATCCCTACTTAAACGTACATTCCTACTTGGTTTTCACACAATTGACTACGTCGCTCCTCAATCATTCCTTGAAAATAAGGAAATTCAAAAAGTACACAGCTACATTCCCCAATCTTTGCATATGCGCGTTGCTATTTCACGTTTCCTATCCCGTGCAACACCGAGTCATGCTGCTAGTATATATATATATAAGATTTCTTACTAATAAAACAGCTCTAGACCGTTAGAAATAATTTCTATAATAATAATGAGAATGGTTTCTTATTTAGGCACAAGGCCAACAGTGTGTTACTGGTAGTATATTTTATCGACCCCATAAGGGTGAAAGGCCGATACCATTATCGATATGCCCTTCAGACAGGCGATGCAACAAAAATATAGCCTGTATAGAGTGCTTGTTCTGGTACCACCAACAGTAATTCACTGAATCACCGTTTCGACAGCTAGACCCGAGTTCGGATCTAGCTGCCGAAACGGCCGGAGCTCAGCCGTAGGAGTCCTGACTCTTTTCTTATTTCCCACTCTACTACCCTCCCTAAGTATCGAGTACTCTGGTGCATTATGATCCACCTAATTCCGTACGACACTTTCTTTGTTATAAATATATATTAACATTTATGCGCAAAATTCATATAAATTAGAGGTAATTAATAATACATATTTCTTTGGACTTTCTAATGTAGTCGTTTTAAAATCTAATCCATATAAAATATGAAATATATTCCTTGAAATTTATAAATTAATTCACTACAGAGAGTTGGAAAGATTTAACAAAAAAAAAAAAAAGAATATTAAAATAAATATATAACAAAAATAAATAAAATCAAATGATTAATATCATTTTTGCAATGAATGAATATTACAAATTGGCAAACATATCATCGTTAATCATATGATTAATATATACTTGAGGATACTGTGTTATTGGGGTGGTGGTGCCTGGAGACTAGTTTGGCATATACATTTTACTATATTAATTCTACTTATTGTCATTTCTACAGTTGTTTCTGAGTTTGGGGGATTTTTGTCGGTTTTGACGAACTAACACCAACAACAGCATCTTAATTAATTAGTTCAGAGTAATCACTGACAAACACAAAATGGTGCATCCTCCGTCAGTTACAACGATGTACTATCAGTTGTTCAATTATCTGACTCTCCGACACGTGAAAAAAAATTGTTGTGGCGTATCTTTTATTATAACAACTCCACCCCCACGCCCTATAATGTTAACTCTTTATGAATGTCAGGAAGGAATGTTGAACTCAGTATGCACAGAACTGGAACAAGTAGAGTACAGTAACACGTCCGCTATTCCACCAACCTGGTTTCACATTTTATATATGCATGTATATATGGACCCGTAACTCTTGGTGGATTCGTAGGAGTGCCGTAGTTATATACTGCATGTCAGACACTTTAAACTTGACAGAGCCCTCTCCAGGTCCGATCTCAGTGGATATCCTCCAGAGAAGGACAGAGAGAAAGTGATAAAGAGGAAGTGAGAAAGAGATCCAGATGAAGAATCGTCTCCAGTACTTCGCTAGTACATTTTTATCGACCTTGTAGAAAGAAAGGTAAAGTGGATCTCAGTTGCATTTGAACTCAAATTGCAGACAGCCGAAACATGTATCGGAAAGTAACGACTCTGCCAATTTACCACCTTCGGTACTTTATAGAAACCAAAATTACTTTAGAAATTATTTAGCAAAGCATTTAAGCGCCCAGATCATGCCTGGATCAGTGAACACGGAATTGAATGCATATTCTAGAGTAGAATTGATCCCTCAAAGCGCGTGTGTATTATACTTAATATTTATGTTTAAAACAAAGTACTTGAGTTTTCAATTTAACTGACGGAACACCAGTTCCAACTTAACGAACCCCAGGATGAGAATAAATGTCCTGACCGTGGGATTTAAACATTCGTACAAACTTCTCAGTTGCAATGCTAAATTAATTATCCGGCATTTTAAAATAAAACAAACAAACAATATAAATAACTCTAAAAATATCAACCATGGGATTTAGTTATATTTTCTGAAATAGTGACAACCAGTCGAAGTAAAAATGTGTGTACGGTATAAGTTTTAATGCTAAATTAATTATCTAATTTTAAAAAAATATGAACAGAAAAATATTGAAAAGGTTTCAATACTTTTCCGATGACAGGAAGGAAGTGAGATGAATGTGTTTAATTACTTTTCAGTAAATGGTATGGGATATAAAATTGACGTAAGATAAATTATCCATAATCTTGCATAATTTAATTTTGCCTTTCCCTGAGTAAAAAAGAAATCAGTGAACGGCAAAAGTAAAACAAGATCCCAATGAATTTCTGTTTTTGCAGTGTTCCATGAACATTTTCTCCAGCTTTGACAAATATTTTCCAATCACCCAGTATTCAATTTCCTTCACGTAATCTTGATTTTTATTTCAATTTCAGAAAACGTAAAAGGAAAAAGACGTTCTTACCCAATGGACTAAAATAGCATTGTGCTTTAACTTAAAATCAATTGCAGGTGTTATGCAGTGTCTCTAGGCAGTGGATAGAATTATCCATGTAGTCGGTTAATTGCATATTGACAGTAGATTCTTAAGGATTTTATCTGTGGAAGCAACACCCTTTCTACTTGCAATATATCTATCAGGTTTTACAGAAACACTACAAAACTTGAATTACACACATGTGACTGTCAGCTACACAGGATTCTAACTGATTTCAAAACATGATCGTGAAGACGGGCAACGTACTGGTTAGGGCATTCAGCGGGTGATCGTAACGCCGTGTTCGATTCGCAGATGTAGCAAACCATTGTATTTCATTTTGGTCCAGCCGACACATTTTGGAAGAATAAGTTATACATGTAATTGAAAGAGTAAGAATTGTTAAACATTCAGTCTCACTGAGAACTAAAGAAACGGTACACATATCTTTGATATATTCAGTCATTTGCACTTTGATTTCGCGAGTATGTTTTTCGTTAATTGATTCAACTGGAACATCTCTTGCCTGTGGGTTTCCATCATATGTATATATGATAAGTGACATATATATATATATATATATATATATATCGTTTGTCCGATAATGAGCAGATATTCGACGAACACGCGCCTCATTACAATAAGGCCCTCAAGCGCAGGGCTCCGGGAGGAAATATCATTTTATCCAGCTTCCCTTAGCGGAACCAGCAGGCGACACCGCCGCTCATGCAATGTAACATGGTTCAACCCTCCCCACAATGCCGAGGTGGCAACACCTATCGGGAAAATCTTCTTTAGACTCCTCGAAAAATACTTCCCACTACAATACTGCTGGAACCCTCTCTTTCCATCTCTCACATTCTCGATCTTCTACAAAATCAAGGGTGGGAGTGTCGATTTACTGCAGGGTGATGTCCCCGACAATTATTACAAGATTATTGAAGAAATCTGGATTATGAAAGTATTAAAGCCTCGGTAACGTATGCATACCTATTTTGTCTATGAGTGTGGTGTGTTTTCTAATCTACGTTTCTGAAACGTATTGTATTTTAAGGTTTTGTAATTTATTGAGATCTCTTCTACAAAGATTGGGGAACCACAGAGAACTGACACAAACCGTAATCAATCTAATATATTATTTGTAATTATGTGTAATGTTGTAGCTTTTTTCAGTAGAAATATGGTACCTTTACTGTTGTTGAGTATACTCGGTTGTTATAATTGATGTTTGTATTATGTTGTCTCTAACACGGATAATAATGTACTTTATGTGTGCTAATTTAAGGCAACTATTTTAGAACCAATTGTCTAAAAGAGAAATATAACGGTCTCGCTATATCTGAATAATTATAGAAGAATTTTACTGTGGTATTATTTTTGTAAAAGCGTGTGTGTATCAGTTCTAAAATAGAAAGCCAGTGTAAATATATCTTAACATTATATTATTATAAATGGATAGACGATCCTCGTCAAACAACATTAACGATATTGTAATTTCAAAATTTTGAGTTGTAGTATGTTGTATACAGTTGTAGGTTAGACAGATAATTTGTCTTCATTACTTTTCATGTCGTTTCTTAAGGAGGGCTTTAGTAATTTATTGTAGAAGTGGATAACATGAAATGGAATTTAAACCTTTGCTACAAATGAATGGATGTAGTAAATTAGGGTTTCAGTAACGTAGCGGGAATTAATGGTATTAAGATGTTTAATACATCTAGAAAGCAATTAACAAGGTGTTTGATAGAAATAACTTCCTATATCAGTTGCTATGTATATTACCAATTTACATTTGGCATTAATTTTATACTCACCCTATGGTCAATACTGGTTAAATATTGTATATTTATATTCAACAATTTGCAAGTATATTCAGGTATGGAGACGTTTAGGACTTTACAGGGTCATTAGCAAGGTATTTAAGAGAATTAACTTCCTACATCAGTTCATTTATATAGTGGCAATTCAGATTTAGCATTAATTTAATACTCTTCATATAGTCGATTGTGTCTAAATATCGTACGTTTGCGTTCAATAATTTTCAAGTATATACAGATTTTACTCCGGCTATTCAGATTTAACTACTACACCATTTCGTCTAATACTTCGTTTTTAAGTATTAAACAGGATGACTCACAACGTGCGTGGCTCAGAGTGTCACTCCAGGTAAAGCGGCTACTTCTCCTAATTGAGAGATCACAACTCCGATACTATGGACATGTGGTTAGAATGTCTCTGGAAAGAATCTTTGGACAGATTTGACAGGCGAAACCAAGAGGTAGGAGACCCAGGGGTAGACCGCGCGAACGAGATGGTTGGATAACATTCATGAGCCTGGCTAGTCACGTTTGCGGATTCAGTTGGAGACGGTTGCTTCTGACAGGAACCGCTGGGGGAAGTCTTTAAAGACTCTTCCCCCAAGATTCTCTCAGGAATAAGAGAAATAGGGAAGCATGGTATACATTCCAGTACATTCTGTGTATTTTAGACAACCTTATATATGATAAACCTACGTGTAATTACAAAACCTAAAAAATGTAGACAGACGTCACTTTATATTTCAGTATGAAAAACATGACTCTCACACTACCATCACACTCTTCTATGATATATATATATATATATATATATATATATATATATATATATATATATATATATATATATATATATATATATATTTATTAAAATAATAGATTGAAGTTTAAGCAAAGAATCGCTGCTTTCACCCTTAACGGGATCTTCAGAAAATAAAAAAGTCAATCTGTGAACGCAGAAGTGAATATTTTTAAAAAATTTGCAACCGAAGCAAGACAGGAAGACGATACTTTTGATACTTTTATTTACTTTATTCTTAACTCTGAAGCCGAGGATCATTCGGTTTCCTCAATAGAATTTTAGTCTACGACTTCAGTTATACCATTTACGTGGTTTTGTCTGTGTGTAATTATTCTCATCGCTCCACCTAATGACGTATTATCTTCGTTTTTTCCGTTCATTGCCAGAGAACGTCTCCATAAACCACCTAATAGAATATTAGTCTACGACTTCATTTATACCATACACGTGGTTTTGTCTTTGCGTGTAATTGTTTTCACGATCCAAATAATGACGTATTATCCTCGTTTTCTTCCGTTCTTTGCCAGGGAACGTTTCCACGAACCAAAGTATCGTTGTCCTGTCTTCCTTCGGTTGCAACGGTTTTTGAAATATTTACTTCTGCGTTCACAGATTGACTTTTTTAGTTTCAGAAGATCCCGTTAAGGGTGAGAGCAGC
>OZ024751.1:23975137-23985137 GCA_964016885.1 Eledone cirrhosa
TATATATATACAATGATATTAAATAAATGGAAAATATATTTATAAAACCATATTTATTTTATTATATATATTTTAAGGGTACCAAGACACATTGGTACGCTTTCCTCATATAAAATACAAAGTTTGTTTCATAAATAGAGACATACCCATGAAAATCATACCTTATCGGTTGGATATTCTCTGGATAGTTGGATATTCTCTGGATAGATGACTATCCAGAGAATATCCAACCGACAAGGTATGATTTTCATGGGTATGTCTCTATTTATAAAACAGACTTTGTATTTTATCTGAGCAAAGCGTACCAATGTGTCTGGTACTCTTGAAATATATCTAATAAAATAAAGATGGTTTTATAAATATAGTTTCCATTTATTTAATATCATTGAATATTTACTCCATTCTACAGTTGAGTGCTCTAAATCAGTTATAAACATTTATATTTGTCGGACTTCCAACAAATTAAATACCCCTTCTACTTATATATATATATATATTTAATACATTAACAGAGAAAGTTTTTAGTGATACTCTGACCAACTCCATCTCCCCCAACAAACATTAGGATATACCTGAGTATAATCCCAATTATGTGTTTGGGGTGCTAACTATATAGTATTCCGTGGATAGTTGGTTGTATTATTTTATGAGCCATAATTAAATAAATCTCTCTTTCATATATATGTGTATGTATATGTATATATATATATATAAGAGATGTCAACATGAATGGATCTGTTATTTTTATCTAAAGACATTTTTTTCCAATAAAAACCCACCCGTCCTCTCAATCTATCTTATTTCTCATTCTTTCTTCTGATGAAGGACTAGCGTTAAGACCCTCATCGTGCTACATCAAGCGTTAACCTAATATATCCCTTCCATAGTATTGTGTTGTTATTTCTGTTTACATTTTACATATATATATAAATAATTAGTATATCTACCAACATATATACACAGATGCATACCTATGCTAGCAAATATATAGGTTTTGTCTTAGTAACTTTGTGGTTCAATGCAAGGGGATGTAGAACAATTATAGTTGAACTAATTAGAACTAATTAGGTGGAGTGAAATTTTAGTAAGTAAGTTAATTTTTATAATTTTCTTATTTTACGTCTTTCATATATATATATATATATATATATATATATATATATATATATATATATATATATATATATATTAAAAAGTGAGGTTGTTTTTACAAAATTAAAAATAACCGAGGTCTCCTACACGAGTGAAAGTATAAAGAGAAAAAGATGAAATCGAAAATGCAACTGGAGTCTTATTTTAAAAAAAATTATATATATTTATTTGGTTCCTTTACCGGTTTCGCAGTTCCTCTGCTTTTCAAACGTAGAGTTGAGATGGAGGATCTGTGTTTTTTCTCACATCTGTAGAAAAACCACAGTCCCTCCATCTCAACTCTACGTTTGAAAGGCAGAAGAACTGCGAAACCGGTAAAGGAACCAAATAAATATATATATATTTTTTTAAATAAGACTCTAGTTGCATTTTCGATTTCATCTTTTTTTCTTTATATATATATATATCCATGGATCTCGGGAATTCTACCCGGTCTCTCTCATCCCCCCCTCTCTCTCTCTCTCTGTATATATATATATATATATTCTGATATGTTTTAAGTGTTATCGTACATGGTAATCTAAAATAATTGTAAATATTTTTTGGATCTAGGTTTTAAAAACAAAAGTATAATATTGTATCTGACATGTCTTTATCCATTGAATACACACAAGACATGCATATTTCAGCGAATTAATATAAAGAAAATACAAAATGTTCTTTTATGTTAAAAAAATTAAATGTTACAAATATATACACTCTCACACACACGCACACACACGCACCCACATGTGTGTGTGTGTGAGTGTATGTATTTGTAACATTTAGATATGTAACATATGTGTGTGTGTGTGTGTGTGTCTGTGAATCTGTACATACGTATATATATATATATATATATATATATATATATTAATTCAAAATATTAACAAAATAGATATTCTTATGATCAATTATATTTTATTATACATATTTCAGAGGTACTGAGTTAAGTTCAACAGTACGTCCTCATCAGATAAAATAAAATGATACATGAGATACCCTGACATAGTAGATGGTTAAGATTCAGTCATGGTAGTGATTAACTTATGACAAAACTCAATATTTATACCCTAATATTGAGAACATGAGATAATATAATACAAACAATAGAGAGGGTACGTGTAATAGAAATACATACAGTTTAAGAAATACATGGCATCAATATAACAGTTATAAAATTTTTAATTTTTAAAAACTACTGGAGAAAGAGGAGGGAAAGGAAAGCATAGCTGTTGAGTGCTTCCAATCTATTGTAAAACTCATTATTTGATGTATTCATTGAACCTTGTTTAACTTTTAAATATATATATATATATATAAAATATTAACAATATAATAAATGGAAAATATCTTTAAGAAACCATATATACGTATTTCAAGAGTACTAATATTTAAGTACGCTTTCATCAAATAAAATATAATATTTGGTGTTAAGATAGTGACACATCTTCGTGTCTACTTAATGGTATAAACCCAATGAAGGCAGTGATTGAAAAATTCAAAAGCCAGGGATATATGTTAATGGGGATATGTTAAGACATAAAAAAGCCGTTGATAAAAGTTGAAAAAATCCTTCTTTATATTGTTTATAGGGTTGTTATTATAGAGTTAAAGTTGATGTAGACTTAGTGTAGAGTTATATATATATATATATATATATATATATATATATATATATATATATATATATATATATATATATATATATATAATTTACGTATAGCACGGAGCATATGTGCATAAACACACATGCACCGTGTTGTATTATGACAGTATTGTGTTATCTCAATGTACAAGAACAGAGCCGTTATATGTAAAATAAACCAAAGAACGCGCTACATACTCAAACAGTTTTTATTTGCTTACAATGTTTCATCCATACCGTTTGGTAGGATTCCTCAGAGCTTAATACCCTCTTTTGCATTCCGATTGTTCGTGTGACTAATCTCTGTGGAGCTTATACTCAGCACTGCGTTCATTAAGCTCTGAGGATTCCTACCAAACGGTATGGATGAAACAATGTAAGCAAATAAAAACTGTTTGAGTATGTAAGCGTTCATTGGTTTCTTTTACACACACACACACACACACACACACACACACACACACACACATATATATATATATATATATGTATAAGGGAACTTGGTCGTAGATTGACAGTAATGGTAGAGCGTCAGACAATATGCTTTGTGCTATATACTTACGTTCCTTTAATATTGTGTGCTTATATCTTGCCTTTCATCCTTACGGAGGTTAGAAAATAATGTACCAGTAATGCAATCGTTCCAATTTAATCGACTTTCCTTTCCACCCGTATTGTCGACCTTGTGTCTAATTCGGAAAATATTATTCTATACGTTACAGAGAATTTGATTTCATCATTCTAATCAAGTCTGAAATAACCATTAATTACAAAAGGACAGCACTTCGTAGGATTCACATGGATTTCATTTCAAGAATCTATTTTGAAATCAGTGCAAAGGCCAAGCATATATAACTTTCTTATAAACAAACACGAATGTAAGTTTAATGAATAAGAGTATAAGTTATATTCCCACATACTAGCGATAATATTGATTGAACACTGTCAACAGTAGCACGTGTATCAAGGTCTATCAAACATACCTGATTTATAGCAATGTATATCTACAAGTTATATATATATATATAGTATATATATATATATACTATACACAGAAAAATACACAAACAAGTTTGTTTTTTTTCCCCGAAAAAATCTTTTTTTTCCCGTTCGTTCCTGTTCTCGCAAGCTATCGTTTTTATTTCATCTTTTATTTCTCATTGTATCGCCTGAAGAAGGACTGGTGTCAGAAACTTTACGACTTTATCTACTATAACAAGCGTCACACTGATATATTTCTTCATTGAATGGTGTTGTTTGCATCGTTGTTTCCGTTTACTTCTTGGATATATATATATATATATATATATATATTTATATATATATATATTTATATATATATATATATAGGAATGAGTAGGACCCCGACGGCTGAGCTCAAGCCGTTTCGACGGCTAATTCTGAACTCAGAATTAGCCGTCAAAACGGCTTGAGCTCAGCCGTCGGGGTCCTACTCGTTCCTATTACCCACTCTACTACCCTAAGTATTGAGTACTTTGGTGCGTTATGGTCCACTTGCTTCCTTACCACATTTCTTTCGTTATATATATATATATATATATATATAAATATATATATATATATAAATATATATATATATATATATATATATATATATATATATATATATATATATATATATATATATATATATATATATATATATATATATATATATATATATATATAGTTAAACATACGGTGATACCTTATATTTCTAATTTCAAACTGGCTCACTGTTTCTAAACATACTTGACATTTACTTGCTAAGAATATACCTTCTAATTTGAATCGAAGGAGATTGGTTATGCGTTGGTGTAGTGGTAGCACAGTGGTCTGTATAACCAAAGATGTGGGTTCGATTCTCATATACGTCAATACTCATCTTTTTCCATTTCTCTGAGGGTTCTAAACCCCACTATCAGGCTAAACATTTCTTTAGTCAGAAATACTGTGATAACTTATATTTCTAAATTCAAACTCGCTCACTGTTTCAAAACATACTTACTATATATATATATGTACAATGTACATTATACATATGTATATATGTATATATATATATATTTGATAACATATTACATATGTTTCCCTGTCGATCAGCTCGAGCAACGATCGAACTTGGCTTTGGAATCGAAAGAACCTCAGATATGCCTCAATATGTAAGCTACTCTGTGTGTGTGTGTTTATGCATAACACTTATAAATATGCATAACACTTATAAATATGAATAACACTTATAAATATGCATAACACTTATAAATATGAATAACACTTATAAATATGAATAACTTATATATATGAATAACACTTATTAATATACATAACACTTATATATATGAATAACACTTATAAATATGAATAACACTTACAAATATCCATAACACTTATAAATATGAATAACTCTTATAAATATGCATAACTTATATATATGAATAACACTTATTAATATACATAACACTTATATATATGAATAATACTTATAAATATGATTAACACTTACAAATATCCATAACACTTATAAATATGAATAACACTTATTAATATGCATAACACTTATAAATATGAATAACAGTTATAAATATGCATACCACTTATATATATGAATAATACTTATAAATATGATTAACACTTACAAATATCCATAACCCTTATAAATATGAATAACACTTATAAATATGCATACCACTTATATATATGAATAACACTTATAAATATGAATAACACTTATAAATATGCATACCACTTATATATATGAATAACACTTATAAATATGAATAACACTTATAAATATGCATAACACTTATAAATATGAATAACACTTATAAATATGAATAACACTTATAAATATGAATAACACTTATAAATCTGAAAAGGTTTGAGAGGAATGGCACAGAAAGAACAAGAGAGAGATAAATAGAGATAGTTAACTTGGTTAATTGTTCATTTTGCTTGTATTTATGTATGTATGCATGTATTTATATATATATATACATGTCTGTGTGTGTTTGTATACATTTCATGTATATGTTATGCAAATATATACATGAATGAAGACATACCTACTCCATGTGGTGTCTATTTTCTCTGTGAATATATGCAGATTTATACAACTCCGATGCATGTACAGAATTTTACACATACATGCAAACATCTCCTCACATATATATACATGCACACCCACCTGTACGCTTCCGGCATGATATATACGCGTCCAGAAATAGCCGTCGAAACGGCTTGAGCTCTGCCGCCGGGGTTAATCATTTTCCTATATATATATATATATAACTGCTTAAACCTTGTTTGTATATAACATTATTCTTTCTGCACCTTCTGTTTAACATGTGCGACACCATACTAATACATTTCCCTATCATTTGATAATGCATATAAATGCAGAAGCCGGTAATAGACAATAATTAAATATATAAATAGATAAATAAATGCCATTGTTAAATAATAAATAAATCAACTAATACCTTAACACTTCACACAAAGTAAAACATTTCGTTTTAATCATTTTCTAACCCAGAAGAGATAGAGAGAGACACAAAAAAAAGGAAAAAAAAATATTTTTCTTCCTCATAATCGTCTCTTTCTTCCTGTTTTCATATATATATATATATCCTAACTCGTGTGCCCCCTCTCCACATTTTATTATTATATAGTGGTTTGGTAGTATCGGTAGAGGTTTGGACAATATGCTTTGTAGCACAGAGTTACACCCCTTTCTGATCTGAGTTCAAATCCTGCCGAGGTTCACTTTGCCTTTCATCCTTACGGGTCGATAAAATAAAGTACCAGTAATGCACTGGGCGATTGCTGGCCTTGTGCCAAAAGTAGAAACAATTATTATATATATATACACATATTCTTTTGTGTATATCGAAAGACACGTATGTTTAATGAGCGCAGATTTTAACTAAAAATCTAAGTACTGACAGGATCATACAAACATACAAACACACACACATCAGGGAGAGAACGAAAGGACAGAGAATGAGAGAGTGAAAGAGAGAGAGAGAGAGAGATAGAGAGAGGGGTGAAGATAGATAGAGAGAGAGAAATTCACAAGTTCGTTAATATAAAGATATAGGCATATACTACTCTCATACGTACGCATGTATAATTTTATATATGATATATATACATATATACATACATATATATATATATATATATATATATATATATATATATATTTCGTTTCTGAATTTGTTTAGCAAGATTCTTTATCTGAAAACGTGTGTTGAAACCGATATTGTTATACTTTGGGAGGGTCATGTTGCCAATAAGAAACACACGCACCATGCGCATTCATTTCAATTTATTATAAATTAAATTTATAAATTTAGGAATTTAGGAATTTATAAATTTCCGGTTGGTTGGTTGGTTCCACAAACAGATGATTGTTCATATATTGTCAAAGTTCTTTTGTCACACATTCTGTGACCTCTTCAGTGACTGGGGATTCTTTTCTTTGTTTGTGTGCCTCTCCTTTGTTCAGTCCTACGCCATCTTGATTTCGTGTGTGAACACACAAAAAATCAAGATGGCGTAGGACAGAACAAAGAACTTAAGAGAAGCCCGGTTATTTGAATTATTGTAGCAAGTTATTTATAATAAAATGTTGTAGTTTGCAAGTTTGCAGGCATTGTATATAATATATAATGTGGGATGTGATATAAGGTCACGCAATGAAAAATTGATATCAGATGAAGGTAACTAAGAAGTAAGTTACCTGGTAATCTTTGTTTTGTTATTTGTTGTTGTTGCTGTTGTTTCTTTCGCCCTAATATTTCGGGACTTAAATTCCCTTCTTCAGAGAATAAGGAACTTTAAGAGAAAAATCTTCCGGTTTCTTCTCTTTGGGATTAAATTTTATGTATTTTTTACCTGCTGAGTGGACTGGAGCAATGTGATATAAAGTAGCACAATGCGACAATGCGAAGTTGGGAATCGAACTCATGACCACACGATTGTGGCCTGAAGCAAACACTTTACCACTAAACCACGCATCTTTCCGATATGGTATATGATATGGCAGTTAATCTTTTGCTTCTTCTTGTTTATTTCAGACCAAGAAATAAAATATATTAATTGTTTCTACATTTATCACACGTCCAACAATTAGGAAAGAAATGGAAAAGTCTATTAAACCGACCCTAGTTCATTACTGGTACTTTATATTATCGACCCGTAAGGATGAATGACAAAGGTCAGATCGGCAAGACTTGAACTCAGACGTAAAGGGCTGTAACTATACACCCAAAAAAATGTTGTCCGATACTGGCACCCACTTCCCTTAAAATAGGGTTTCTGATTTAAGTACTTCCCCAACAATTTTTGAGGAGGGCAAAGTCGATAAAATTTACCCGAATACATTACTTTTACTTTATATTATTGATTGCGTAAAGGTGAAAGGCAAAGTTAAACTCAGCAAGATTTGAACTCAGAATGTAAAATGCCGTTACTATATACCGCTAAGCATATCGTCCGACTCTCTATTGATACGTCCAATCCACAGTCCTTAACATATAAATATACAATAGCCACAATTTCTTCGCGTTATTTAAAGTTAAGAGCGGTGGATTGGCAGTATCAGTAGAGGGTCGGGCGCCATGCTTTCCAGCATAGTTACGTCCCTTTACGATCTGAGTTCAAATCCCGCCGAGGTTGACTTTGCCTTTCATCCTTACGGGGTCGATAAAATAAAGTACCAGTAATGTACTGGATATTTTGCTGGCCTTGTGCCAATAGTAGAAACAGTTATTTAAAGTTAAGAGTACGTCATTTTCTCTATCACATAACATCCTGTAACTACCAAGGTTCATGCACAGATTCAGCCACACACACACACACACACACACACACACACACATACACACACACACACACACACACACACACACACACACACTCACACAGACACACAGAGACATACACACACACAAGCACACACACTCACACATACACAGAGACACACACACACACATACACACTCACACAGACACACATACATACACACACACACACGTACACACACACGCACACGCACACGCACACACAGACACACATACACACACCCACGCACACATACTCACACAGACACACAGACGCACACACATGCACACACACTCACACACAGACATACATATATACCCAGACATACACACACTCACACACAAACGCATATATAGAAACATATACACATACACACGCAAACTCACATACATAGACATATAAACACACACCCACCCATAGACACATATACACAAATACACAAGGAGACATGCATACATTCACTAACACAGACACACATACACACATATATATACAAGACACGCACATACATACACAAACACACACACACAAACACACATAAAACGCAAACATATACAGAACTGAGGGTGGAGGAGAGAGTGAGAGAGAGAGAGAGAGGGTGGAGGAGAGAGTGAGAGGGAGAGAGGGTGGAGGAGAGAGTGGAGGAGAGAGAGAGTGGGTGGAGGAGAGAGAGAGGGTGGAGGAGAGAGTGGAGGAGAGAGTGAGATAGAGAGAGGGAGAGAGAAAGAGATGGTGGAACACACACAAAGACACAAACACACACATATATACAAACACACGCACATACATACACAAACACACGCACAAACGCACAAACAACGCAAACATATACACAACTACACAACTACACAGAGATATTCATACATTCACTAACACAGTCACACACACACACAAAGACACAATCACACACATATATACAAAGATACGCACATACATACACACACACACACACAAAGTCAAAAACACACACATATATAAAAATACACACACACACAAACACACACACATACAAACACACATACATACATATACATACATACACACGCATACAAACACACACACACACACAAACACACACACACACAAACAAACACACGCACAACCACACACACACACAACCACACACACAAACACACACAAAAATACACACACACAGCCACACACATACACACACACAAACACACACACAACCACAGACACACACACAAAAACACACACGCACACACACACACAAACACACACACACAACCAATAGTCTAGTGTGACTCTCTTCCTACAATCATCTACAAACCTCACAATTGCTTAGATTATTTTTCTGTTATTCTCAACAGACACACAGACACAGTTAAACACTCCATAAACACTACACATACATGG
>OZ024751.1:23990137-24010137 GCA_964016885.1 Eledone cirrhosa
TTCAGAAGATCCCGTTAAGGGTGAAAGCGGCGATATATATATATATATATATATATATATATATATATATATAATATACATGCATTCCCCAGTTGTGTCGATGGGTGAACACAGTTAAGTTAGGTAATCGATATATTGGTAGAGTATAGGGATTTTTTTTTATTATTTCATATAGAAATAACTTCTACGGGACCAGAACTGTTTCACTAGTAACCAGCTTTATCTGACATTCTGACATCCCTGTAGAAGTCATTTCTATTTAAAATAATATATATATATATATATATATAAAGATTCAGCGAGAATCGCATTTTCGGCGGTCAGGAAAAGCGAAGCGAAACGCAAAAATCAGAAATGATACTGGCAAAGTGCTCAATAGTTAAAACCCAGAGCTAAACAATGTGTTAAGAAGCCATACAAAACTGAAAAGGTGGTCAAGAAAGCATTAGCCACCCAAGCCAAAAACCAAATCAAGCTAAACAGGTCAAAATAAAATAAATGATAAAAAATAAGTGATAACCAGAGCTGGACTCCTGGAATTGCTGTTATATATATATATATATATATATATATATATATATATATATATATATATATATATATATATATATATATATAACTATAGATAGATAGATAGATAAATAGATATAAAAAAAAAAATATATATATATATATAAAAATATATATATATATATAAATATATATATGTATATATATATATAATTAGAATTGGTGCTCATTCATATATAAATATATATATATATATATATATATATATATATATATATATATATATATATATATATATATGTGTGTGTGTGTGTGTGTGTATGTATATGTATATACACTTTCTCACTGACGAACATACACGTATTAAAAATAAAATTGTAATAGAAAATAAATAAATAAATAAACAACAAAACATGTCACCTGTCAAGAAGGGCTAATAAATCAATCGAACAATTTAAAGTTCAATAGAAACAACATAAATACAAAGATTTATATATATATATATATATTGGGTCATCAAGAATGAAATGTGTAGAAAAAAAAACTAATTTCTACAAATTTCATATTTGACGACTATATATATATATATATATATATATATATATATATATATATATATATGTATATGTATATATATGTATATGTATATATATATATATATATATATATATATATGTGTGTGTGTGTGTGTGTGTGTGTGTGTGTGTACATAATATATACGTACATAATATATACGTACATAACAATACGAACAGATATGTGCGCCGCACACGCGCTGACAAACACACATGTGCGCACGCACAAACAAACTAATACATCGCATCGCTTCATTTCATATTGCTTTGAATCAGACGATTAATCAACGATAATTCGAAGAGTTCTCATATTTTCCCTCACATACTCTCGTTTTTCCCTCTCCTACTGTATATATCGTCTTCTCTTCTCGCCCATTCTCATTCTCGCGCGCTTTCTGTCTTTCTCTGTCTTTTTCTTTATCACTATATCTGTCTCTCTATCAATCTTGTTTTTCTGTTCGTTTTCCCGCTTCTGCTATATAGATCATACCCCCTCTACTTCTCTCTCTCTCTCTTCCTTGCTTTAATTCTTTCTTTAGCTATCTGTCTCTCCATCTATCTTTAGATCTTTTGTTGATCATTTCCTCCACTCTCTCTCTCTCTCTCTCTCTCTCTCTCTCTCTCTCTCTCTCTCTCTCTCTCTCTCTATATATATATATATATATATATATATATATATATATATATATATATATATATATATATATATATTATATATATCCAATCGTCACTCGATATATATCTATCTACCTATCTTTATATTTATCTATCTATCATTTCCTTTAGACTTTTTTGCTTATCAGTTTTTCTCTCTCACTCACTCTCTCCCTCTATTGCTCTCTCTCTCTCTCTCTCCCTAACTCTCTCTCTCTCTCTCTTTCTCTCTCCCTGAGTCTTTATATATATATACACACATTTATATATATATATATATATATATATATATATATATATATATATATATATATATAAATATACATATATCCTCATTTCTCTCACGCTATCTATCTATCTAACTTTATTTATCTTTTACTTTAGATTTATTTAGGTTTATCATTTCATTTCTTCTTATTCTCTCTCACCCTCTCTGCTTTCTCTCTGCCAATCTCTGTCCCTATCTCTCCCCCCCCTCTCTCTCTCTATCCCAATCAGCTGTTAATACTGTGGCACACAACTTACAGGACACTACTGGCAATTTTAACTGTTCAAAGGAATCAAACATCCTCACTAATGATACAATACGTTCTATGATAGCTGAGGTAAGTGTCGTTTTAACGCATCTTTTATTTATGTTTAAGTTTTGATTTTAAATCATTATGTTTTTATTTTTCATATCAACCATCCATTTTTGTTGTTGTTGATGTTGTTTTTCTTGTTCCTGTTGTTGCATGTCTACTTATAAATTTTCTATGTTCACTTTTTTGTTAGTTTATTCTTCTCAAACAAATGCCTATTGGAGTTAAATGTGTTGCCATCCCTTCTTGAGCGAGGCTACTACGATACTAATTAGCACTATTGCTCTAATATATGCATATATATATATATATATATATATATATATACACACACACACACATACACACACACACACGCACACACATACATATATATATATATATATATATATATATATAAAGAAAAAGAGATGAAATCGAAAATGCAACTGAAGTCTTATTTTTTAAAAAAATATATATATTTATTTGGTTCCTTTACCGGTTTCGCAGTTCTTCTGCTTTTCAAAAGGTGAGTTGAGATGGAGGGTCTGTGGTTTTTCTCACATATATATATATATATATATATATATATATATATATATATATATATATATATATATATATACATATACATATATATATATAGTTAAATAAGATAACAAGCGCGATTGGTTACTCCTTCATTACGTTTATTGGTTGGTGAGTGACGCGGGTTTCGCCACTGACCAGCTCAAGGTTTGATATGTATCGATCTGACCTGACTGTAACCCGCGGCTCGTCAGACCCTTTGTAATGTTAATGGAAGAATGTTATCTCATCTTATTTAACTATAATACACTCTGTATAGCTCTACATCTCGACACTGAAGTGAACCTAAACATCGAGTGCTCACCCAGGTGAACCAACAGTAACTCCAAGTTACACTCCCTGGATATATATATATATATAGAGAGAGAGAGTGAGAGAGAGAGAGAGAGAGAGAGAGAGAGAGAGAGAGAGAGAGAGAGAGAGACAGAGAGAGAGTCTTTTCAATGACACTTTGGTTTTCTCAGACTGAATCATCGACATAGTTTCTGTTTTTGCTTGAAATTACTTCACTTCATAGTAATTTTATACTGTTCGTAAATATGCAATAAAAAGAAAAAAATATGTTTACTGCCCCTCTAAATCATAGAGTTGCTCTGAACACTCACACCTACGCCACATCCCAAAAAACTCGGCCATCTGTAAATTTTTTCCCCGCCAGAGTAGACCTACGACAATTTAAACAAACCCTCAACAGCGCCTGATTCGTTATTCCCGGAGGACCTGTTAAGGCTATGGTCACAGCACATTCCCCAAAATCTTCCAAGTAATAAATACATACATACATAAATAAACAGACTTAGAAAAAGAGTCTAATTTGCTACGTTATGTAACCGTCTGCTATTTAAGCTATAATAATTGTAAATATTGAAGTTTTTATAACAATCTAGCACGACTGATATAACTACATAGCACGACTGATTCTTCGTATTTTAGTTCAAATATCCCGCCAGTGATTCGTTATTTTATAATGTAGGGAACGCGTCATTTATCATATAAATTTCAAAACTTTATAAGTATAAACACCTTTTGTAAGTGTGTTTGTTTTTTCACGAGAGTTACATTCAATATATATATAATGTTTTATATCGTTTAGTCTGGATGTACTAAAAATTGTCTATGACACATTTTAGTACTTAACGAGGGTTGTGTGGGGCGGGAAAGTATCTTTGAATCAGAAAACTGGTCCGGATATTTGTAATGTAATGCATTCTATTAAAGGGTCCAACAGCGCCAAGATTACGCATGAAATCCCCGCCCACCCCCCAAATAAAATAACTAGACCACATCAAAAATAACCCCAGTCAACCACTCTAGACTGGTAATTTATTTTATTTCATAGATCTAGGATGAATGAGAGATAAAGTTGACATGATGAAGATTTGAACTCAAAACCGAAAGAGCTAAAGTAAATGTTCCAAAGTCTTTTATATGACGTTTTAACAAGTATCCGTACTAAAATGGTGAAAAAGTATGTTTAATGCTAAATAGTGGGTAACAGCTCTTAAGATGTTCTGTTATTCTTAAAGGGTTCTACGAGTAATACTAATGTCCATTAATTCCTTATACTTTCTCTCCTTTCAAAAATATGCTGTTTCTATTTTTGTAAGTTTGAATGTCAAACTCTGACCAGTTGTGCATTGATTTTCACATTTTAAAACACGATGAGAAAAATTAACAGGGAAAGGTGTAGATCTTCAGATACGACCAAACAATCTGTTTTGCTTGATCTTTCTACTGATCTTTTCATCTACTTGTTGCATATCTTGGCAGGAGTCAGGTGACATTTGGACCGAGGACACATAAACCCGGAGTAGATACCGCCAAGCATCCCGTTCGACCGTTAACAAACCTTCCACCCCAACGCACTTAGATCGGTACTTTAATTAACGATCCCAAAGGAAATAACTACCAATTGATGAAAAAAGTTTCTGTAGTAGATGTCTGCTAATATACAAGAGAAAATTGTGTCTTATGATCGCTACAGTTCGAATCTTGACATAAATATAAATAAATGAAAAACTCTTTACTACTTAAATCCACAAATTTCAAGATATTATTATAAAAAGGAACGGGTGGGATGAGAAGTCAGCTGGGAACTGGAATCCATAATCGATTTCTGTTCGTTATTATTGTAATTTACATTCAATTGCTTTAAAAAATGATGCCGGTAAAGTTTTTTATTTTATTTTATTTTATTTTTATTTATTTATTTATTTATTTATTTTATGTATCCGGATGTTAATATCTATTCTCTGTTAGAAATTGAATGCAGATTGCTTGCTGTGAAAATATAATTGATTACCGCAATTTATCATCTTCAGGAAATCACACGTAAACACACACACACACATATATACATGCACACACACCTATACACACACATATGTACACTCACACATATACATATATGTATATATGTACATATACATGTGTGTATGTATATATATATATATGTATATATATATATGTGTGTTTGTATATGTATATGTATGTGTATATCTATATATATGTATATATATATATATATATATATATATATATATATATATATATATATATCAAGATAAGCAGAACACGTAAAATTCAATCAATTTTTCAAAATAAATCAAAATTAATATACAATCAAAATTAATCAAAATTAAAAAAATTAATATAAATATTTACCTATTCTAATGGCCCTAACTGTACAGTTTCACGGTGCAAAACATTAAATATCACCAGGATATTAATGGAAAAGCAACGATCATCAGAGAAGCATTATATATATATATGAAGGTTTAACAGATACACTAATGAGAATATGATTATTTGGCTCTCTGAACTTTCTAGAATATAATATCACAATTGAAAAGAAATTGATTCAACTGAGAAAGGAAAGTTCCAATAATTATTTCTTTCTGTATAAGGGCGGTGGATTGGCAGTATCGGTAGAGGGTCAGACGCCATGCTTTCCAGCATAGTTACGTCCCTTTACGATCTGAGTTCAAATCCCGCTAAGGTTGACTTTGCCTTTCAACCTTACGGGGTCGATAAAATGAAGTACCAGTAATGCACTGGGTAATTGCTGGCCTTGTGCCTAAAGTAGAAACAATTATTTCTTTCTGTATAAATGGCGGGTGATATTGGTCAAGAAGTCAGAGCATCAAGCAAATGTTTCGTTTCGTGATATTTCTTCTGGTACTTTACGTTGTGAGGTCAAATCATCTCCAGGTCAACATTGTCTGTCGTCATTCCGAGTGTTGATAAAAGAAAATACCAGTGAAATACTGGAGTTATTTTCATTGATTATTATCCCCCCACCACACATACACCAAGCACCCATCCAATTTTGCTGGTTCTGTGCGAAAATTAGAAATCATAATGGCTTTAATTTTGGATTCCTAGATGGACTTTTTCATAATTTTACTATCTCTGCAATTTTCTGACATATTCTGTAACTATCAAACTCTATTACAATCAAAATTCACTGCAATATATTATCTCTAATTTTCTATTCGCATCATCTTTCCGTTAACTACAGATATAATATGCTACCCTATTTAAATAATCGCCATTATAATTCAATATTGAAAACTGCCTGAACAGAATAATGAAATTATGTAATTCAGCCATTTAGACCTTATACCAATTGACTGCTGTCTCTAGAAATTACAATTTATTCTCTCTAACGGTAGAAATCTCTTAACAAAATTGTAACAAATTTTATGGATTTTATATAGTATATATAAGTGTATGTACAATTTTATGATTTATATATATATATATATATATATATATATATATACAAATAAATTATCGAGAATCGGAATCTCGGCCCACGAAATAACGAAAACAATCTTCGAAAATTGTGGCAAAGTGCTCAATAGTTTGGGTAAACCAGAGCTATAACTATCGTTTACATACCAACACACTGAGATAATGCTTAAAATCATTCGCACAGCCGAAAAAACGACCAAGAAAATTCGGGTCAGACAAATAATAATATATATGAATGAAAAATCTTTACCCGTTATATATATAGAGAGAATGGAAAACGATAAATCAGTGATGCATCGGAACTCAATTTATTGTGTGTTACAAGTGTTTCTCCGGCGAACCACTCGAGGTGTGATCCATGTGTGGATCTACCTGACTCTAGTCTCGCAGGTTCCGCGGACATTTTTTTATTGATTTCGGATCATATCCACTTTCCATATATATATATATATATATATATATACAGTATATATATATATATAGTAAGATCCTGTTAAAGGTGGAAGCAGCGATTCTTTGCTTCAACTTTAATCTGTTCTTATAACATATGTATGTATTTAAGTATATATATATATATATATATATATATATATATATATATGACGGCGATGAATTTGTTTTGCGAGGATTTTGATATGAAATCGTGTGTCGAAACAAATATTGTTATACTTGGGCAGGGTCATATTGTAATACGTGTGGATACGTCCCGTGATAGACGAAAGCACTAGATTCAAATTACAAACAATATTTTATTATATTTTTTTTATTGAAGCAAAGAAGATTTTATTAGTTCTTTTGATAATAATTGTTTCTACTATTGGCACAAGGGCAGCAATTACCCAGTACATTACTGGTACTTTATTTTATCGACCCCGTAAGGATGAAAGGCAAAGTTAACCACGGCGGGATTTGAACTCAGAATGGCAAGGGCCGTAACTCTATGCGTCAAAGCAAGGCGTCCGACCCTTTTGATAATAATGCTTTGTTAATATATTATTCTGTAAACTAAGATACACATTTATACCAAGGAAGAGAGAGGGAGTGAGACAAAGAAAGAGAGAAAGAAAGAGAGTGAGAGAGAGAGAGGTATAGAGAGAGAGAAACAAAGAGAGAGAGAGAGAGAGAGAGAGAGAGAGAGAGAGAGAGAGAGAGAGAGAGAGAGACCACGCCGTTGGCAGGAAATATTTCAAAACATTTTCTCTACCACAATCCTATACTTACATTTGTGTTTTTATGAGATTTATAACGAAAGAAAGGAAAGAAGAAAGAAAGGAAGGAAGGAAGAAAGGAAAGAAGAAAGAAAGAACGAACGAAAGAAAGAAAGAAAAAAAGAAAGAAAGAAAGAAATAAAGAAAGAAAGAAAGCAAAAACAAACAAACATTTTAACAAGTGTTTGTCAGACTGTAGCGCCAGGCATGACAGGCAGCAAAAAACTGTACATTTATTATATACTAAATTTCTATAATAATTTTTCTGAATTCCTATGCCTATTAACACCTCCTGTATAAAATATATGCATAACAAGGATTTAACGAAATTAGTTTGCATACTGTAGTTGGAACCTAGTGCTCGAACATTCTACAGAACAACACACCCATAACGTAGGGTTCAAGGGTATTCCACCTGGCACAGTGTGTGACAAGGCTATTTCTTTGACATACAGGGGCAACTCATTATTTTCCCCAGCTTAGTGAACTAGAAGAGGTGAAATATATTGATTTAATCAAGTCAATTTGTTTGTCAGACCACTCTTGAGTGATACTGGTAGCATGTAATCCAGTACAACCTGTCGCATGGTCGGGTCGTCGGTGACTAAACCGGCAATCCCTCCAAGTTTACTTGGTGTGTAGGGTGATTTTGGACACCCTACAGGAGAAAAGGCAAAACGTGATAAAGCGCGGAAGAACTCATAATAGTCAACGGCCATCTAAAACAAGAAAAACAAAATCCTTCCAAATCAATGGGTGGCAGTAGTTCCAGCTGCATACATGGAAAGACTGAGAACAATGTTGGCTTTGCAGATGATCAATGCAAATTGACAATTAAAAGGCGCTCCCGCTCGAGTTAGAAGAGAACTATTGACCTTTAAAAGCAGCGACCTATGATTGTATTCAACAACCGAAACAAATATGAAGTACACCAAATCCAATGCTCCTAAGGGCGACTCTGGTTCTTCTTATGTGCGAATGTAAACTCGGCCAGATTAGATTAGATTAATCAAGAACGCATCGCACCACCGTGAATCAAACTTTCAACCTTATGTTCGTGCACCAAACACATTA
Source organism: Eledone cirrhosa (assembly GCA_964016885.1). NCBI lineage: Eukaryota > Metazoa > Mollusca > Cephalopoda > Octopoda > Eledonidae > Eledone > Eledone cirrhosa. The sequence continues at coordinate 23,999,063 of OZ024751.1, forward strand.
ACCACTAAGCCACGCACCTTACCTATATACTCCTACGTAAGAAACAATGTTACTTTCTTTAGTTTTATATCGATGAAATAAGTGGTGTCAGCAAAATGTTTCAACCATCTAAATGGACTTTGCACTTACCACAGCAAAAATTAACATTGTCGATCGATTGATCGATTTGATGAGATGAAACATAGCCGGCATTTGCAATTTAAATCAATAGAGAGCAAAGTAATCTGTATATGTATTTATTTTAGTTCTTTTACCTTATTTCTTCAAATTTAATGACGCACTGATAAATCTCCATTTATAATAGATTCGCAAGACGCATTTTATTTTGCCATACCATTATATCCACAAACGAAAAAATAAAACAAACTTATATATATATATATATATATATATATATATATATATATATTATTTTTACTGTTTAAATGTTTAAATGGTTTATTCTGGTAGGAAGGAACCTACCTGTCTATGGCCATATCAGACCTCCTTGATCGATCCATCATTAGTTTTGGCGACAAAGTTACAGTATTTAAATCGTCTGAACGTTCATTTCGTGAATTAGTATGTAATTGCTTGAGTAGCCCACAGACATGAGCATCTTTATCGAAAATCCAAAGCCCAATCAACGTCTCATAATATGGGATAAAGCTGGACCTTTAAGTTATAGCTACAACCCAACTGACGGGTGTTCCGTCTATTCAATTCCACTCACAGATCTTGTATCGTCCCCGAGCTATAATAACGATATTTGCCAGAAATGTCACACCGCTGAATCGAAGCCGAGACCTGATAAGTATTAAGTAACCTTCTCAACGACTCAGCCATGGATGCTTCCGCAACCGTCGCCATTACAACTGGAGAAGTTGACATTACTAATGTTCCCCTTCTGCAGTTGCAATTACACAATTGCAAAAACTGCAGAAAATAAAAGACATAAGCTAGAAAAGAATTCCAGACAACTGGAGTTCTGAAGAGAAAGATCTCATTTTCATTCGTCATTGATCTGTTATTGATCAGCAAGTTATATTTAATTGAAGCTGATGTGGTGGTGAAAACTTTAGCCCAATAATTCAAATTGGAGACATTGTCTATCCTGCTTGCACTTTCTGAGATTAAATTCGACTTGTCTATCTTGAGAAACGGAATAGTAACTCAGAAAGTACAAATGAAACAATTATTCAATTGGTCTTTCCAATACGATAATATACGCCAGTCTCATTCCTGGTAGAAGGAGGTAGGATTTGAATTGAGAACAAACAGAACCGGAATAGATTCCACACGTCTCAAATCATCAGGTTCGAATCTTTAATAATTTAGCCAATTCAACTCACACGAACTATATTGAAATAGACTGGTATTTTCGTTATTGAACAGGAAACGATGAAAGGTAACGTTGATTACGGTGGTATTTGAACACAGCCTCAGAAGACTGGAACAAATGACCTATTTAATCCAATACTATCACAAGTCTGCTACATCGTCATTTCTTCAAAATATTAAATAGGTAGTAGATTGACAGAATTGATGTTGACAGAAAGGACTAACAGGAAAGACTAACCTATAAAAAATGAACACAACCACAAGGATATGGTCCAAACATGGAAGAGCCGAGCTCCCACTGTCATCGCCCCCGTCTCTCTCGCCCTCCCCATCTCTCTGTATGTTGAGTAAATGGCGTGCCACGGTCTGGCCTCCCCAGAAACCCGGTGGACAGAAAGAGAAGGCGATTCCCCGGAGGATGTTAAGGGAGATGCGCTGGAAGATCCATTCCAGCTGGCGAGGCTCACACCTGCGGCTGGCTAGCTCAGCGCCTATGGTGGATATTAAATTATACAAAGGGTAATAATTTGAATTCAAACCTTATATTCTAACCCTAATTAAGACGCGAGGTTAGTTTTGCCTTTCATCCTTAAGGTGTCACTAAATAAAGTACCAGTAACGAAATGGAGTCAATTTAATCGACTTTCCCTTCCCCACAAATGATTGGCCTTGTGCCTAAACCAGAACCTTATGATTGTGTTATATTGTGTTATGATTGTGTTACATTAGAACAGTTTTCGTGCTGTGTTAGATTAATCACTTACCAATCTATTTTAAACAGATGGTCGCCAAGCTTTGCCATTTATTAGAATATAATTTCTAAAACATAAAATGTAACTGCCTTAAACACATACCTAGTGAAGATATATCTCTATCACCATGACAATATCTATCGAACAAAAGCTATTTTGCAAGAGATAGGTTCACCAAGCCTAATTGTTTCACCAGTCAAACAATTTCTTTCCATATGTAATGCGTATATCTTCAGAGAAATACCGACGGAACAATTTTTGTTTTTCACCTTTCATGCGAGAAGAAACTGATTTTAAATTTATATTTGCGGATTCCTTGTTAGAGGCCATTCATTCATTTAAGCAACAGCTAATGAAGTCAAGAATGCATGAATGCTGTGCAGTCCCAATAACATCTATTGTACATTTACACCATTGTTGCGAAGTTTAAAAAGAAAGACAATATAGATAAAATGATTTTTTTTCTGCCAAAGGATATCAGTATAAATCAAATGTGATGGATTTTAACTTCAGCAAAGGCACTTTCTGGCTTCAAATCACAAGGACTAATGATTTAAACAACATTCGCCTGTGGTTAATATGCATATCCCATTAATATTCTGATCTCGGTTGTATTTGAAATATTTCTATTTCGATACCTTATAGATAAAGGCGCCTGATATAGAGGTCAGGATATTTGACTACTAAGGGTCTAATGATATCGTCGTAGGTTCGGAGATAATGTCGAGAATAATATTTGGAACGAGGAAATACATTATCCTTTTGAGCAAGAGGCTCCATGAAAAGACTTTGGTCTCTGTCATTCAAAACACTCAAGAAACTTCGCATTAGATGCACCATTATAGCCGGTTATCTGAATAGGTGTGAGCTGTAAATTTCATTTCAAATTCATTCCCTTCAGTGGAGATTGTGCTATAGCTATGCAATATATTTCCATCATGCGACTTCAAGGTTGTTACGAGATAATCAATAGAATAACCTGTATTATTTGGTAACTATTATTCGCCGTAAATATTAATTTATGATATCACTGGACTGGGAAAGATTATAGGTCGTTATAGCAGTATCGGTAGAGGGTCGGACATGCTTTCCAGCATAGTTACGTCCCTTTATGATCTGAGTTCAAATCCGGCCGAGGTTAACTTTGCCTTTCATCCTTACGGGGTCGATAAAATAAAGTACCAGTAATGTACTGGTTAATTGCTGGCCTTGTGCGTAAAGTAGAAAAAAAAAAGTTATAACAAGATGTCATACAGTATTTTGTTTCGTCCTTTAGATTCTGATTTCAAATTCCAATGAGATTAATTTACCTACTCATCGTAAATATACGTTGTTTCATTATATTAGTTTCAGTCGTAATTAGATGTTAATTAAATATTCATCAGACATGCTAGTTTAAAGTGAGTGTGGTGTTTACATAATGTTTAATTTGAAAACAAACTTCTATTATGGCATTACTGGAAAAGTCTCTTTGATGGAACGCATAACTTACTAGGCGAAAGAATGTTCTTTCAATTTGAGTTATAAGAGAGCGGTAGTTACAATAAAATCAGAGAGTAATAAATAAAAATAAAATAAGTTGAATGAATAAAGTAAATAGAAACATTGTTAGGCAAGAAGCAAAGCAGTGTGTGTGTCACGAGAAAGAGTTAAATATGGACAAGCGCCAAAAATTGACGATCAATCAGTTACTGAACGTTAATGTAGAATCACAGGTGTTTATACACTAGGCATATATTTATATGTATATACATACATACATATATATATATATTTATATATATATAGAGATATATATATGTGTGTGTGTATGTAAGTATGTATGCATATATATGTATGTATGTATAATATATATATATGTAAATGTGTGTGTGTGTGTGTAGACATGCAGTCACACACCTGGTGTATAGACGACATTGTAATTAAAATGAATGTGTACACAGGAGAGAATTGCTGCCAAACAGTTTAGTCATATGGGGTTTTCGGTGTATTTTCTCATATGAAACTGTTAGTAGTGTCCAATAATTCAATTCGCCAAAATGTCAATAGATACGACCTAACTTTTAAGTATGCTTCAGAAATATGTAAGCCTTTAACGATGTTGCTTTCCTATTCAGCTGAACATAAGGCAGATATTGTATTTGTATTACTGCAATATCTCGATCTTTCAATGATCTTGCATTTATATTCTATTTGGAAGCGTTATATTGTAATTACTAGGTATGACAGGTTAATGGTCATCATATTTCTCTTTCCTCTGCGTTGGAAAGTGGTAGTGTAGTTATTAAATCTCTGTTTAATCATCAGTTCAGTAATATAGTGCCTGTATACAATACAGCCTGGGTGGATATCTATAATCCCCACTTCATAAAATATGGTTTCTCCATGAAAACACTGTGGGGGATTGCACGGATTTTCTATATGTACTGTTGGCTTAGGACTTTAGCAAGTGGATTGGATATAATATTCTTTTTCTTTTTCTAAATCTACAGATTGTATAAAATTACATTTTAAGAAATGGTTCTTTTAATACACATCCCTTTATTTCTTATCATCCTTTATACATATTCTAAGTTGCTTCTTTAGCTTATATTTTTCGCAATTTATCTACTCACCATACTTCATTTTTATTTATTTCACTTTATTTACTTAGAACTATAAACAGCAGAGGTGACTGTGTTTACGTTTGTTTGTGTTTGTATTTATGTTACGTAATATAAAAATACGACAAAAGAGATTAATAAAAGTGAGACCGTACTTGAATAGATGAATCCTAAGGCTGACACAATTAACGAAATTCAGGTGGTGCCCCATTATGGGTGCATTTATTTGGCTGTAATCAATAAGTTAACAGAGGAAAAGCTGAAAACAGTTCGGATTTACTAACATATTAGCATGAGTTTCTATTACACACACACACACACACACACACACACACACACACACACACACACACACACACACACACACACACACACACACACACACACATATATATATATATATATATATATATATATATATTGGACCTGGAAGAATGTTAAGAGAATTATTTTCTAAAAACTCTTTAATTATTTTCACGGTCATAAATATCCTTTGGTCTTATATTACATTAGCCTGTTTTGTCTAATTAGTGAGATATATGAGATTTCAATTGGCATCCCTGTGAAGAAATTAACGATAAAGAAATAGAAAATGAAGCTGTTGCAAATGTAGAAACCTTTGTTTACAAAGATTCGTTATTTTCTCGACAATATGGTCATGTGTTTCTTTGTGAATTAGAATCTCAGATTCTATGTTAACAAGAGATTACGTTTTGTCTTTTCGTACAGAGATTAATCGATCTAAGCTTAGATTGTATTCGTATTTTATGTTTCAAACATTTCGGCCATTATGGAAGTAAAATGATATGAATTTTGCCATCAGCTATTGAATGACATAATACTAAATCTCAGAGTGGAACTGTAAGTTTTCTGAGCAAGAGGCAATTATATCCAACCGGTTAATGAAACTACATGTGGAGCCATAATCTAATAGGTATGCTGGTTACTGAATATAGTAAATAGAACCGTTAGTAATAAACTTTTGCAATGAAATATATTTACGTCTTGCTTTTAGAAAAATGTCACAGGTTTTTAGAAAAAGGAGAAACCAATAAAATCTCTCTATTGTTCTCTTGGTATTGGTTTTTAATTTTGGTACAAGGCCAACACATTTTGGTGAAAGCCAAAGTTAATTAAATCAACCCCAGTACTTGACTGGTACTTTATTTTATCGACCACGGAAAGGAGAAAAGGCAATGTAGACCTCAGAATGTAAAGAATTAAAAAAAATACCGCAATGGCATTCTATTTGATGCTCTACAACTCTGCAACTCTGCCAACCAGCCATCCTTATCTCTCGTAATATTGGCAGCGATAGAGAAAAAGCTAAACAACCACGCAATATAAACAAAAACTAATTTAACAAGAAATCTGCTAGTTTTGATAGCTGAAACAGATATCGATTATGTGATAAACATTTTTCGCAAGTATTTAACCTATAAATGGCTCTTCAGATTGTACAAGATTCCTCACCCTTGAACTACCTTAACATCTGACATTTCCTAGGAAACATATGACTCTGTTAGTGAAAAATTTATCGTTTTCTTTATTTCTACAACAGAAAGAAATTACTAATACACTATAGAGTCAAAAACAGGAGCTCTTCACTTCATGGAAATAACGCCGGTTATATCATATCACAAAATATGCCCTGGTTACTGTGATGTCAGATATATAGAGCTGAATGAAAAGGCAACAGACTGTTCCGGTTAAATGGATGGCAATTTTATCAGATATCTTCTCACTTATAGCTTGAATGTGTCTGCTGGCGTATGGTGTTGGTGCAAGTGATCGTAGTGGTTGGTTCCAACTAACTACAGCAACTACGACCAACTCCCTAAGTATGATTTGATTGAAATATTTAGCACATCATTCGTTCTTTACATTAAATGAGGGTAATTTGCATGATGAAATCCACTCTGTACAGTCAGGAGCAGAACAGATTTTTTTCCACCTCTTGCTGTCAAACCAAATGCAGTTAGTCGTAATCTGTGGAACATTAACGAATATTTAACGTCAGTCAGTTCAATAATATTACAGTGTTTCTGGTAATTTTATCATATATAGTCTGTGAATCATGAATATTTCCGCCATACCATAGTATATATATATATATATATATATATATATATATATATATATATATATATATATATATATATATATATATATATATATATATATAAATATATGTATATATATATATATATATATATATATATATATATATATATATATATATATATATATATATAAATATATGTATATATATATATATATATATATATATATATATATATATATATATATATAAATATATATATATAAATATATATATATAAATATATATATATAAATATATATATATATATATATATATATATATATATATATATATGTATATATATATATATATATATATATATATATATATATATATATATATATATATATATATATATATACACGGGTGTGTATGATTGTATATAGAAGATTATATTAATAAAAGGAAATCCAACTTTGTCTGATTTACTCGTTTTATTTACAATCCTTTAAAATTACAATGATATTATAATGAAATAGTATGGTAGAATATTAAATGTTAAGTGTACAAGTACTTTCATGCTTTCGCAATCTTCAGGTTCAGATTCAGTGGTGACAGTCAAGTTTGCAATCGAAAATTGCAAACTTGACTGTCACCACTGAATATGAACCTGAAGATTGCGAAAGCATGAAAGTACTTGTACACTTAACATTTAACATTTAATATTCTACCATACTATTTCATTATAATATCATTATAATTTTAAAGGATTGTAAATAAAACGAGAAAATCAGACAAAGTTGGAATTCCTTTTATTAATATATATATATATATATATAGAGAGAGATACGTGTACATTAATATATATATATATATATATATATATATATATATATATATATATATATATATATATATATATATATATATATATATATATATATATATATATATATATATATATATAGCGGCGATGAATTAGTTTAGCGAGGTTTTTTATATGAAATCGTGTGTCGAAACAGATATTGTTATACTTGGGGAGGGTCATATTTGCGTAATATTGCCAGAATTAATAACAGAACACACTCACTGTTTGGTTTGAAAAAATATAACACCACTGACGATGTTGCAGATGTGCAACGAAAGATTTATGTAAATTATGTAAACTATATATATGTGTTTGCGTCTATATTGTATCTGTATTATTTTTGACCGTCGGTCAGTCAATGGCAACATTGAGGACCGAGTAAGTTAGATCGCAGATATAAAAGACAGCGAGAAGCGAAAACCAACCAAACAGTGAGTGTGTTCTGTTATTAATTCTGGCAATATTATTACAACATGACCCTCCCCAAGTATAACAATATATATATATATATTATATATATATATATATATATATATATATATATATATATATATATATATATATATATATATATATATATATTATATATATATATATATATATATATATATGGGTGTTTATGTATGTGTGTGTTTTATAACATTTGACATCTTTTCACCATAAATCTTAAAGGAACCATTTATAAAAGCAATTTCGCACCACAATCAGTTCTTCACCGATAAAGCTGCTCTTATGATCTTACACAACAGAATATCTCACCATTATTACATAAAAGAATATTGTGGTTTATAAAGAATTCTTTTGACGTATGTATGTATATATATATGTTTGTATGTATGTATGAATGTAAATATGTATGTATGTTCTTCTGGTTTTATAATTTATAAATGTTTACCAATAGAGAGAGTCGGTTTCTAACATAGATACTAGACTCTCTCATTGGAATTTAAACCACATCAACTAGATAGACATGTCTGCAATGCATGCATGCGTGTGCATGTATAGATGTTCATGTATGTGTGGATGTGTGTGTTTTGACTTGTATGTGTGCATGTGCATATACTTTGTATCTGTACATGTGTATATGAAGTTATTCGATGCAGAATTTTTTGAGTTTTTTTACATACTTTTACTGTTCTATTAATGGATTGCACTTGTAATTTCCTAACTAGTCATGTTCTTTCCGTTTCTGTGAAACCCAGCTTCTCAAGATTTATGTTGAGGCAGTTAGTAACCTATCACAGGTATAAATCTGAAGGTATAGTCAGGGTGGAGTGTCTACAGATTTCTCATTAGTTCTGCATAGATATTTTCTTTTTCGCTTGTCTTTAATGTTATATTGGCATCTCCTGGGCAGCTAACTTCCACTACTGTGCATGCCTTCCTTTCCCTGTCCTATATCATTATATCTGGTCTGTTATGTTTTAGTGGGCTTTTGACTGGAACATTCCACCAGTCCTCTTTCATATTATGTATATGTATGTCTTCCACATTACTGTAGCATTTAATGTGTTTATTGCCGGTGCTATCTTATTTACGGATTGCATTGTACAGTGTTTTGGCCATTACATCCTGCCTCATAGGTAGATGGTGGCGTGAGGACATCTTTGGACAACTGTTTATGACTTCGGTGGGATTTGAACTCAGAGAGATGAGAGCCGAGACAAACGCCATAAAGCATTCTATGCGACGTTCTAACGAGTCTGTCAATTCGTCGTCTTTCCTTTGAGGCAGGACCGTCTTAATACTATGAGAGACCACCGGGCAAATCAATCAATACACTGGAGGGGCTTCATCCACCACCGCAACAGATATCGATTAGCATTTGATCCTTAGCATCGATAGGTTCCAGGTTAATGTTAACAGGCTAATTTACCCTCATCCTAAGACGACACTGCTTTGACATGAATATTTAGGCGTATGATTCCCAAGATGAAATTCATCTGATCAGGTTTTGTTGAAAACTATAAATACTTGTGAAAGTGCGTTGTTTAGTCATAGAGATATTGGCATCACGGCCTCACCGTTCTGCATACAATTCCCTGGTTGGGTATGAGCTAAATACTTTATTTCCCCCAGTCTCTAAAACGTGACTGTATTTCCCCCAGTCTCCAAAACGTGACATGCGACGAGAATCATTCCAAATTATATTGACCTCTGCTTTCCCTTGAACAGCATCATATATAGTTTATTTATCGTGAGTATATCGTATAAAACATTACTTTGCACATGTTCATACGTAAGTAAATTCAACAAATTAATGAGATCCTTAAGAAGTTTTCACATGCTTACCACGAAAACTAATAAAAATTCCCTATCTATTATATGGATTTAAACATGAATAATAAATCACTGGATGGATATTGATTTGACATAAAACTTAAATTACTTCATTACAAAATTTAAACAGACAAAGGATTCGTTGCTGTTTTTAAGTTAACGTTTCTTCCATTAACATACCGAGAACACATGGATGATATTTAATAGAAAAAGATATCATGGAACCATGTTACCAAACGTTTTTGCAGCTAATACATGTATGTCCATATTGAGTTGATTGAGTGCTGGTCAAATAGATTCTTTATGATTATAATTTACTCAGATCATTTATCTCTATATGTGTGTTTTGTTAGAAACGTTAAATAAACTTCAAACTCTTTCTATATTGATTGATCGACCGTTGATCGAATATATATTTGTTTATGATACTTTGCTCACATCGTCTATTTGTATATTTATACTTTGGTTTGAATTGGTTGATTAATTCATTGACTCATTGGAAATGATCGAATTATAATTTATATAATAATTGATTGCAACCATACGCTAAAATTGCGATGATTATCTAATTATTTTCCGAAATTGTTTTCCTCTCATCACATACAATGAAATTAGTTTTAAATAATATTCAATGATGTGAACAAATTTCATTTATAAATCCTACGTTTCGCTTGCTATTCATAGTTTAAGTGCTGATTGTTTAATATACCATAACTGTTTAATTTTCCTTCTGTCAATACTTACTTATAGATTAATATTATGATCGTTTTATCTCATTACATTCGAAATGTAGTCAAGATTAAAGTAAAGTATCCGTGTCAATGATGATCAATTTGTGTCTGTTCTTTATCAATTGTTACTTGATATTGGAATCTTTTGACAACGTACTACACCATAAATTTAAATCAACCAAGATCAGTGTATGAACGGCACTTAATTTTATCGATTACACAAGCTTGAATAACAGTATCGACCACAGTTTAACCTCAACTAAAATCGAAGAGATCTAAACTAAATGCAATGCAATCAACTATCTAAATTCTTTATTTTATTATTGATTTCATACTTAGTCACACGTCATCAATATTTGCGCATGGTATAGCCGATGAGATCAATGTCATTACTCAACTAGTATTTACTTCATCGATATTGGATGGATGACAGAAACAGTTGACAGAGATTTGCATACATCCCATCTACAAACTTTG
>OZ024751.1:24015137-24017637 GCA_964016885.1 Eledone cirrhosa
CTAACACCTATATTTCTACCATAAGCCACTAAAATGTTTTAGTTACTATACTGTTGTCACGTTTATTGCAGTGATCGGAAATTACATACTGTTTTGTGTATTCCACATAGATGTGTTACACTACCGTGCTCTCATACTTTAATTTATAAGAGATTAATCTGCTACAGCATATACGCGCGTCCATATTCATACATCCGTTTTACAATATAACACCGTGTGTGTGTATATATATATGTGTGTGGGTTTGTGTGTATACTTATATACAAACATATATATATAATATAATCATATAATCTCTTTCTCTCTCTCTCTCTCTCTCTCTATATATATATATATATATATATATCTATTCAACCCGGAATAACGTATATATATATATATATATATATATATATATATATATATATATACATATAGTAATATTGATTTCCTGATATTCCAATCAAAATGATCATACTGGTTTTTATTACACGTTACAATTCATCTAATATATCTCATAGCTGATAAGACGTATGTTTATGTTGACATTCCTAGTGATACCATTTCATCGAATCTACTGAAAAATTTCTTTTTGAACGTATCAATCATGCCAAAGTCGTTTATTTTATCTATGCTGGGATTTATAGTAACATTGAACCCGTTTAACTGTGTTTGGGTTCTTTACATAGTTAATTTAAATTATTATTTTCTTTTGAATATATTAATATTGGTCCTACAATCCATTCGAGCATATTAACTCATGAAACCATATTACAATACAAGTGGTCTTTGTTATTTGAAGATTGATTTTTTTTTATTTTGCTGTCAGTCTTTCCTAATAAATGATATTAGCAAATATAATGTTATGAGGCGTATAACCGGAAACAAACGCTACACTGAAAAATATTAGTTATTAGTATTCGAACACTCTCCTATGCGACGATATGGGGGAGTTAGTTGAGCATATCACAAAATACTTTTTGGCATTTACTCCGTCTGGCTCTTTGTGCTCTGCGTTTAAATCACACTGAGCTTAACTATACACTCTTTCTTCTGGGGGTAGATGATAAAAAGTACAACTCCACAGTAATGGGCTAACACAATTGTTAAAATGAAAATCTAAATACTCTAAGACTGTTCTAAGCCGAATGCTTGTTAGGCCGATGTTTAGCCACGGCTTCCTTGGTTTTCACTGGTTTCCTTGGCACTAAGCGACTGAGGGTGCTAGACTCTCCCTGGACAGCACGCCAGTCTATCGCAGGATTAACTCACTCCCTAGCTACTGCTGGTACTCACTTTCAGCTGAGTGTACTGGAGCAACATAAACAAAGTATTGTTCTCAAGAATATAACACAGCACACTAACCAGGAATCGAACCAATGGCATTACGTTCATAAGTAAAGAAACCTAACCATTAATCCATACGGCGTCATTTAAATAATTTGTGGTCATTGTTTTCTGATTCATATTTTTGATTTCTTGAGAAAGAAGCTTAATTTCTCAACTGGTTTTAAACCAACACATCATCCTTGAGCGCGTTTAGTTAAGTTTTTTTTCTGATTCATACATTTGGTTTCTTGGGAGAGAATCTTAATCTGTCGCCTAGTTTTAAATCCTTAATTAGTCCTTCAGCGCATTTAGTTAAGTACATTCTGCTGCAAATATTCGTGTTAGATCTCCGGTTTAAGGAAACCATTCTTCTTTCTTCCCATTAGACTCGCAACTCCTGGAGAAATAAATGGCCATGGCCCCTTAGTAATAATACATTTCATTTATTTATTTTATGTTATTATTCCTGTACACTAGTATATAGCAATCAATGTGTTAAACCCCATGAACATAATCTGTGTTAGTAGTGCCTGATCTCCAGGTACTATTATAACATTTCTAATTTTCTGATCGATCAAGTCAAGCTCAAGACTGTTCGGTCGATTAAATTAAGCTTCCATTTCTGTTGCCAATTTTGGACCATAATCTCTCTATAAAACGCGACTGGATTATCCGGTTTTGTCTGTAGGTTTCCGACAGATTTAAGTTTCAACTCTTGTAACATATAATGTTTATATATACCTCGCTTTTCTATATCTGGTAGAGACACAACGAACACTTCCGAATTGAGAATCAGTATACTCAAGCGTAGCCTTACAATAAAGACTGAGTAGACTGCCACCTGCGGCTTATTCGCCAGGGAGGTACTGTTCTGAAAATTAAGGGACCACAGTTGTATAATAATTTGTGTAATTAAATTAAATGTATAATAATTACCTGCGATTTCTATATGAAGCAATAAACATCTGTTCCCACTTAGCAGCGTTGTGGAAATATTGAAAGAAGTGGAGACGATCGTATGGTGTTAAGACCTGTAACATGATTTGGCATTGGTGAATGTGGACTGTATAGCAGAATGTACAGGCTTGGTATTTTCTTTGTTTGGTCAAAGCAAGAAGTGTCATTATCTAGGTTTGTCAACATGTTAACCCGTAGGTTAATTCTATTATTGTGATTTCTTTTCTTTTTTAGA
>OZ024751.1:24022637-24037637 GCA_964016885.1 Eledone cirrhosa
AGATAGATTCAACGACGTAAGACACTACTCAAACTGCGATTGTAAATACATTTACGCTCTATATATTCTACTGTCAACTCTTACTAATGGATTTTATACGAAGGTTGTAATGTAATAATTTCGTCAATGTAAACACGGCGGTAACGTTTAGAATGTCTTTGGTGTTGTCGTTTGAAACAGATGTTATCTACAAACAGATGTTATCTACAAACAGATGGATTTCGAAAATCGAATATTCAAGCAATTGGAACTTATTCAATAGACATTTTGTCAAACTAATATAGGTGAACATGGTTTTGAATACATTTCAAAAGCTGTTTAGATGTTACATTTACATCAATTAATGATGTTTATCTTTGAAATGCTTCATGTTTAGGTACAATTTTCTCACAATTGTTCAAAGACTTAATATAGGTGATAGAAACATTTTAATGATTTATGTTTTATTCAATGACATCGAAATAAATCTCTATTTAATTGCAGATCCAAACGAATTAAATGAAGTAATCGGAATATTGATATCAATAACTCTCGAATTTGTTTCTACTTCTCCCATGAGTCGTTGAACTGAAATTCCGCGTTCTGAAAATATTCTTCATAGATAAGATGTATTAAGGAGGACCAACATATTTGAGGAATTTAGAAATAGGTGAACCAAGTTGCATGCAGTCTTTCAAGTCTTTCTTTTCTATGAAATGCCCTCTGTCGGTTTCGACTTTGAGCATCGAATTGTTTGATCAAGTGAAAACCTAGCCAGTAAATTTATATCTAAGTACTTGGGTATTCCATAGATAAGTGTACTTTCTCACGTGATTGCCAACGTGACACAGAATGCGACAAAATTGGATCTATGAATTACACATAAATTCCATCATAATTTTACGCCTTCCCAATTTCATTCCAAATGTCTTGTGTCGACCCGAGGTTTCGGAAAAGCCCCTTGCCCACGATGGAACTAATTACAATCGGAACTTGTACCTCTTGTTTCCAGTGTGAAACATTTAACCTGACACATGCCTTCATACACTTTGTTTCTATAAACGCAAAAGATAAAACAATAATTAATGGTTTCTAATTCAGACACAACGTCTACCATTTTGTGGCGAAGGGGGAAGACGAATATATATTTCCCAGTATTTAGTTGGTACTTTATTTTATCAACCACGGAAGGACGAAAGGAAAAGTTTACCAGGGCAGGATTTGAAACCAAACCATAGAATATCATTATTTAATGCTGCTAATCATTCTGTCAGATGTGCGAATGATTCTGGCAAAGAAAATACGTACAATTTTAAAATGTTTAAATGCTTAAAGAACAAGAGTGTATATTTATTAATAATTTGTTTTTTAAGACAGTTGAAATAAATAATGTTGTAAAATATAACATCGAGCATGATATACATAAAGGAATATATTGTTCCATGTAGCTAAATTCTGATATCTCCCAGAAGATACTGACATAGTAAATATTCAAAATGGGGGGGAATATTCAAAATAGAGAGGAAAACGCTATGTTAAAGTTGTTTTACACACACACACACATATATATATATATATATATATATGTATATATATATATATATATATATATATGCATCTATATATATAAATATATATATACATATACATATACATATACATATATATATATAGATAGTTATATATACATACATTCATATATATATATATATGAATGTATGTATGTATATATATATATATATATATAGAGAGAGAGAGAGAGATTACAGTAATCAAAGTTCAGTTTAAGTCATTTATTTGCTTACAATTGTTTCCTCCAAACCGAGGTTTGGATTCTTCGGAGCAACTATTTATAACATACTTGACCTCCTTTTCAACCCAAGAGACACATAAAACATATGCGCATATTGATCAACAGTATATATATATATATATTTATATATATATACATATATATATATATATATATATATATATTTATATATATATACATATATATATATATATATATATATATATAGAGAGAGAGAGAGATAGAGAGAGAGAAAGAGAGAGAGAGATAGATAGATAGAAATGTAATTGATGTGTATGTATATGGGTGTGTATTTTTAGTGATTTTCTCAATTGCTTACTAGCTTTTCATTAGAAAATTTGGATTTCCTTATATATTTTGATAATAATATTCTATATCTGTGTATGGTTTAATCTATCAAGTTAGAACTATCCCATTTGTTGAGATATTCAATTAATCAATTAATGCACAAGATTTCTAGCATAAGAATAATTGATGTAGCCAGATTTTTGTGATGAAATACTTAGCCAAGGATACTAGAATAGAATTTCATCTTCCGATCAATTGATCATATGTAAAATGGTGTTAACAAGCAAGCGAAACAATACTATATAGCCTGTCCTATCAGGGAAATTCAAAAGAATATTAATGATAATTATAGATGTAAAATGTATTTAGGACATGCTTCAACATCTATGAAAATGAAGTAGACGATTAGCCAGATTTTCATAGAATATTTTATACATCATATATATCATATAATATGTATTACCATATTATATATATATATATATATATATATATATATATATAAATCTAAATAAATATATATATATTGTTATACTTGGGGAGGGTCATATGTGTGTAATATTGCCAGAATTAATAACAGAACACACTCACTGTTTGGTTGGTTTTCGCTTCTCGCTGTCTTTTATATCTGTAATCTAACTTACTCGGTCCTCAATGTTGAGGACCGAGTAAGTTAGATTACAGATATAAAAGACAGCGAGAAGCGAAAACCAACCAAACAGTGAGTGTGTTCTGTTATTAATTCTGGCAATATTACACACATATGACCCTCCCCAAGTATAACAATATTTGTTTTGACACACGATTTCATATAAAAAACCTCGCTAAACTAATTCATCGCCGCTAATATATATATATATTTATTAAAATAATAGATTAAAGTTTAAGCAAAGAATCGCTGCTTATGGTAGGTATGTGTGTGCGCTTGTTATATACGTATTTATTTATTTATATACATTTATTTAATTATTTATTTGTATACACGCACACACACACACACACATATTTATATGTGCGTGGTTTTGTATACCTATGGCAAGTGTTTTCGCGTATGCTTGTGTATGTACGTATTTGCATGCGTGTATGTATTTATTTAGTTTCTATTTCCTCTGTATTGTATTTTATTTACTTTATTCTTAACTCTGAAGCGGAGATTCATTCTGTTTCCTAGTTAGAATTTTAGTCTACGACTTCAGCTATACCATTCACGTGGTTTTGTCTTTGCGTGCAATTGTTCTCCACGCTCCACATATGACGTATTATCTTCGTTTTTTACGTTCATTGCCAGAGAACGTCTCTATGAACCACCTAAGAGAACATTAGTCTACGACTTCTTTTATACCATAAACGTGGTTATGTCTTTGCGCGTAATTGTTTTTCACCGCTCCTATTAATGACGTATTATTCGTTTTTTCCCGTTCTTTGCCAGCGAACGTTTCCACGAACCAAAGTTTCGTCTTCCTGTCTTCCTCCGGTTGCAACGATTTTGAAATATCCACTTCTGCGTTTACAGATTGACTTTGTTAGTTTCAGAAGATCCCGTTAAGGGTGAAAGCAGCGATTCTTTGCTTAAACTTTAATCTGTTATTTTAATAAATATTTGCTCTACGGTTCTTATATATTTGATATATATTTATCCTATCGAGCCCTCTTTGGATTTTAGTCTTCAAATTTATTATTATTACTATTATATATATATATATATATATATATATAAGCAAAGGGATTCTGTTGGCAATTCAACAAATCTATATATTTATAACTGAGCCTGGAAAAACTTGAACCGTTAACATCTCCTTCCTGTAATAGCCGTACTAAGAGTGAGAAATGAAATTTCGTTTCATTTTTTCCATTTATATATATATATATATAATGTAGGAGGTGAAATGCGCATAATAAAATACTTCGAACTCTTTTAACCATCTTTTGATCTTATATTATATATATATATATATATATACATATATATATATATATGATCATAGACCAATAATTACTAAATTCGCTTTGTAATCGTTACGTCCAAAATTCGGTCCCACTGCATGGTATCTAGAGCAACTGTCATTTCCCTAAAGCTTGATCCGATTCTATGGTAAGTATGAGTGCAATTGGGTAGGTGGGAAATATTTGAACTACATTGAATATATCAAAGTGAATCTTCATGAGAATAGTATCAAATTAGAGATACACGTATCTGTAGAATCCTTACCGGGCTTGTCTGTTGATCGAATAACTGGAACACTCATCATCAATATCAACGGATGTCCATTTCATTTTTATACACCAACTTGTATCATGTGAAGTGTGGCATAAGTATTTATATACTTCCATTATCAGCTGTCACTGCCCAGATCTCACCGAGTCATCTTTTTGATTCCCAATTGTCAAAATATTTTCATTCCCGAATTTTTAATATAATTCATACATAGAGGCATGATAACTACAATTCTGCACTAAAACTTATAAATATTCATATGTATATATATATATATATATATATATATATATATATATATATATATATATATATATATATATATATTAGTTTATACACGGCTCAGAAATATTTCTTTCTTTGAGCTAATTTCATTGTAAAAGAATTCATTACACTTAATATATATATATATATATATATATATATATATATATATATATATATATATATATATATATATATTTATATATTTATATATATTTATATATGAATATTTATATATATATATATATATATATATATATATATATATATATTTAAAAGTTAAAAAATAATGCGTTTTATAATAGATTGGAAGCACTCAACAGTAGGGTTTTCCAGAGTTATTGATATTAATTCAAAATATTAAGGTACTGAGTTAAGTTCAACAGTACATCCTCATCAGATAAAATAAGATGATACATGGCATACCCTGACATAGTAGATGGTTAAGACTCAGTCATGGTAGTCATTAACTATAAGTTAATCACTACCATGTACCTCTGAAATATGTATAATAAAATATAATTGATCACAGGAATATCTCTTTTGTATATATATATATATATGTGCGTGTGTGTGTGTGTGTATGTATGTATATATATATATATATACAGAGAGAGTGAGAAAGAAAGAGAGAGAGAGAAAGAAAGAAACAGCGTTTATTCACAAGGGCCACGGTTTATTGTAGCGAGGGTGAGAGAAAGAGAGAGATAAATACAGACAGAGATAAATAGATATAGACATAAACGCACTCTTGCAGACACGCACGAACACTCACAAATGCGCACACAAACTAACTCCTCCACACATATGTGTATATATATACATGGTGGCTGCCAACTCGTTTTCGAGTACGGCCACTACTTTATATCCATGTAGGAGAACCCCTACCGATGCGCTGAACCTGTGTGACTTTTTAGTCCAGCCAGCGACTTGAAAACTCTGGTACAAACACTACACTTGTGACAATTATTGACACATAGTGCTGGGCCCATGGTACCATGTGATGACAAGTGCAGAGAGATCTCCAGATATAAAGCAATGCCTGTGCCATGAGCTTTTATAGTGAGTAAAAGGCACTGCACAAAGCCAGTCCCACTCTCTTGACCAAGATGATATTTACCAAAACGAAGAAAAAGTCAACATCATTGGATACCATCAGAGTTGCAGGAGTTATATCAGAGTTTTCCTTCTCCTAGAATTCTGCTTTGACAAAGGCTAAGGGGTCATCTCTCCCGGTGATTTTGGATGGCCATTGACTCTTAAGAGCTCCTTTGCCCTTTGACAGGTTTTGTTTTTAGTCCTGCAGGATGTCCAAAGTCACCAACCCCACCAAGAAACCTTGGTGGGGTTGCCAGTTTAGTCGCCAACGACCCGACCATGAGACAGGTTGTACTGGGATACATGTTACCAGTAGCACCAACTGGTGACCTGACATATATATACATACATACATACATACATACATACATACATACATACATACATACATACATACATATATATATATAATAATCGGGTCTATGATTTTCAGCCCCATGGATTTTATCTGTTACATGCATTTATTATATTTCGAATACCTGATGATATCACCGATTTCATACGGAACCCGGTCATTGAAATGATCATAGTATAATAAACCTTTCAAGGATTTACACAAGTCCAGCCTCCTGTTATTTTATTATTATATTTAACTCCGTACTCGCACCACCAACTACACAAACGAAGACGGTTGAGCTGCTTTACGTTGAGTACTCTCCATATTATTACATCAAGATTGACCATACGGAATGACCAGCTCTATCCAGTGGTGAACCTTCAAACCTAAATATATATATATATATATATGAGGTAACTTAATATGTTCACTTTTCTCCTAGTTTATTTTACACCTAATTCTGTTTAACTGACTATATCTGGGCGATTTATACACGCTGTCGAAATATTCGATAAATATTCCGTAGCAGCCGGCGCGAAGGGCTGATTTCGGTTATTTGTCGGAGATTTCTTCTTAGAAGCCTTTATTCTTATAGCTTGGTCTAATCGATTTTTT
This sequence comes from Eledone cirrhosa, assembly GCA_964016885.1. NCBI lineage: Eukaryota > Metazoa > Mollusca > Cephalopoda > Octopoda > Eledonidae > Eledone > Eledone cirrhosa. The sequence continues at coordinate 24,029,247 of OZ024751.1, forward strand.
ATATGGTTAATTATGCTAATTGGGAGAGGAAATGTTATATATTTTATCTGGTGATTCTATAGACATGTTTTATGATATATATATATATATATATATATATATACATATATATATATATATAATAGAAAAAAACGAGGAAATTTCGTTTACATATGACAAATATTTATTGCGTATCAACCTGTTACTCGCGTTTCGCAAAGGATTGGCTCAAGGTGACCCATAGGAGTTATGGACCCGACTCCAGCATTGATATGCTGCTCAGACTGGCAATGTGACAAAAGATGTTTTGATTGTGGTTATACTGTGATATATATATATATATATATATATATATATATAGCTTGGTTAAACATTGTTTGTCCTTATGAACAATTACCGAATTATACAACTCTTACATTTGTGTTACAGCCGTTATAGAAACCGCCGTTTTCATTATTTCTCGTTCATATGTTACATGCATAGTTTAATAAATAGAACGTATTATATTCTTAAATTTCGTTTTGTATATATTTTTAACATGTTTTTATCTTAACATGAACATGAAGTTGATATTTATATAATTTGATACAATTTAACGGGTGGTATTGCTACCTGAATGGAAGCGATTCGATCACAATATATATATAGGTGTATGTGTGTATCCGAATTGATTTCGAATCGCTTCCATTCAGGTAGCAATTCCACCCGTTAAATTGTATCACATTATATAAATATCAACTTCATTTTCATGTTAAGATAAAAACAGCCAAACAAATTAAAGGAATTGATATGATCGACTTTTAAAAAAATCATCTTGTTGGCGATACCGTAGCTAATTTGCATTCAAATAAACGTTTGCATTAAAAAAAAAACACAAACAAACGATATCAGACGCTAGAAAATTATACAAAACGAAATTTAAGAATATAATACGTTCTATTTATTAAACTATGCATGTAACATATGAACCAGAAATAATGAAAACGGCGGTTTCTATAGAAATAACGGGAGTAACACAAATATAATTCCGTAATTGTTCATAAGGGCAGAAAATGTTTAACCATTCGAGGAATTTGATTACCTCTCGCTGTGTTAGTTCACTAAGTAGTTTCAATTACATTAGCAACATATGTGTATTCTTTTTTATTATTATATACATTTACTGGGTTCAGTCATATGATTGTGGTGATACAGTGGTACACACACACACACATATATATATATATATATATATATATATATATATATATATATATATATATACAGATAAGTTATTCCGGGTTGAATCGGAGGTAACCACAGTAAGTAAGGTACTCAATACATAGCAGAGTATAAACGTTTTAATATAGAAGAGCTTCTACAGGACTAGAACTGTTTCATTCGTGAGAAATCATCAGGGATCCCTCATGATTTCTCACGAATGAAACAGTTCTAGTCCTGTAGAAGCCCTTCTATATTAAAACTTTTATACTCTGCTATATATATATATATATATATATATATAGTTAAAGAATGAAGATTAACATGGTTGGCTGTACAACAAGGGCTTTATTTAAAGTACTGACAATTGTTTCGTTGATCATGTGGGTCTAGAGTTCGCTAATCGCTTGATGTTGTTGAGTCAAAAAAAGCCGCACGTTAAAACTATCCACGAGACAGAGAACTCACAACCTCTAACTGGATTACCTATAACGATAACTTGTTATCCCATATATATATATATATATATATATATATACAAAATAGAGTAGACATCTGAGTCGCTACCCGTTGTCTCAACTTCTAGTTTCTCGGGGGATTAATAATATAAACATATATGCACATATACCTCCACAATTCGGTGAATACAGAAAGGGCAATGCCATTTTCTGGGTCACTTTCTTCTTTTTCTGTTTATATTTTAATATGAAACCTTATGATTTATACAAACGAGAAATGACTGAAATGTTCATAGACTACTAGGTGTGATGCTAGAGCAGTGAAACTTTGCATGCATTACTTTCAACGCTTCTTATCAATATCTGCAATATCCTTCCAGAACTATGTTGAAAAATATACCTTATTTCGTGATTTCATGAGAGTATCTTGCTCAGATTATGAACTTTTCAGCCGACTCGTCCTATATTGAATTAAAAGCATTTATTAAGGAATAGTAGGTAACGAGTTTTATCGATTCTTGGTGGATGTTTAGAGTTAAATTATTAACATCAATTATTCAAGCATTATGAATTTCAGAAACACCCTTCAATAAAAAAAAAGGTTGAATATTAAAAAACAAAATTAAAGTAATATAATTAAGGAATGAACATATTGTTGTCGAAACATAATTAAGCAACAAATTAAAATGCATCATTGTTTAATTGAATATAATTCATACAACATGCTAGACTCATAATTTGACGTTATGATACGCACTCTTGAGACAATTACTATATACGCGTACATACACACAGAAACGAAGACATGTACATATACACACACTCACACACACAGACATACACACATACACACACATACACGCACAAGTACACACGCACGTACACGTACACACATACATACGAGTGACGGTTGTACATTTTATAGGCTGAGCAAGATACTCTCATGAAATTTTAAAATAATCCCCGGAAAGGAACCATGCAGTTATTAATAAGAAGATTTGAATGAAATTAATGTTTGCAAGATTTTACAGCTCTAGCATCGCTCCTCTCAAAGTCACCCTATAACACTTTCAGCCCACCCTCTTATATATATATATATATATATATATATATATATATACGGATTAACAAATAATAGTTAAATGCAGTCCACTTAGGTGAAGTCCAGTTATGGTATTCCAGGTAGTGGATGATATTAACGCTTGGCTTGGTTTGACTCAACAAGGCGTTTTCATAGTGATGCTGCGGGTATGCTGTAATTCCTATGTTGTAAACACTTGGAGTAATAATAAATCAGGAAAGAAGGTTTACATGGTTTGCTATACAAAAAAGTTTTTAATCACATAGCTTACATTTGTTTCACTGAACTGGTCTGTCTAGAGATCGCTATCCGCCTAATTTTGCGTCACTCGATCGCCAATACAGAATTATAACCAGTCAGATCTTCGGAGCATGCGAGAATGAAGAAAATACACAGGCAAGAAAAGAAAAGAAAATATGGAGTAGTTATGGCATTCAATTAGAACAATAACAACAACAATTATTACAACAATGCTATCAATAAACTATTTAAGGAGACCCTGACATTACTTAGGTGGGGGGTATATAATGTATCTAATGTTACGGCGTGAAAATCAGCTGTCATAAGGCAAAAAGTATCGTAGTGTGTATCAATTTTAAATTATAATTTATAATTTATAATTTATAATTTATAATTTAAAATTGATACACACTACGATACTTTTTGCCTTATGACAGCTGATTTTCACGCCGTAACATTAGATACATTATATACCCCCCACCTAAGTAATGTCAGGGTCTCCTTAAATAGTTTATTGATAGCATTGTTGTAATAATTGTTGTTGTTATTGTTCTAAATGAATGCCATAACTACTCCATATTTTCTTTTCTTTTCTTGCCTGTGTATTTTCTTCATTCTCGCATGCTCCGAAGATCTGACTGGTTATAATTCTGTATTGGCGATTGAGTGACGCAAAATTAGGCGGATAGCGATCTCTAGACATACCAGTTCAGTGAAACAAATGTAAGCTATGTGATTAAAAACTTTTTTGTATAGCAAACCATGTAAACCTTCTTTCCTGATTTATATATATATATATATATATATATATATATACACGTACATATATATATATATACATATATATTTCCGTAGAAAAGATAAAGGAAAGAAGAGTGCTCTATATATATAGTACAGAGCGATCAACGAACCGGACGTTTCTGTAAGGAACGTGTAGTCTCTTGAAACCTTTGGCAATGGAATAAGTATATGTGCGTTGTTTAATATGTAATTATATATATATGTATACATATACACACACACATATATATATGTGAATATATAGATATTAAATTTGGTATATGTATATATATGTATATATTCATTAGCGTGGTATTTTCAGATGTGGGCGCAAAATCTTGATAGGTGTTTTAATACATCGTAGGTGCATCAATAATAGTGTTACTATAAACCTAATACCAATAGTTATACTTCAGTTGCAATCAACTTTCAGGAACCTTCAGGTACTTTGCGTTGGAAAATGTTTATTCATGAAATTGCGTCAACGAAAATAAATTACTGTGATTCCATTTCACCCGAGAAAGGAATATCCAAAATATAGGACATTTTTGATTTCCAAGAAAAAAATAGAAAATTAAGGGCATGACTTCGATTCGTACATTCTCTGTGACAATATCGCCAAGCACAAACTTTACTCTAACCGCATGCTACACTATTGGGTCCCCGCCTCTCTGTCTCTTCCCAAACTTTGATTACTAATTTCTTCCATTTTACTTCAGAGGTTTCGTGACTGTATTATTAAGATATCTATATTTCTTGTCTCCAAAACGCTGAATTTTCCTCTCTCTGTGGCATGTAATTTACTTGACTTATAAGAACCTTATATATATATATATATATATATATATAACAAAGGAATTGTGGTAAGGAACCATAACGCACCAGAGTACTCAATATTTAGGGTAGTAGAGTGGGAATAGGAAAAAGTATGACCCCGACGGCAGAGCTGATTTCTGGAAATAGCCGTCGAAACGTCTTCAGTTCTGCCGTCGGGGTAATACTTTTTCCTATATATATATATATGTGTGTGTGTATATATTATATATGTATATATATATATATATATATATATATATATATATATATATATATATATATATATATGTATATATATATATAATCATATATATATATAGAGAGACATATAGATATATAATATATTATATTTTCATATTTATTCCCACCTTTCATTAGTTAAATGTACACTGTTAAGTCGATTATCTTTTTTTACATGACAGTCAGGTGAGTTCTGGTTAGCCAATGACAGCTGAACAATTTAGGCTATTTTGTAATTATTCTATGGAAGTATACTGTTTATGCTTCATATGAGGGATGTGTGAGGATACGAGATACTAAACGAAAACTCCAATATGGTCGAAACGATAGACTCGAAACTTCTTCCCTCCAGAAATCCTGACGGGAATCTCTGACTACCAGTCACAACATAATGTTTAGTTATACAGTAGTAAGGATCATTATATGTTTGGTTGTTGGTGGTATTTCTTCTTGATTAACCACAGGTTAATCACGATTAAAGTTATTCTGGTCGTAACTATCCAATCTTATATATCTCTATAACTTTATCTAATGACCGTGTGTAGGAGACGAGGTTGTTACTTGTCGGAGATAAAAGCCAGAGAGCAAACTCCTTCCTTGAGACTTCATCTGCAATACTCCATCATATCAACTTAATTGTAAGTGAACCAAAGGCTTAATTTCTGAAAGTCATGGCAGACAGTTTGAACTAAAATACACGAGACATTGCTTATTCGTTTAATTGTTTGGTGTATCAAATATTCGATCAGCTCAAGATAGGAATTGTCTTTCCAATCTTTGTAAATCACGCGAAAAGAAATTAGTATGATTGAGTTAAAATCCCAATCGCAACGTTCGTTTAAAAACTTTAAATAGACGTTTGCAATGACCATCACTAGCTTTCACTGTCGCGTATAAGTGCCAGCGATAAATACGTGTGGCAAATTATAACGATAACAACCTTCAATAATTCCCATTAAGATGTAGTCGTTGTAACAATCTTATAACCAAATGGGATACGGTTCTAATGAGAAACTAATTCTGAAATAAATCTCATAAAAGCCCTGCGGATTAGCAGAACAAACATTTACATGCGTACTAAAATGTATTCTCCGCTTAACGAAAAGGTAATGAAATACGTTTAGAGTTGTTAGTACTTTTTATTGTAAATTTTCGACCTAAATATAATTTAACGTATAAGCAAAAGTCTCCCAGACATTCATTTGATATTCATAAGATAACATTGTTTTGTGTATGTGTATGTATGTGTGTATGTGTATGTGTACATGTGTGTGTGCGTGCGTGTGTGTGTGTGTGTGTGTGTGTGTGTGTGTGTGTGTGTGTGTGTGTGTGTGTGTGTGTGTGTGTGTGTGTGTGTGTGTGTGAATATTATTAACTCCTTTGTCTGAAGAGTGTCGTCTTACTCGGACTCTAATATGTCGTCCGCCTCGTGGTGTTATTTCAACACTTCGTGGTATGAGTAATAATGGTTTCTACGTTAGGCACAAGGCCAGCAATTACCCAGTGCATTACTGGTACTTTATTTTATCAACCCCGTAAGGATGAAAGGCAAAGTTAACCTCGGCGGGATTTGAACTCAGAATGGCAAGGGCCGTAACTCTATAAGTCAAAGCATAGCGTCTGACCCTCTACCGATACTGCCAATCCACCGCCCTTTATTGATAACACATAATGATTCATATTGACTATATTACATAGATCATTATTAATAGCTTTTAGGTGGTGGATTGGCAGTATCGGTAGAGGGTCGGACGTCATGCTTTCCAGCATAGTTACGTCCCTTTACGATCTGAGTTCAAATCCCGCCAAGGTTGACTTTGCCTTTCATCCTTACGGGGTCGATAAAATAAAGTACCAGTAATGCACTGGGTAATTGCTGGCCTTGTGCCTAAAGTAGAAACAATTATTAATAGCTTTTACAGAAATCCAGTATATATTATATTACTTCAAATCCTAGGTCATTCAACGCTAAACTGAATCTCGTTAATGTATATTAAAGAATAGGTGACATTACGGAGAATGAAAATACTTTTATATAAACTGAGTTTAATAGGTACATTGCCATAAAGACATATTGATTAATGGATATAACACTATCAGTGTGAATACAAATATAGATTATAGTCTTAAATACAAAGAAAGGAGAAAGCAATGTAAAGATATAATTAATTTTGGATGATTTGCAACAGTTTACATTGTGATTAATTAGCGTAGATACTTTGTTAATATAAAACAATAGTAATGAAGATATGTCCTTTACTAAACGATAGACAATGATATATTAGGTGCAGTCGTAGGGTTATTTTCATTTATTTGCTTGATGTCGCTTTCAACAATTTCTTGTCAACCGTTATCTTCTTATGTATATTTGCGTCGAGCAAGGTGACTTTCATGTCATACATATCTTCAATTATAGGACTTTTGTGGTATTGTATTATCTTTAATTTTTCAGAGCTAATAATAATAGAAAGGAGAGCTGTTGCTCAGTTGCTCATATGGTTACTTTTCTGTTTTACTTTACTTACATCCATCCACATGGTTCAGGAAAATGCGTGTAATTCTGATTTAGTTCCTCAGCTATATTCTTTCACCTGATGAATCATCTATGAATCACAAATACCAATGGAGTTTGTCGTACACAAATCTTTCTGGAAGATTATTTCATCGACCATGAAATAATAAATGTCACAATGCAGTTCGACAGGATTTGAAATCCAAATATATAGAACTTGATTAAATAACTTAAAGTATTTTTTGTGACAGGTGGTGAAATGGAAGATTCATCAGGACGCTGAATAGAATGGTTTGCGGTATTCGTTTCGGCTATCTGCTCCATGAGTTCAAATCTCGCCGAGATCAACTTTACCTTTCATCCATTCGACATCGATAAAGCAAGTACCAGTCAAGTACGGGGGCCGAGTCGTCCTCTATATCTCTTTCTCATTTCCATTCTCTCAATTTCTCAATTCTGCGTTACTGATAATTTATGTTATTGATCCTGTAAGGATTAAAGGCAAAGCTAACCTCGGCTGAATTTGAACTCAGAGCGTAAAAAATACCCATAATGGTTTGAATTTTCAAATCGAGAAAAAAACGAGGTAGAATATTTTTAGACAGTAGATTCTGGAAAAGATACAATCCGTGTATATATATATATATATATATATATATATATATATATATATATATATATATATATATATATATATATATATATTATTATTATGTAATAAACAACATAAGGCAATTATTCCATTTACCAGTGGTTTCTTAAAAGCAAAAGGTTTTGCTTTCAATCCTCAGAATGAAAAATCCTGGTTTGTTTATTGAATATGGATTCTAAAGGTTTTTAGAATCCATATTCAATAAACAAACCAGGATTTTTCATTCTGAGGATTGAAAGGAAAACCTTTTGCTTTTAAGAAACCACTGGTAAATGGAATAATTGCCTTATGTTGTTTATTACATAATAATAATAATTAAGCTCTGTTGCTTACATAGAGCACTCTTTTTTCCTGGACTTTTCCGATGGAATTACTTCATTTATATATATATATATATATATATATATATATATATATATATAACGAAGGAAAT
>OZ024751.1:24040137-24045137 GCA_964016885.1 Eledone cirrhosa
CACACCTCCGTCCAAATATGTCCCCACATCAGGGCAAAATCCCAACTACATGCAACAACTATTGCTTGGGGTGACGAACCTCATCAGGTTGCAGCCGTCATACTATGAAGTTTGCACTAAGCTATATAGATATGCACTATATATTTGTATATATATATAAATATATGTATATATATATATATATATATATATATATATATATATATATATATATATATATATATATATATATATATATATATATATATATATATATATATATATATATACATATATATATATAGTTTTGCGAGGCTTTTGATATGAAATCGTGTGTCGAAACAAATATTGTTATACTTGGGGAGGGTCATATTTGTGTAATATTGCCAGAATTAATAACAGAACACACTCACTGTTTGGTTGGTTTTCGTTTCTGTGTCTTTTATATCAGTTAATTTAATTTATTCGGTCCTCAATGTTGCCATTGACTGACCAACGGTCAAAAATACAGATACAATATAGACACAAACACATATATATAGTCTATCAAAGTTCTTTCGTTGCACATCTGCAACATCGTCAGTGTTGCCATTATGTTTCCTCCCGTTGCATTGTATGTTTACGCCATCTTTATTTAGTCTGTTCATTTACTTATTTATTTGTTTATTTTTTTGTCTTCTCTGCGCATGCGTTTGCGTATAGTGTTTTGTTTGATGTGTGTTCTTGTTTGGGTGACTGTGTTTTGGTTAATGTATTCTATCTTAGTTTACTAGTGTGTGTTTATATGTGTTTGTTGTTATTGTGCTTGTCTATGTATTTATCTATTTATTTATTTATCTATCTATCTATTTATACTTCTCTTAGGTCAGTGTTGTTTGTTTGGGTGTTGTTGTTATTCCATTCATTTTTTTCTCTTTAACCTTGGCTTTCTAAGTTCTATTTCGCTGGCTTCTCTGATTTGCCTATCTGCTGGGTCATTTGTTTATTTAGATATTATTCTAACTTCTATGTTGTCTATGTTACCGTTGTGTTGTTGTCTGGCATGTTCGTATATTTCTGAACCGTTTTTTTCGTCCTTTTAGTTCCCCCAGTGTTGGTCTATCCTTTCACTAATGCTACGAGCTGTCTCGCCTATGTATGTTGTTGTCATGTTTCTGCAAGTACCCTCTGTACATCTTATGCTATAGACTACGTTTCTAGTTTTACAGTTTATCCGGGGGTTTACTCTACATATAATACATTTCCTATTAGTACAGTGGGTTTTCTTAAAAGGATAGGTTTTGCTGATCAGGGATTTTATGGTGGTTCCTGGCTTGTCTACCACCTTAATCTTTAAGTGGGTCTTTCTCAGAGCCTTTCTACACTGGTTAGCTAATTTCCCTCCAGGAGTAGCGTCCACAAACATGACACTTTGGTATCTCTCGCTGTCGTACCATGAGGTGGCTCTCCCTATCTTCCCTATCTTATGTCTAGTCCTATCTAAGCTATTCCATGATTTGCTCCTGTATAATGGGCAAATTCCTTTCATGTCCAGTTATATGAGGGTCTTATACTTCTCCGTGGCTCCTTCGTATACTCTGATTCTGTCTCTTTGGTTGTAGCCAGAGAACTGCATGCGGTTGATGAAGTGTTGGATGTGTCTTTCCATTTCTGTTGGGTCGAACATGCGGGACACGTTCTTCATCACACGTACCAAGTCTGCGATCAGAATATTAAACTTAGCACTACTGGACATTGCTGAGTTTTTGAGTATCAGGTATTTGGAGGCCATGGGTTTAGCATAGTGTGAGTGGAGAATTTGGGCTCTCTCGTCTATAGCGTTAATCCAGAGTTCCGTGTCTAATACAGGTAGTCTATTGTTAGGGTGTTTGGAAGGGTAGTCGATAGTTACAGTTATACTCTGGTGTATGGAATTAGCTATCTGCTGGATGCTTTCCATTGTGCTACGTTCTAAATCAAACTTGTTAGTGCTCTCTTGTGGAGATGTCCTTATTATTATATTGATGTCGTCTACGTAACGAGAGTACATGATGAGGTCTGTGGAGCTCTCATCAAGGAGTTCTTTGAGTCTCCTTTCCCACCATACCATAAAAAGGTTGGCAACGTCACCAGCTATGGTGACGCCAATGGCTGCTCCCTCATTTTGGGTGTAGATCTTCTCGTTGAACTTGAATATGTGGCCCTTTAGGGTAATTTTGATACTAGCCCCTATTGCATGTGCGACCATTTTTCTTATCTGATCATTGTTTTGGGGGGTCTGTATAGCTTTGGTCCACCCAATCCGCCTTCCCATGGGAGTCTTTTTTGCCATTGAGGTTATGGTGGGGGGTCTACCTCTTATGGGTCTACTGGGGCAGAAACGTCTAAGGTCATGGCTGTCTAGGTATTCAATGTCTCAGGTAAGTCTAAGTAGGAGGCCCAGTTCGTCTGTGTCGACGTCGCAGAACTCTCAATGATCATCTCCACACATTTTTTTTTACCGTTGGTCAGTCAATGGCAACATTGAGGACCGAATAAATTAAATTAACCGATATAAAAGACACAGAAGCGAAAACCAACCAAATAGTGAGTGTGTTCTGTTATTAATTCTGGCAATATTACACAAATATGACCCTCTCCAAGTATAACAACATATATATATATATATATATATATATATTTATATATATATATATACTTATATATTATATATATATATATATATATATATATTCCGTTTACCAATTCCGTTTACCAATATATATATATATATATATATATATATATATATATATATATATATATATATATATATATACTTATATATCTATATATATACATACATATACACATGTACTTATATATATAAGTATATATATATATATATATATATATATATGTGTCACATTCTATTCTTGTACTATACATGAAATTAAATATAATATTACTGAGAATAAGTGTGATCCGGGCAATATAACATTTCAATTGAATTGTTTGCTACAAAACAGATAAAGATGTAATAAAAGAAAAATGATGTTTTCCAAGAATAAAATTTAATGCAGAACATCCGTAATTGTTAACACTTACCTAGCTTCACATTTGTGTTATATTTTTAGAACTGTCTCATCTCTCACGTCTCCATATATCTCATATGAGATAGCTTAATATCTCCTGCAAGAAACTATATATACATATATATATATATATGTATAGACATACATCTCTCTCTCTCTCTCTCTCTCTCTCTCTCTCTCTCTCTCTCTCTCTCTCTCTCCCTCTCTCTGTATATATATATATATATATATATATATATATATATAAAGAAAAAGAAATGAAATCGAAAATGCAACTGGAGTCTTATTTTTTTTTAAATATATATATTTATTTGGTTCCTTTATCGGTTTCCCAGTTCTTCTGCTTTTCAAAAGGTGAGTTGAGAAAAACCACAGATGTGAGAAAAACCACAGACCCTCCATCTCAACTCACCTTTTGAAAAGCAGAAGAACTGTGAAACCGGTAAAGGAACCAAATAAATATATATATTTTAAAAAAAAATAAGACTCCAGTTGCATTTTCGATTTCATCTCTTTTTCTTTATACTTTCACTCGTGTAGGACACCTCGGTTATTTTTCATTTTGTAAAAAAAAAACCTCACTTTCTAATATATATATATATATATATATATATATATATATATATATATATATATATATATATAGAGAGAGAGAGAGAGAGAGAGAGAGAGAGAGAGTGATGTATATATATATATATATATAAATATATATATATATATATATATATACATATATATACATATACGTATATATGTATATACACATATATACACATATATGTATATATGTATGTACATATATATACATATATGTATATATGTATATATATACGTGTATGTGTGTGTGCCTCTGTGTGTGTGTGTGTGTGTGTGTGTATGTATATAAAGTATTTATCAAGACTCTCTTGTAAAATGGCTGGCAGATACATCTGCTAATTTGATATGTTTAAATTTGATTAAAATTCCATTACAGTACGGCTTGATTTTTTTCTTTTTGTTTTCTGTTTTTTTTCAATTCAGTTTGATAGGAAGGTGTTTCCGTGTCAAAGTTCAGACTTACAGATGTTTCGTAGATAAGTGAATTAATATACGCAGATCGCGTTCATGCACATCTTTTAGTATGTGTGTGTGTGCTTGGGTGTATGTGTGTGTGTGCTTGGGTGTATGTGTGTCTTCTCTATCAGCTTATGTGTACTAGAACACTTATATCGAACAAAACCATACGTAGATGTTTACGTACTTATATTTGCACATGCATATACACATTCACAGGCACACTCTCACACAAATACACACACACACACACACACACACACACACACACACACATATATATATATATATATATATATATATATATATATATATATATATATATATATATATATATATATATATGTATATATATATGTATAATAAATGAAGAATTAGAAATAGAAGTTAGGAATATTCATCATCAGTTGTCTACTAGCCACAATAGGTATTTATTCGCATTACAGACAATATATCTCTAGCCAGGGCGAAACAATAACTAAAATATGTTATTGGGATAAAAAGATTTGGGTGGAGAAAGAGAAAGAGAGACAGGTAAACAGACAAGAAATGGTGATGCAACATAAAGAGAGGAAAAAATGAAAAAATGAAGTCAATAATTCATTTCGAACATAAAGACGGCCGAATTTTGACGTGAAGGTAAAGACACATCTTAGCCGTACGGATGTGAGCGAGAAGAAAGATCGCGTACGGTGTGGGACGATGGAGGAACTGAGAGAGAGGGTGAGTAGCAGAGAGTGAGTGAGTGAAAGTGCGAGGAAGAGGCTAGCCGAGAGAGGGAGACTAGCAGAGGGGGAGAGTGAAAGTAAGTGGAGAAGGTGAGTGAAGGGGGAGAGAGAAAGAGGATAGCTGTAAGGTAAGAGAAAAAAGACAGGTCACAGCGAAAGAGAAAGCATATATAAATAAAAAACGGCG
>OZ024751.1:24050137-24052637 GCA_964016885.1 Eledone cirrhosa
TAACAAGAACCTTGAATATAGATACCATTTTATTTTTATTTTTTGAAAAGAATTTTTAAATTTATAATAAATTGGAGTGAAAGCATCTGGTGCGTGTGTTTCTTATTAGCAACATGACCCTCCCAAAGTATAACAATATATATATATATATATATAGGAACGAGTAAGACGCCGACGGCTGAGCTCAAACCGTTTCGACTGCTAATTCTGGACTCGAGAATTAGCCATCGAAACGGACTCCAGAATTAGCCTTCGAAACGGCTTGAGCTCAGCCGTCGGGGTCTTACTCGTTCCTATTACCCACTCTACTACCCTAAATATTGAGTACTTTGGTGCGTTATGGTCCATCTGGTTCCTTACCACATTTCCTTCGTTATATATATATATATATATCTTTCGTATCATTGAAATTTTCTTTGCTTCTTGCATTTAAATATTCCACGACTCTCTACCACTTTTCCTCTACTACAATCTTCTTACACCACCTTCTTCTTCTCACCTGTCTATTTTTCACTCCCACCCTAGTACCTTCAATATGCCCAATCTCAAATCTTTTCTCCGTCAGCTCCCTTCTACTCTCAAGCGCTTCCTAAGAGATGTCAAAATGAATGGACCTTTTATCTAAAGACATTTTTTCCAATTCCAACCCGCCCGTCCCCTCAATCTATCTTATATCTCATTCTTTCTTTTGATGAAGGACTAGCGTCCGAAACGTTAAGACCCACTTTCTGCTATGTCAAGCGTTAACCTAATATATCCCTTCCATGTACTGTACCGATTGTGTTGTTATTTCTGTTTACCTTTTACACACACACACACAAACACGCACACACACAAGCACACACACACACGAACACGTATATATATAAATATATATATATATATAAGACAATATGTCAGACTGAATGAATTTGCAACAACTCAGCTGTTACCCACTTCCTCAACTCAACTGATATACACAACGTAATCCTGAATTTGGAATCTCGACTCTAACGCAAATTAAATTTTATACACTTTTTTATTCATATTTTTATACATATTCTTTACACTTATTTTTCTTTATAAATCTTATACCTACTTTTATTAGCTTCAATCATTGGAATGCACCATGATGAAGCATCAATGAAGGTATTTATTTATCCATATCGATCTCAAATATTTATCGATCTCTATGTTTTTACTATTTATCCCTTTCCATTTACTTCTCTTTTTCTCTCTTTTTATCGTAAATAAAAACCATTATTACACCTGCTTGAAAAATTTTTTAAGCCAAATATAGAAGGTATTGTTGGTGAAGATATGAAGGAATTCTTTATAACTATTGAAAGTGAGAGGAAAAGAGATATAGAGAAAGAATCAACATTTTTTGTTTCTGTTCACCTCGAAAGAATGAAAGGCAAATTTGACTAGAGCAAGGAAGCTTTGAACTCAAAGCGCAGGAAACCAGAACGATTATAATAAAATATTCTATTTTACTTTTTAACGACTCTACCACTTCACCATATATGGTGGCTGTAGGGTGGATCTCAGACATTTATTTAAATTCAACGTGATATTTTTTACTACTCTTTTTATTTTGACTACGTGTTATTTTTTAAACATTTATTACGCTATTTATTTCCTTGCTATCATATCAGTCAGGTTCTGCCGATCGAATAGATGAACCACTTATTTTCTCACTTTCATGACAAAGCTGATATAATATATTGCATTGCTGCATTTGACAGCACTATTTTGAACAGGGTTAAACACGGTTTATTTATATAATGTGAAATGGAATATTCCATTTAGATACTCTGGACAACAATAATTATTTAGCTAGGAAATAATTGCAGCTCACATGACATGTTATTCTGTTTCTTTCTAGCATGTCATTCATGTTTTCCCCCTTGCCCCCACTAAGATATCCACACGGATAGATTTCATTGTTGAGATAGTATAGTTTCAAATTAATTTCATTAGGGTACAGAGTTTCACTCCATTGGGTTCCAATTTCAAATCCCACAAGTATCAATGATATTATTGGAATCGATTCAGTCCTCTGCACACAAATAGAGGCTATTCGCTGGATTGGCAGTATCGGTAGAGCACCGGCCAACCTGTTTGTAGCATAGAGTTACGGCCCTTTACGTTCTGAGTTCAAATCCCACCGAGATTAACTTTGCCTTTTATTCTTACGGGGTTCGATAAATTGAACCATCAGTAATGCACTGGAGTCGATTAAATCGACTTTCCTCTCCCCCCAAATTGCTGGCCTTGTGCCTAAATAAAAACAATTAATTGTTTCATGAAAGGAGTTTCTATAGAACAATGCTTCCCAACCCTTTTACTTTCAAAGCCTCCTTCATTTCTTTAATGAATTATCCCTCATACCTGCTGCTACAACTGCTACCCACACAGATTATTATGTAGAGGGTCTGGCACCATGCTTTGCAGCAAAGAGTCACGCCTCTTTATGGTCTGAGTTCAAATCCCGCCGAGGTTAACTTTGCCTTTCATC
>OZ024751.1:24057637-24067637 GCA_964016885.1 Eledone cirrhosa
AAAAGTATGACCCCGACGGCAGAGCTGAAGCCGTTTCGACGGCTATTTCTGGAGGAGCCCCATAGCGTATCATTCTATATTTAGTTGTGGTCGGTGTGTGTCGGTTTGTATGTATTGCTTTTGTGCATACACTTTCAGGCTTATATCGCCACATGAATGGGTTGGGTACAAACCTCAAGAATGAGGTTAACTTTGCCTTTCATCCATTGGAGGTCGATAAAAAGAAAAGTACCAGTCAAGTACTGGGTCGATTCTTCCACAGTGTCTCTTTCTAATTTCCCTTCTACTACACTCTATCCTTCCCTGGAAGATATCTGCTGTACTTAAACCTGGACAGGAGTTGGGCTTCGCTATGTTTTTAAAATGTTCTAGTAATACCGCATTATAATACGGCGTCCCGCGGACTCCCTCTCAGAAGTTACGAAACAATACTTTCATGCATCGTCTGGGATGCCACCTGCACCAACAATTTCTGCAGCCGCAACCTGGTGCAGTCTGCGATTAACCCGGGTTCTGCTGCACGTCGGGCAGAGGAGGCTAAACTCCTAAAATACCAGTCGCTCTCCGACAGGTTTGCGGTTGTACCCCTGGCAGTGGAGACTTCTGGTGTCATTGGCCCTAGGGCTAACTCCCTCCTCACCACCATAGGCCCTGAGCTGGCCAGCCGCAGGTGTGAGCCCCGCGAGTTGGAGTGGCTTTTCCAGCGCGTCTCCCTTGCTGTCCTCCGGGGAAACGCCTTCTCCATACTGACCGCCAGAGCTGTGGAGGAGCCCCATCGCGTATCATTCCATATTTAGTTGTGGTCGGTATGTGTGTATTTGTATATATTGCTTTTGTTTTCATTCAGCATCAAGTCATTCTTTATTGCTTTTCTCTACTAATGAATTATATTTGGAAAAATAAAATATACACGGTTACGATTAAAAAAATAAAAATAAAAATAAAATTAAAATGCATGCATAACTATTCTGGCAATCTACCAATCATGCATTCCCTAGAATTATTCAAACAAACGTTAACCATATAGTATACATCTGGTACAATTCATTGTTTTCTACACTCTAGAGTTATTGACATTTTCCATTTTCTTTATTTTCAAGTCAGCCACCTTTTTAACGATTTCAAACTACTCGTAAATTGTTCATTTCAAATAGATAGACACGTAAAATGTCTTGATCTGTATGTACGTGTAGATCTGTGTGTGTATGTGTGTACATAGATGAGTGCGTGTATGAATGTCTGTGTGTAGGAATCTGAGTGTATGAGGTGAATATGTGTTTGAGTGTGTATGTGTGCACATGTATATATATATATATATATATATATATATATATATATATATATATATATATATATATATATATATATATATATTAGTGTGTGTGTGTACATGTGTGTGTATATATATATGTGTGTGTGTGTACATGTGTGTGAGCGTATGTGTGTGAGCGTGTGTGTGTGTACATGTGTGTAAGCGTGTATGTGTTTATATAGTTAAAGGAAAGATATTCCGTTTTTTAATACTTAAAATGACAAATATCGACAGATGGAAATATTAAATGAATAAACAAATAGATTTCTCTTAGGATTATATTGTGTAGTTGTCAGAAATATACACACACACCAAGACATACACATATAGACACATATACATATACATATACACACTTATATATATATATATATATATATATATATATATATATATATATATATATATATATATATATATATATATATATAAATGAAAATAGAGAAATTAATGTGAGCAAGAGCCCAACAGTAATTCATACATATAAGTGACTATAATTCAATCTCAATTCAAAAAAAGTCAAGACAGAAATTTTATTCACAGATTTTGTGTAATCCAGGGAAAAAACCAATAGAGTCTTAACTCAGAATAAAATTGGGGTAAATATATATATATATGCGTATATATATATATATATATATATATATATATATATATATATACGCATATATACATATACCTATATATATATATATATATATAAATATATATATATATATATATATACATACGCATATATACATATACCTATATATATATATATATAAATATATATATATATATATATAAATATATATATATATATATATATATATATATATATATACGCATATATACATATACCTATATATATATATATATATATATATATATATATATATATATATATATATATATATATATATATATATGTATATATATATATATATATATATATATATATATATATATATATATATATATATATATAGAGAGAGAGAGAGAGAGAGAGAGAGAGAGAGAGAGAGAGAGAGAGAGAGAGAGAGAGAGAGAGAGAGAGAGAGATTTAGAAATTCTTTGAGGTTTTCTGAACGATATGGGATTTTATATTTTATACTACAAACAACATTTAAGCATATCGAATAACCGTGGTAGCAAAATCCTGAATATCTAAGAAATAGTTTGATTCCTCAGCAAACAAACAACGTGCTTCTTCTCTGAAGATTCTTGAAATTCTATATACACGCCATATTTCTTTTTTCAGGATATGCCATACCTTTTTCGTTATTCCACATGCCTGCCAGAATTATGTAAGTTAATACGAAATAGTTTAAAATACCTCAATTAAACCTTTAGTAACCGAATTTAAACCGTTTTTTCTTTCCGTAATATATGTTGGTGGTGTAGCATGCGATAGTTTAAATTAAAGATGCCGGATGAAACACGAATATATTTAGATCCACACGAATAGGAGAAAAGGATTTTGTTTCCAATAACTTCTCGATAGGCGGCGAATTGGTAGAATCACTAGAACGTCAGATAGAATGCTTTGCGGTATTCGTTCCAGCTTTCTGCTCTCTGAGTTCAAATCCCACCGTAGTCAACTTTGCCTTTCATCCATTCGAGGTCGATAAAAAAATGTACCAATTAAATACTGGGGTAGATTCTTCCTCTATATCTCTTTCTCACATAAGTTGTCTTCCTCTCTATCCTTCTCTGGAAGAATTCTCCTGTATCGAATTATGAAGAAGGATGGAGTCTTCTAACTTTTGAAATGCCCTAGAAATACCGTATGCAATACGGTGCCCCTACGACTCCTTCAGAAAGGTACTGGACGATGCATGCATATGTGCATGCAACTTCTGTATACTGTTCACACCTGTGGATGAACAATGGATTTAAATACCGAGTAAAACAACTGGTATTTTGTTATAGATAAGACTACTTGTATAGAAAATCATAATCGTATTTATTTATTTATTAACTTATTTGCATTATAAGACTTACACGAATAAAAGGCAGTAAGGCAGTGTGGCTGACACCATTATTAATACCACATGATCGTAGGTGCTCCGTCAGAAATCCACTGAGTTTATGATCTGTAATCGTATACTTTTATACTTTTCATACAACATTAAAATCATTTTATTATATATATATATATATATATATATATATATATATATATATATATATATATATATATACATATATATATAAATATTCGATAGAGAAAAACGTATGTAAATAACTTAATAATTAAAACAAATGACAAAATATTAGGAAGGCTGCTGTTGTAATTTATTTCATTAGTAAAAATATAAACACTGCACAACTGAAGTATCATAGAACACCGTAATGATACACGCAAACAAGGCAAACATCATTTGATTAAACTAAACTCTTTGTAAATGTAATTGATTTTCGATGATCATTGTTGACAATTGTAGCAGATTTGACAACAAATTTGAGAGTTATGCAAACAACCTATGTCTGCAGTCAATGGCTGACAAGATCAATGCTCCCCAAGCGTTGAAACTTCCAATCGACCTATTCAAATATTGACCTACTAATTACATAGTCGTACACATTCCACAATTGTAACGTCAATAACCGAAAAATAAACAAGAGGAGCAGCAGCAACAAAAGCAACAACAAAAACAACAGTTTTAAGGCGATTTTCTTTGCTAAAACAGGAGTTAGTCTTGCAGAGAACTCCATGACAGGTTTTCACACTCATCAAACGGTTCTTTTCGAGGCAATCTGTTATTGTCGGCTGCCCTTTCTGGTGCAAAACGTTTATTGAATAAATAAATGTCTGTGGATAATAAAATCACATTCGAGCTATGTATACCTGTCTGCCGAATACAGTCGTATTACCAACTCATCTAATCTACGTCAGCTGATAATGAGTGCCAGCAAAAATCCTGTCCAGGTGGAGGTGGGGGAGACTTGTATTCTATGTTACTTCACGCCAGGAAAACCGGGATAAGCATCGACCTGATGAGCTTCCTGGGCTCTAGACATCTTTAAAACATTATTTTAGAAGCGTTATAGTAATGGCACTGGTCAACCCAAGTTATGTGAATGAAATTTATTTAAGTGAAGCTACACGGAAGGCTGTCAGATAGATTGTAGATAAATGTATTGTAGGTTCAATCCATTACCCAAGTCATTCGTATCATCTACACTTTAGGTGGGTTCCTTTTACAAAGTTCACCCCGTTTCATATATTTAAACGAGATTTGTAGCCTGCAAATAAGGTTTTCCTTTTTCTGCGCCACTCTCGAAAAATATCATGGGCTCGTCTAACTCTATCCAAATATTCTATTATTTGGCCTGCCATCATATTCACATCCTTCTATTCAATACTAACTGCAGCTTTTTACTTCACATACAATACTAAAATATACATCATATAGATTATCACTTAATATTATAACTTATCGATTTAGCTATATATTTTCTAATATTCAATTTTCTCTCTTTACTTCAACACGCTGAGGTACTTTAATTCGTTTTACGATGTCTAGAATATTCAATCTTCTTTATACTTCAGAGAGACAGAAAGATAGGCATATGTATTGTGTTAGATTACTTTATTATATCTATAATATGCAGGTTTTAAAGTGAGACAGTCAGAATGATAAACAGAGAAAAATTGTTAGCTAGATTTTCTATTGATAATCAAATATTTCAGAAGAGATCAATATAGTCTTCTAACTTGACTTGAAAATCCCTTATTCAATAAAGTAGAAGCAAAAGTCGAAATATGTCAAAACGATATGTCAAAACAATATGAAGAACTGTATATAAAAATACCAAATACCTATACTTAGTCACTCAAACTTTTCCGTCTAGAGTTCTTCTTAAATTATACAATTCACTAGAAATATTAACATCTTTTTGTTTATAGATAATTTGTGGAATATTCGATTTCTTCACCCTAAGTCAGCTTGTCAGCTAACTTCTTTTCTTAACATATTTTAGATAAGAAAAAAAAACACGTTAAAACACAAGTTAGAGAAACCAGATGAAGAAGAGAATACATTTAACAATACTCTCTCCCCCCCCCCCTCTCTCAATATAGAAAAGTTCAGTAAGTTCATCATTGCTAACCTTTATGGTGAAATCGTTAAAATGAAGAAAAGATATCAAACTAAAAAGAGTTGAAATAAATCAAACATATAAAAGAATAATACGAGAAATATATATGAGGAATGGGTTTGAGAAAAGAAATCTTCCTATACAACAGATCGAATTTAATCTTTAGATTATTATCATCGTTATTTTAATCTAAGTTTTTACAAGTTATATAACGCTGTCAAAATATAATCCCCGTAAAGTGCTTATAATTTTAATTCTAGAAAGTCAACTAACGAAGAATTTCATTATTCCTGGTCGTTATGAAGAAGATTAGATAAATTCGAAAACAATTTTAACTGTGTTTGTTTTAAAAAAAAAAAAAACGAAATGTGGTTAAATTTGCAGCTGGATATGTCGTTAAGCTTTCGGCTAATGCACACTCGTTCCGCATTGGTTGACATGCAAGGTTGTATGCACTGTGCAGTGTCTATGCTTTTCTTCTATCTTGCTGTAATTATTTAGATTAATCTTGACAGCTACTAAACCTATGTACTGTACTTTTATAGATGAGTAAAACTATATTGATTTATTTAGAGTGTATCACGATACGACATAGTATATAAAACAAAAAATTAAATATGAAAATTTCGTTGAGTTTTTGAAACATTGTGATGAAATATGTCAATTTGAGTTTATAAGAAATCCAAGTTTGAACCAGACATAAAAATAAACATAACTGAGTAAAGTTTCAGTAATTTATATTATGGATGCCTGAGTTGTAAAATCTAAAGTCAATACCGAATATTTTGGAAATCCGAACGCAAAGGTTAAGAATTATTGTTGTAATAGATTTTGTCTAGCGTAACCATCGTTTGCCAACCCACTCTTTTACTCTGTTCATTGTACATTAACGTAACAATCAAGACATTTTCTCAGTATGTAACTATATATTAGACAGCAAGTCGTTAGAACGTTGGTTAAAATGCTAGCGGTATTGGTTTCGGCTATCTGCTTTTTTTTTTTTATTTTTAGTTCAAATCCTGCCGTGGACAACTTTACCTTTCATCTATTCGAGGTTGATAAAAAATGTACCAGTCTAGTACTGGGGTCGAATCGTCCTCTATATCACTTTCTCATTTACATTTTCTTGCTTCCACTCTCTCTCTCTGTCTTTTTTTCTGGATGAAATCCGTTGTATTTATACCTGTAATGAAATGGGGTCCACCAGTTTAAAAGTGCTCTAGAAATGTGGTTTGTCAAAACAGTGCCCCTACGATTCCTTTATGAATTAAGGGTCCATGTATACATACAACTATATTGCAGAAGATGGTGTTGAATTATTTAGAAACAATTTTTTACAGAAGGAAATTATCTCTAAACTATATCGATCCTTCTAGCTGTCCAAACATCCGGAACTTAGTCGTCGGGGTGCTGACTATTTTCTTATTACCCACTCTACTACCCTAAGTATTGACTACTCTGGAGCGTTATGGTCCACCTGATATCTTATCACACCCTCTTTGTTTGTTATAAATATGTATATATATATATATATATGTATATATATATATAAAACATGAAAAGAAAGAAGAATACTGCGTGGTTGTACATAGGTTACATATGATAAAAATAGTCCTTCGTCAGTGATTTTCCAACCATCATTGGTATTTCATCGCATTAAAAATCATATACCTCAGGTTGGTGCGAGCAATAACTAAAAAAAGTTATTGGGACCAGTAAGTCGCGTAAAGCGAGAGGGACAAGTGAACAACATAGAAGGATAAAAGCAAACCAAAGAAAGGAAATAAACAAGCAACATGGTTGTCCTGGTCAGCTTAAGCTGGGTGGATTTCATGACGTCCGGCGTGAGTGAGACGTAAGCAAGAAGAGACCCACTGTAAGCCAAACGGAAGGAAGTGAGAAGGGGAGAAACAGAGAGTGGGTGGGTGAAAGTGCGAGAAAGCGGTCAGTAGAGAGAAAGTCTAACTGACAGAGGGGGCGAAAGAAGGTGAGAGAAGCAGTAAGAGAGAAACGGACAAACGCAGCCGAGGTAAATATATATAAAAAACATATATATATATATATATATATATATATATATATATATATATATATATATATATATATATATATATATTTATATTATATATATATAAAATATGAGTGTGTTCTGTTATTAATTCTGGCAATATTACAAAAATATGACCCTCCCCAAGTATAACAATATTATATATATATATATATATATATATTGTTTCTGAATTTGTTTATGAATTTGTTTCTGAATTCTTTATCTGAAATCGTGTGTTGAAACCGATATTGTTATACTTTGGGAGGGTCATGTTGCCAATAAGAAACACACGCACCAGTTGCTTTCACTTCAATTTATTATATATTTATAAATTTATAAATTTATAAATTTACAAATCTACAAACTTATAAATTTCTGGTTGGTTGGTTGGTTCCACAACCAGATAGTTGTTTATATATAGTCATAGTCCTTTCGTCACACACTCTGTGACCTCTTCAGTGACTGGGGATTCCTTTCTTTGTTTCTGTGCCTTTCCTTTCTTCTGTCCTACGCCATTTTGTGGAACCAACCAACCAACCAGAAATTTATAAGTTTGTAGATTTGTAAATTTATAAATATATAATAAATTGAAGTGAAAGCAACTGGTGCGTGTGTTTCTTATTGGCAACATGACCCTCCCAAAGTATAACAATATATATATATATATATATATAATATATATATATATATATATATATATATATATATATATATATATATATATATATATATTTATATTATATATATACATATATATATATATATATATATATATTATATATATACATATATGTGTGTGTACATAAAACGTGTATTTCATTCAGATCCCATCTTTGAGATTTCACTCAGTAGGTAGTGATCAACCTGATGTTATAAATAAAGAAGAGAAGAGACACGTGGCTAAGGTACACAGAGTAAGATTGAAACCGGCGTCAACTGATAATTGCGAAGCTTATATCTTACTTAAGCATAACACTAAGCCATCGCCTGCGTATATTCAAACTAGAGTATCTCTTATTACATAGTTACAGCTCCCAGGAAAAGAAACATGCAGCCAAGGAGTAAATTATAATAAACAACCTGTAAATGTACTTTAAACAATCATCCCATAGCGTATGATATTCCGCTACATGAATTGTAATTAACGAATGCTATTCTGAAAACGCCTTTCCTTTATTCATTCTAATTTATATGTTAATGAACTTTTATGAAGAACTTCGGCATTAGGAAATACTCTTGTGGCACTGTTAGTGTACGTAGTTTTATTCAAAGCACATAATTATTCCACAAGATATTATGGTGCTATTTAAATGATTGTATGTAAAATGTAAACAAGGAAATGAAATAAATAAATAAATAAGATAAAATATATAAATACATACAAAATTATAAATAAATGAAGTCAATAAATTCATAAGATAAAATCAAAAATAAATAAATAGATTCATTTTAAAATAATAATATAAATAAAATAAATAAAATTAAAAAATGAATAAATTAAAAAAATTAAAATAAGATAAATAAAATAAAATTAATTAATTGTGTATGTGTGTGTCTGTATGTGTGTGAGAGTATTTGTGAATGTATGTGACGGTATTTCTATATCGATGTGTGTGATAGGATTTCTGTATGTATGTGTGTGAGAGTATTTGCGTATGTATGTGACGGTGTTTCTAACTGTATATGTGGGAGAGTATTTGTGTGAGAGTATTTCTGCATGTATGTGTGTGAGAATATTTGCGTATGTATCAGAAAATGTCAGCATTTATGTGTGTGTCGGTGTGTGACGATGTGTGTGTCGGTATGTGTCAGTGTGTGTGTCTGTATGTGTATGTATGTGTCAGTGTGTGTGTCTGTATGTGTATGTATGTGTCGGTGTGTGTGAAGCTGTATGGTCATTAATTAAAGGTCATATCATTAAATTTCTTATAATAGCTTTTGTGTA
This sequence comes from Eledone cirrhosa, assembly GCA_964016885.1. Classification (NCBI taxonomy): domain Eukaryota; kingdom Metazoa; phylum Mollusca; class Cephalopoda; order Octopoda; family Eledonidae; genus Eledone; species Eledone cirrhosa. The sequence continues at coordinate 24,067,031 of OZ024751.1, forward strand.
CTATTGATTCTTGTTATCATATCGATAGAATAATTGATTCCTATATATTAAGATATATGTGCGTCTGTATGGGTGTACGCACGTGTGTGTTTTTATGTATGTTTGTGTGTATGTATATGTGTATGTATGTGTGTATATATGTATGTTTGTATGTATGTGTGTATGTATGTGTGTATGTACATACACAAACTCACACGCGCACATATATATGTATGTTTCACTCTATCTCCCTCTCTCTCTTTCTCTCTCTCTCTTTCTCTCTCTCTCTCTCTCTCTCTCTCTCTGTATATATATATATATATATATATATATATATATATATAAGAGGGCGGGGAGTCTAGAAGTTGAACAACATGAATATTTCTAATTAGACTTTGATGAATAATATTTTAAATATTTATTTATCAATAACTAATCGATTACATCTTGTCAGTCGACATCGGGTGCTTCTGGTGTTTTCTCGGTCCCCCAAGTGTCGTGAGGAAGGCGTCTAGTCTGTCGAAAGGGCTCTGTGAAGAAATGTGGCGAATGAGGCGGATATCGCTCTATATTTTCGAAGGCAAATCTTCACTATCCTGTCTGAGGGCCCCAGCTGATACGTACGTAC
>OZ024751.1:24075137-24080137 GCA_964016885.1 Eledone cirrhosa
AAAAATCATTTCTTACTTCCATAATGTTGATATCATGCGTGTTAATTTTCAATTAACATAACTTTATTAATTTTATGCAAGAAATGGTGTTGTTTATGTGTGGTGTGGTGAAATAATTGTTTCTACTTTTGGCACAAGGCCAGCAATAACCCAGTACATTACTGGTACTTTATTTTATCGACCCCGTAAGGATGAAAGGCAAAGTTAACCTCGACGGGATTTGAACTCAAACCGCAAAGGGACGTAACTATGCTGGAAAGCATGGCGTCCGACTCTCTACCGATACTGCCAGTGAAATAATGATGCTGAACTGTTAAAGAGGGGATTACGAAAGGAAGGTTGAAGTACACTCATCTAGGAAAACTTGGATATGCAGTTGTACTGTTTGTTTTAAAGTATTTAATGGATTGGTCATATATATATATATATATATATATATATATATATACACACATATGTATATATACATACACAAACGTATATACATATACATATGTACATATGGGTTATATCGAACATTGGTAATAATGTTAGATTCGTTTGTAAACAAACACCCAGATTTGAAGCTGTGCCGATGACCGATCGTCACCTGTTTGTTTAACACTGGCTTTGAGGAACAATCAACATGTTTCTGCGCCATTGCCATTCATCAAAACTGTATATCTCTGCCAGTAGAAACATTCATATATTCATATATATATATATATATATACTGATTAATGTTCAGAGGTTGAAGAACTCAGAGCTGTACGGGAGCCTCCCAAAAGAAGCGCGAAAGTAGCACAGGGGAGACTGAGGTTAGCTGGACATGCTCACCGACATCCAGAGTTAACACTGCACCCAGTGTTCCTATGGGAGCCCCTGCACGGATACACTCGAGAGGGGAACCGAGGTTGATATATGTTGATGCCCTAAGGACTGACACCGGTCTCATGGAGACGCAGGACATGGCAGCGATGATGAGGGACAGAGACCACTGGAGAGAACATGTCCATGGATCTCGGGAATTTTACCCACCCTAGATATATATATATATATATATATATATATATATATATATATATATATATATATATATATATATATATATATATTAGTGTGTGTATATATGTGTATACGCATATATGAATGGTTGTATGTATTTTATGAATCTGAATTCTAGAATTGTGTTTTGCAACATTTCTATTTCGTTTGTAAATGTATTCTTTCACACAATTTATCTTGAGGTAATGGTCACTAATTGTTGTACGTGTGTGTAGTTGGTTTCCTTTAAATATTTTTCCCAATATTTTTAGCGAGTCAAGAATGGCTACAAATAATTAAAACAAACAAAAAACTGCCATGAACGTTGAAATATATTCAATGCCTAAATCACCATTTTTAATTAGCCACTGGGTTTAATTAACCTTAAATAAATTTGTGTAGAATATTGAGAAATAACACATTTAATTCAAACTTGAGAAATAACGCAAATGTGATTTCATCTTAAATTTGTATAATTTAGATCGGTGCTAATGGAAAAAATATCATACGGAAAAAGAACATTAAATTGTAAATGACAAATGCAATTTCTTTGCAGTTCGTAAAAAATAACAACAAAAAATCCACAAAAATGCAGGAAATTGGAAATCCATGACACATCGAATAGACTTAGCATTCCTTGTCACGTTGAAAAATATGTTTGTTGGTATCGAATTTGGCTCTTTGCACTCTCTGTTCAAATTGCGCCGTCGACAACTTTGCCTCTCAGCATTTCAGATTTGATGGATACAGGACAGATATAACTCTGTTGTCTATCTTTCTTATCCACTTTCCTTCAATGGATAGAATCGGTTGCATTCATAGTTGGAGAGGAATTGGTTCTGCCAGGTATAAAATGGTCTATACATACCCTGTGGAAGTTCGGAGCCTATGAAGAACTTACATAAAACATAATTCAACCCTTTCGTGACAGTATTTCGAATAAAATATTTTTAGTTCATGTGAGAATGGAAACATTTTGACTCCCTTACGAAAGTGATTTATCAGATTACTGAAACTGGATATTATCATAAAAGCTTTTTCTTATATAAAATTATTTTGAAGGATTTAACATCATGCCACGAGTAAGAAGAAAATAGCAAGAAATATATTCATTATATCTTTGTAAAAAAGTATAATATCAGAGGAATGACTTCAATTGTTAATAGGATGAAGGAATAGAGCTGATTTAACTTTTCCAAGACTGTCTTGCTTCCTAATGCGTTTCATGTAGCAAAAAATATTTTGAACGGTATTGTATGGTTTGTTTCATTGAACCAGAGCTGGAGTTTGGTAGATCTTTTATCAAAAGGGTTAATCAGATAATTCAAACAGAAATAAATCTCCAGCCTACCCTGAAGCATCCTTCGTTTTACTTCATGGAGCCTTTGTTATTCATAGCCATAGTGTAAAGAAGTAAAATGCGACCGTGTTGAAAGAGACGTTCTACAATTTTGTATTTCCTAAAGCAAAATTGCATGTTATAAAACAATAACATTTGCTATGGTGTTTGAAATACAGAGGACAAAGAAACAATCTACTAATTCATTTACATCGATATACTAAAGGGAATTGTTTCTATTCCTACATATACTGGAATTACCTTTCGTGATTTTTTTTATCGGCAACTACGTATGTATGTATGTAAGTAAGTATTTATGTATGTGTGTGTATGTATGTATATATGTGTGTTTATGTATGTATGTATATATGTGTGCCTATGTATCTCTCTCTCTCTCTCTCTCTATATATATATATATATATATATATATATATATATATATATGTATATATATATATATGTGCGTGTGTGTGTGTGTGTGTGCGCGCGGGTATAAGTAAATTAAATTTATTGCTGGTTAACTAGCAACAGGCGACATATGCATGTTTGTATTTCTGTCTAAACTAAAAGCTAATCATATTAATGCACAAAATAACCCATACAGAGGAGATGGAAAGTGAACTTGTTTGATTGTTTAGAAAAAGATTTCCTATGGGATCCTGCCTTTCAGCTAAAAGGATTACAACGCAGTAAACACATTATTGCTCATTTATAAGTCACATGCACTCATGATATTTTTTTTTGTTTTGTTTTATGTTACCATAGCGTATATTTTATATTAAAGTTTTCATTGTACACTTAAGAGAGTGGCTCGAAAATTCTATTACATTTCTTTACGTCGATTTTGTTTTAGCGTACTCTTATGAACCATGAATACGCTACTTGCCATTGTTTCGCCACCATTTGTATTTTTGTATTCTTATATATTTTCTCGTATATAACCATTCTAGGCTTATGTTATGTCTCTACAAGTCTAACATACGTACGGCCACCCATTGCTGCTTTCAATATATTAGATCGACAAGTATGAAATTTATAGAAATCTGTTTCTTTTTCTACAAATTTCTACAAATTTCATACTTGAGGACCCAATATATACAGTGAAATTCCGTTATAACGAAATTCACGGGGTATAAAAAACATCGTTGTAAAGAAAAAATTATTTATGACGAGATCGACCGAAAAAAATCTATCGTTTCTTTGTTATTACATCGGGGATTGAAAAACATTTCGTTATACTGAAAAATTCGTTATAATGTTATTCATTATAACGGAATTCATAAATCTTTGTTGTTCTCTCCAACATTCTAAATATTATATATATATCTATATATATATATACACACACACACACACACACACACACACACACACACCCCACACGTTGATGGGCGTAGGCCCGAAATATTGGGATTAAATCTCCACTACGGTAACCCTTCTACCTTTGTTTTGTTTTCCTTTTTCGTTTCTCTCAATTTTCACTTCTCTCTTATTTCTCACTCACTTCCTACCTCGAGATTTCCCATCTGCATTGTTGTGGCTTTCTAAACTACATATTATATATATATATATATATATATATATATTTATTAAAATAACAGATTAAAGTTTAAGCAAAGAATCGCTGCTTTCACCCTTAACGGGTTCTTCTGAAACTAACAAAGTCAATCTGTGAACGCAGAGGTAAATATTTCATAAAACGTGGAAACGTTCCCTGGCAAAGAACGGAAAAAAACCGAAGATAATACGTCATTATTTGGTGCAGTGAAAACAATTACACGCGAAGACAAAACCACGTTTATGGTATAAATGAAGTCGTATACTAATATTCTCTTAGGTGGTTCATAGAGACGTTCTCTGGCAATGGACGGAAAAAACGAAGATAATACGTCATTATGTGGATCAATGAGAACAATTACAGACACACAGACAAAACCACGTAAATGGTATAACAGAAGTCGTAGACTAAAATTCTATTTAGGAAACCGAAAGATTCTCGGCTTTAGAGTTAAGAATAAAGTAAATAAAATACAGAGGTAATTAAAATTAAATATATACATACACTCATCCGTATACGTACATACACAAGCATACGCGAAACCACTCCCCATGGGTATGCAAATACAAGCACGTACACAAAAAAAAAGAAAACATACACACGCACATACAGAACCCAAGCAACGCCTGTACCGCACACATACGAACGTATACACCAAATACACATAAAAATAAATAAATAAAAACATATATATATACACATGTGTGTGCGTGTGTGTGCGTGTATACATAATTAAATAAACGTTTATAAATATACACACATAAATACGTATACAACGCGCGCGCACACACCCACACATGTAAAGACACATATGTTGCCAGGCGCACGTCAACCAAAACACAAATTACACATATACACACACCCTACATACGTACGAACCCGCATACTCACACAGACGCAAAACTCACGTATATATATATATATGTCTTTAGTTCCACAATAAATTTCCAACCCATAATCGAGGACGTGGCTCTTGAGTTTGATAATTTGTTGTGGAACTAACCATATATATATATATATATATATATATATATATATATATATACATATATATATATATATATATACATCATATTTAAA
>OZ024751.1:24087637-24092637 GCA_964016885.1 Eledone cirrhosa
CAGACAAACCCTGAGAGAATTTCATTGCACAAATATAAAACATGAAACAAATATAATATGTTGTTTATGAGGCAATGAAGCTACAGCATAGAAGTTAATTCTCTAATGAGATATTGGCTGTTAACATTAAATTAATATAAAACGCAACATTACGGAAAATAATTATTTCTACTTTTGGCACAACGTCAGCAATTATCCCGGTGCATTACTGGTTCTTTATTTTATCGACCCCGTAAGGATGCAAGGCAAAGTTAATCTCGGTGGGATTTGAACTCAGGCTGTAAAGGGACGTAACTCTAAGCTGCAAAGCATGGTGTCTGACCCTTTACCGATACTGCCAATCTACACTAGTAAAAAATAATGGCGTCAGACCCTCTACCGATACTGCCAATATTGTTAACGTGCAGTTAGAAATTTTAGATACTGGCAAAGGTTGTGTGTTTAAATAGCTCTTCTGGGATCCGTTCCACAGACAGGTATTTTTGGTAATTAAATATTACAATAGTCACGCATTGACTAAAACATTTTTTGAGAGGAAATTTGATAGAGGACATCTGTACAAGGGCCCACCCGTCGTGTACATATATATACACATATATATATATATACATATATATATATGTGTGTGTGTGTGATATTGCTGAGGGAAGTTCCGTTCCATCTTCTTACTGTATTATTGTCTTCAATTTTTCTCTTGTTCTTTCTTCTTCGTTAATAAAAATAATGTTTATTCTTGTCATTATTTTTCAGTCATCAGAATGCTTTCATTATTGTGTACTTCTTTATTGTATACTTATGTTTCTCTCATTAAAATATTTAGAACGTAAAATTACAAATGTTGTAAAATGAAAACCATAGAAATAAAATAGCTATCAACATATCGGAAATGGTGAAAACACAACGGAATAAACTACAAATAGAAGACAAAATAAATGATAATTAGATAAATACAAAATTTGATTAAGACTCCATATAATTAATAATAGAAAATTCCGTACAACTGTCTATAACAATGTTCATTTGTGTGTCTAGACAATTTTAAATGGACAGTGAATTCAGAATTTCTGTTTGCAATTACTACAGTGCGTTATATTTTTTGAGTGGGCGTTGCTTAAGAATACCAATAATATTAAATCTTCATAGAAATTACGCGATGCGTATGAAGAAAAAAGACTGTATTTTGTCGATTTATTAGCAAAATGAAGCGGAAAACGGTGATTTAATGACGTGGTTAAATAGCACACATAGTAAACATTGGAAAAGAATCTATATTAAAAATAGATTGGAGATGAAAGGTTAAAAAGCTGCCTGTTATCCGGCAACATCCGGTATATTGATGTATATGCCAAAAATATAACAAGGAGAAAAAATTCGAAATTTGTCGACTGAAATATTGCTGGGAAATCAAGGCCGTATAAAATGGATTGATAAATGTGGTTTATACACAGTGGAGCAGAAAATGATACATCAAATAAACTGTTAATACTCTGATATATGACAATTTATTTTACCATTTATGCTCTCTCTAAGTGGATATTGTATTAGACGCATTACTAGAACGTAGCTGCGCCGGTGGTCCTTTATGGTGAACTGATTATGCACGGTACTTAATACATTTTTTTTATTGTGAGAGGCAATGAGAATTTAATATGAAACAACAAAACCATGCCAACCTCATGGGATTAATATTATATTATATCAATATTATATTATTATAGCAAAAGAGAGAATATAAATCTACTTTAATTAAGTATGACGATTTTTCAATAAATATATACCTCCCGAAAATATATACACACTTCAACAACATTCTAATAAATAGGTGTATATATTTTTGGGACACCTTGTATATATATATACATATATATAAAAACATAATGAAAAAGATGTATGTATATAGTGTTTATTGAGATTGATTATTGAGAAACACAACATTCTTTCTCTCCCTTTGTTTATGAAGGTACCCGGAAAATCCCCATATCTTGGGAACCCGTGGTCCGATTTACGCGACACTTGTGTTATTCCATTTGTATTCCCATTATAGGGGCAACATCCATTCAAAGTATTTTCCCATTAAGCGTCCTTTTGGCTGTATTACATTACAGACAAGCAAGCAATCAATCACAGAGTTTTAATAGTATATAGATGTTTGTACGTCCTCAGCAGAGTTTAATAGTTCGTCTAGATGACAGGACTAACTGAAAGTCTTGAGAATCACGCCATCCCATATATGTTTTATAATTCTTAATTATTTGTCGAGTAAAACGAAACCTAATTGCAATATTGGTATAGTAATGGATTGTGTATAATGAATTACATTAATTTTTATTTTTATTCATTACAGCTACGTCGTTAATGAACATTCAACTGGAAATTTACAATGAATCTCTCAACCAAATATGCAATGGAACCAGACGAGTTCGGGAAAATCACGATGTTTTTGCGACAATATTTCATGCCTTCTGTGATTTTATTCGGTATAACGGCCAACAGTCTATCCGCCATATTGTTCAAGAGGTTTTACAGCAAAGAAAGCAAAATTGCTCCGTTGTTAATGGCCATTGCTATTGTTGATACAATATACTTGTTTAGTATTCTTCTAACATGGATGGAATCCCTCTCATTAGACATCTACGAAGCCCCGGGTCTGTGTCAGATTCAAGTGTTCTGCAGTCATTACTTTGTTTTTCTATCATTTTGGTATTTGGCTTGGATTGTATTTTTGATCATTTTCTCCTCACTTGCGCCAAACAAATACCATTCCATGCGTTCATCTGGAACGATTACACTTTGTTTCGTCGGAATAACTATTTTCGCATTTACAGGATACTTATATAAAACCTGGACATACGGCTTAACCGAGATGTATGGTACCAAAATTTGTATTATAATCACAGGAAGTGATTCAGCGCATCTTATAATAGGACTTCTTGATGCAGTTTTCATGTCTATATTTCCTTCGGCAGTTTTTCTTATTTTCCACTTCATGTTGCTTCTGCGTTGCATACGCTTACCTATTTACTCAAGAGATTCAAGCAATAGCAATCACTTAACTAATGGGTCTGAGGAATACAGACTCGTTCTAGCCCTCACTATTTTATACTACATTTTTACATTTCCCAACATTTTCCCAAATATCTACAGTTTCACTCATAGTATATATATGCAAAGATTAGCCCCATTATTCAATATTTTCCAACATTTGTTCAATGCATATTTTGCGCTGAAACCGATATTATATGTATTTTTGTCATCCAGCTATCGACAAGCGTTTGTTAATTGCCTCAAGTCTTTGTGCCGAAGTATTTCGTGCCAATCGAGTAAAACACGTGTAATTGCTGTTCCAACGGAAGAAACAACAGTCTAAAGTAAAAGAGAATTACTGCAAGATGTATCCCAATTATTGACTCAAAAGATCTTATCCAATGTATTTGATATCTCCCCTCAGATGGCCGTAATGTAAAAAGAAACTGGAATTAAAATTAGTTCATCCATCCGTGGAGCAAAACGAAATCACCGAATCTTCAGAATGTTCACACGGCATGATTAAGTGTAACAAAAGGGACATAGACATAACAAAGTATTATTGGATTAGTAGTTTAATATTAAATTGAAAGTACTTATTTTTGAAGAAATCATCATAATTCTTTAATGACTGCTAAAGAAATTTGTAGTGAAATACGAAATACAAGTGTTCCGAAATATTACCCACGGTAGGATGTCTATAAAATACAAGGGTTGCGAAATACGCTCAGACGGCTGTGTATAAAATACAAGGGTTTCAAAATATTATACCTGGACTGATGTGTATATAATACAATGTAAAAATACATTTATCTGTATTTGTTATATTTATTTTTGTGAAAACATCATCGAACATTGAACTCTATAGAAACATATGATTCACCTTCCATAATTAACAAAAGGGATTGAATTTTAAAACGATAAGACCTTCTTTTGCCATCTCATATCACCAATCTATTATTGCTTTATTCTATGAATCTACAAATTTTAACTAAATTCCCTTTATCAAAATTATATCAATATTTTAGATTTTCTGGTATCGATAATCGTTTTCCCTGAATTATCGGGAAACGTTCTTTGTTTATTTTTACTCTTGATCTTTATTCTAGTGTTTTTGCTATTTCAACGTAAAGAATATTTTACAGAATTGTATTTAATCTGGTATCAACGTATTAAGTACATAAATATCTTTTACAAAATCATTGACTGCTTAAGCAGGATAATGATATTCAATCTTAATGCTTTTGTTACTATATTTTCAATGAAATACTCTGCTTATATATTTCAAGGTATTCAGAAAACAATCAAGAATTTGGAAGTATTTAGTAGAATAACTGTTCTTTTTATATTAATCAGCTGATACATATTTGAAACATGAGTAAATGTTTTCGCATACAATTTTAAAGGGAGCATTTTTCTATAAATATGAACACTTTAAAACAAGCAGGTTTCTGTCATATAACAATCAGGTGGCGTGGGAGGAGTTTTATGTGGTTTGGTATCAAAAGGGTTAATATTAATTTCAGTGTGGTGATTTAGCAACTAACGCATTGTTGAATAGGAGATATAAATTTCAATAAGTTTAAAAGCCATACAATGCATTGAAAAATTAAAGGTGCCAAGATAGCGATAGAATTTTACCGTAGCAAATTTTATTATCCCAGATATTGGGGTTTAAAAACCCATTATCAAGGAAGGGTCCGTGTGAAGGTGTTAAGGGACCAGTCGGGGAGGGGGGAGTTGTTTATATATATATATATAAATATATATACAAGCAAGATGCAGTAAAAGGATTTATGTTGGTCAAGTGTAATATCTAGAAGCTACAGCCACCACTTGCAATAGAATGCTTTTATTAAAGGTGTTAGGTGGGAGCAAACAGAGATACCGTTGAGAGCCTTTTTTCTTATATCCAACAGAACAAACAGGATGGGATAACTGGAAGAAGAGACGGTTGCTCCATAATTGGACAGGTA
>OZ024751.1:24097637-24110137 GCA_964016885.1 Eledone cirrhosa
TCAAGGTCGAATAATAGAATACCTCAATAGTAGTGGGATAGATTTTTCTACTATATCTTTTTCTAACTTCCTTTATCTTTCTCTTTCTCACTTACTCTCTCTCTCTCTCTCTCTCTCTCTCTCTCTCTCTCTCTCTCTCTCTCTCTCTCTCTCTCTTGCTCCCCCATCTCTCTCTCTCTCGCTCTCTCTCTCACTCGCTCTCTCTCTCTCTCTTTCTCTCTGTCTCTCTCTCTCTGTATATATATATATATATATATATATATATGTATATATGCCTACGTAGACTTCTCGCATACCACCTCACTACTTAATGTACTATCGAAGCAGAGTTATCCACCCGCAGGAGTGAGCCACGAAAGTTAGAATGGTTATTGATATCCTTCGAAGTAACGCATCCTCCATTCTGTCTGCTGTGACCTCAATGCGTCCTGTTCCTGGAGTTCTACACCCCAAAGAGGGTTCTTTCAGACTGAAGATTCTGTGTCCTAAACTTACCTAATCTTACCCCGCACTGTGTTCCTGACCAAATATGCATAGTGTTTAAATAAGTCTTTATACCATGTTGCGAGATGACTGAAAATTAAGAATTTCGAAAATTACGAACATTACGATGCTGGAATTGTCTGTAAAATGAGTAAAATAAATAAGTTACGTTAACCAAACAGCAGGAGTTAAAAGATGAACCACCAAAACAACAACAACAACAAAAAAGCATAAGACAGGACTCAGCTGAAGTATGTTATATTTTCACCTCCATTGTTGTTTCACTCATTTTTTCCTTCCCATTGAATGATTTCTTAATCTTAAATAATCATACCACTGACAACTGAATGAAACCACCAGGAATATTGAGACGAGTTAATCGATTGACTGTCCAATCACTTTTAAAATGATCGAAATGTATTAAAACCGATGAATAATTTACGGGAAATTCTTTAATTAATATAATACAGAATAAAGTTGATTCGGTCACGTTGAAATAATAAAATTCATTTAAAACCATACAGCCTTTGTTTGTTTAAGTTAATATTGTTTTCATTATTATTATTATTTGGGGCGGTGGATTGGCAGTATCTGCTGGCCTTGTGCCTAAAGTAGAAACAGTCCTGCACGCACTCGTCCAGTGTCCGAGCATTGCTGACTTGTGGGTTTATGCCGAACACCTGCTCTCACGTGTAAAACGCATCCGGCTAACAGTTGAGTCCACCGTGAAAATTGCCCCGCCGCCTTCCTTTAGCCGAGATGGGCAGGGAGGTTTTATCTGCCTAGTGGCCATGGTAAAAGAGATTGTATGGTGGTTGAAGACGAGTACTTTCCTCTTCGGTGACGCCCTCATTAACTTTTTCAGGTTTCACCTGAAAAGGAAAGTCGGGGTGGAGAGGGAAAGAAATGAAAAAAGGGTAAAGGCTACTGCAAAGAGAATTACAGCAGCAACACCGCCAACACCATCACCACCCACACTAACACCACCATCACCACCGGCGGCAACCCCACCTCAAACAACAACAACACCTTCAACACCACCACCACAAGCACCAACAACGCAAACACAACAAAACACACACACTCCAGCCAGCAACAACGACAAGAAAATAGCAGAGCCACACCACACCCCCAGAAAAACAAATGCACAGCAATAAATAAACACAAGAAACTAATGACTTACATAATTGAACACACAGACATTTCACAGCACGACTACATAATACCAGCACCAATTAAAACACCAACGAACATAAGACTGGTAAGAATAGCACAGAAACAATACACAAACATTAAAACGAAATTCCCCAACGCAGTTGGTGATTTCAGAGACCTAGGAGGGTCACTCAACCGGAGAGTATATTCGGATATACTCACAGAAGAGCCGACGACCAGCCAAAGGGACGATTCAACGGTCCCTTCACCAGACGATCAAGTGAAAAGGGATGGAGAAACCATCCTTCCTCTACGAGAAGTAAGGTAAGTGGTCATTCCCATCTTTTCCACTCCATTTCAACATGACCTCACTCAGAATAGGCAGCATAAATGCGCGTGGGTTGGGGTCGTCATGGAAGCAGGGCCACCTGCTCAACGACCTCAGGTCACTAAACATAGATGTAGTGGCCATCAGCAAGACCAGAATCTCAGAAGCATGGGCCATCGCACCGATCTTCGGCGGCTACGATGTGTACGCATCTCCCAGCCGTCCTGGATCGGGGGGAGGAGTTGCTGTGCTTTTTCGGAGAGGTTTGGATCTCGCCATACGGGCCATCCTCCTGGACCCAGAAGGTGAGTTGGTGGTGCTGGACGTGACCAGTGGAGACGGGCAAGCTTTCAGGCTAGTGCCCGTCTATGCTCCGACAGGAGCAGGGCGGCCTGATTTCTTCCGGCGTCTGGAGACCTTCCTTGGAACGTCGCGCTCTTTAGTGTTAGTGGGCGACTGGAACGGGATCTTAGATGCACGCTGGAACTGTGTGGGATTAGCGGATAGGGGAGGAGGGTGCAAGAGCCTCACCAACCTGCTTAGACGTTTTGAACTGTCTGACAGGTACTGATTGGATTTCCTGAATGTGCCAATGTGGGCTTGGACAAACCGCATAGGGTCATCCAGATCATATCTAGATAGAGTATTTAGGGAAATAGATAGGTCTAGCATAGGCTGTCTACAATTCAAGATATTCAGCTACACGGACCACAAATTCGTGATCTGTGTGCTTGACTTAGCTAGGCTCCATAGACGAGGACGCGGCTACTGGAAGCTAAACGCGTCCTTACCACGCGCAAGGCCTACAGAGACCGGATTAGCGAACTAGTTAAGCGGGCGTTGACGGGGGCCATCGTCAACAACAAGTGGTGGTTTGCTCTGAAAAGAGCGATTAGAATAGAGTCCATTAGGTTTAGTAAGGCTTTAGCAATAGAGAAAAATAGAGCAGAGGGAGAACTAGTTAGAAAATTAGACGAGGCGCTTAGCAAAGGCATCGCGACCGACGTACTTGCGGCGAAATTGGCCCTTGACCAATTCTTCAATGCAAAGCACGAAGGCTGCGTTGACATAACTAGGGTGCGTGCTCTCAGACAGGAGGGGACGAAAGCCGTTCAATGGGCCCGAGTGGCGGAGGCGCGTCGTACCAACAAAGCCACGATCCGGTCTTTGGTGGACCACGACGGGCGCATGCTACTCGATCCCGGGCAAATGTGTGAGGCTTTTCATCGATACTTCGCTCAGCTGTTCGGGGGCAGCGGCGGGCCGGCTCGAGGTATGGACTTAGTGTCTACCTCGACGGACTGTCGCGGCTCTCGGCCACTGAGGCGGAGTGTTGCGAAAAGCCGATAACAGCCGCTGAAGTACGGGAGGCAATGACTGGCTGCACAAGGGGTAAATCGCCTGGTTTGGATGGTTTGCCCTATGAACTTTACGTACAGATGCCAGACTTATTCAGTTGCCTCTTGTCGGACGTCTACTGCAACTGGCAACAGAACGGGAGAATTCCCAGCTCTGTGAGCCGAGGAGCGGTGGCACTGCTGAGAAAGGATCCGAACAAGGGGGATAACATAGATAATTTCAGGCCCATAACCCTGCTAAACACAGAGTTCAAGCTATCAGCTGAGTCCATCGTGAGGATGCCCCGCCCTCTTCCTTTAGCCGAGAAGGGCAGGCAGTTTTTATCTGTCTTGTGGCCATGGCGAAAGAGATAGTATGGTGGACACGTTTCAAAGGGCTGAAGACGAGCACTTACCTCTTCGGTGATGGCCTGATTAACTTTTTCAAATTTCATTTGGGTAGAGAGGGAAGTGCTCTTTTCCCAGTATTTTGTTGAAAGATGGGTGTGAGAGGCAAGAATGGCCCGAGTGAATGGGCCTACTCTGAGTATGTGTCTGTAAATTAAAGGTGGAAAACTGGAAGAGGGCACTTGCCCTGGTGGTCAGGGTCACTGTGGCTTTTTAATGGGCTTTCTCCACGAATGTCCCTCGGAAGTCTCCCCCGTATTGGGGAATTTTTCATTGTTATTTTTTGTTACATCCTCTGTTTTTTTTTACACGCAGAAATGCCCATTTGTACCGTCCTGTATTGTCCTGTACTATCCTTAATGTCTACTTTATGTAAACTCTTGTGGTTAATAAAGAAAGTATTATTATTATTATTACTATATATCTGTAAACTAAAGGTGGAAAACTGGGAGAGGGCACTTGCCTTGGTGGTCAGGGTCATTGTGGCTTTTTACTGGGCTTTCTCCACAAATGTCCCTCCGAAGTCTCCCCCCTATTGGGGAATTTTCCATTGTTATTTTTTGTTACATCCTCTGTTTTTGTTTTTTACACGCAGAAATGCCCATTTGTACCGTCCTGCATTGTCCTGCACTGTCCTTAATGTCTACTTTATGTAAACCCTTGTGGTTAATAAAGAAATCATTATTATTATTACTATTATTATTATTCGGTGGAGTGGCAGTATCGGTAGAGGGTCGGATCCCAAGCTTTGCAGCATATGCTCTGAGTTCAAATCCCGCCGAGGTTAACTTTGCCATTCATTCTTACGAGCTCGATAAAATAAAGTACCAGTAACGTACTGGGGTCGATTTAATTGGCGATTTAATTGGCTTTCCCCTCTCCCAAAGTTGCTGGCCTTATACATAAAGTAGAAACAATTATTATTGGTTGTTGTTGGTGTTGTTGTTTTTATTGACCGTTGAATGATATATACGTGATTATTTCGCTCGGAGACACGTCATGAATTTTTAGATATTTTAGGTTATTTTGAGATACTCAAGCATTTTTTTTATCGTTTCTCTAGAAGGCAAAAGCCCGCAAGACATTGGTCGCCGATTTCTATTCCTGCCCCTATTGACAGAAATTCCTGAAAAGTAATCCATTTCTTTTCTTTAAACAACACAAAACATGGCGCCAAAAGAAAAACTCTCTTGCACTCAGTCGTGGTATACAACAGTAGCAACACTACACAAGCAAACGATGTCGTCACCACCACCTCACAACAAGAAGCAGTAACAGTAACAGTAACAGCAACAGCAACAACAGCTGCTACTACTACTACTACCACTACCACTACTACTACTCCTACTACCACCACCACTACTACTACTACCACTACCACTACCACAACTACCACTACCACTACCACTACCACTACCACCACCACCACTACTACTACTACTACTACTACTACTACTACTACTACTACTACTACTACTACTACTACTACTACTACTACTACTGCTACTACTGCTACTACTAATACCACAACCACCACCACTTCAGACGCAACAGCAGCAACAGTGACAGCAATAACAAAAAACAAAGACAACAGCGGGAGCTATGTCATGGAGGGGGAAGCAGATGATTAGTTCAAGTCTAAAACGCCTGGGAATAGATGCGGGCATTTAAAATACATTGTTGGAGGCAAACAATACGAACAGTTGATGTGATGTTGGACCAAGGAAGCCAAATCACACTCTTTAACACCAAGAGCGAGTAATTTATTGTAGTGCCATACAACTCTTCTTCTTCTTCTTCTTCTTCTTCTCCCCTCCTCCCCCTCCTCTTTATCCTTCTTCTTCTTTCCCTACTTACTCCTGGGAGGATCCTGGGAATGTCCTGGGGAGCAGAATCCTTAAATGCCCCCCCCCCCCCAGCTGCTCCTGTCAGAAGTAACTATTACCTGTTTTTTTTACCGTTTTTTAAATATGTTCTACTAAATTAATGCAGAAACTTCTCCTGTTGCTGGAAAGAACTTTCCAGTACAATGTCATATGTTACACTAAATATACATTCAAATGTATTCAGTTCAACTAAATTTCCCACTATCACTATCACTGTAATTGTATATTCCTTAATTGTGTTTTGCTATTTTCTATACATCAAATTTCTTTTTAGATTGTTTAAACTTTAAACATACTCTTCCTCCAAATTACGCAAATACAATAAATCTGTTTCTCAAACTATCTATAATTTCTTTAATTTCAATTCGCCTGAGAATTATGGTTCTGTAAATTATGTATTCAATGTTAAAGATGAAAAGCTAGAATTATTTTTCTAATGCATTATATAACCAGAAGATTTATCGTAGACTTCGTGCATACTATATATATCTGCAATATTGCACGCATGGATGTTTCCTGAATTTATGAAGGTGTCGTGACATAAGACGTCTCTTGGGCATTTCAACGTGGTGGATTCCTTCCATCTCCAGACCTGAGTACGGTGGATTTCTTTTAGAAACAAAGAGACAGCGAGGAAGAGAGATGAATGAAGAATCGTCCCCATTATTGAACTGAAATTATATTTATTAATGAAAGGAAAAGTTAACATCTGAGGCAGTTCAACTAAAATCTGAAAGGGACGTAACAATCTATTCAACGATCACCGCCATCATACATTTTATGTTGCCACAATAATTATTTTCATCAAGTGTACTCCCAAAACAAATCAACCACATTCATATGAATTTTAAACCATTTATAAAGTTTGCAATATTCATATATTGGTGTCATTTGCATATTCCAAGATATTTGCATGCTTTCATGGTCCCGTAACTGCTAAGCAATGTGTAGGGTCACCGTATTAACATACATCGTTTCTAGGGCATTTTAAAACGTAGCAAACCCCACTCCTTCTCCAGAAGGATAGAGAGAGAGAGAGAGAATGACATTGAGAAAGAGATATAGAAGAAGAATCTACCGGTTAGTTGACTGGTCATTTTTTTATCGACCTTGACTGGTTGAAAGACACAGTTCACCTCGACAGGATTTGAACTCAGAGAGCAGAAAGCCAAGACCGAATGCAGCTAAGTATTCTATCCGACGTTCTAACGAATCTGCCAATTCGCTACCTCTAAGATATTTGATCAAAATCAACCATTCGATTTATTTGCATGCAGTCCACCCATTTTCTATTGGGAGTGTGATGTATTTTAATGATTCATTTTTATCCCAACTTTTCAGTGGTTATTTTCACAAAGATATCAGCTGTCAGCTTTTCCTCATCGAGAAATATCTTACACTTGAAAATATTAACCCTGATGCAACCTGGTAGGATCAAGCATCAAACCATGATGTAAATTTGTTGTCATATTTCTATGTTATTTGTCACATCTCATATGTTGAAAGGATTTCATATAATAACTTTCGGTTGGATCAGCCGACCTTATCCTATATACACGGTCGATAATATATATATATATATTTATATTTATATATTACTTTGTTCAACATAAGAATAGAAAAAGTATTGAATTATATAGTAGTTGTTCAATATTTCCTATTATTGCGAACATTCACCAACCTAGCAGAACACGTTCAAAACGTGGATATTGATTATGAAAAGCAATATCTGATGGTTTGAAGTGAAACTGTTCACACGTTAAACAAATTTCCATCGCAGATCAAAATTTTTGGTAGTTTTTTAACACCTTACCCCGAACACATATGCATCAGGTAGGTTGAATTCCGAAAAGATAATATTGTATATTGATGTTGATGATGTTGTGAGGGGTTAAAGACAGAAATGAGATATTTGTAAAAGCTCTATATGTATGTAGCGCTCGTATTTATTTCAGAATTCAAAGGAAATATGTTCTGTTACATTATGCTGTTCATTAATGCATTGATTCAGAAGCTAGTAAATCACAAATCGTTTTCAAAGGGTTTCAAGGTCACCTGCTCTATTATATATTTGAACCACTGAACCAATATAATATGAGTTGATAATTCGAAAGGATATTTTCCAATGGAGAAGTTTCCACTCAACAAAATACTCACAAATTGTGTGACACAGTGGATAACCGGATTACATAGAACAGCGAACAAAATGGCATCCAATATTTAGTAACACCATTATACATTCTAAGTTCACATGTTGCAGAGTTACAGTTCGTCTTTCATAATACTTCGTCAATAAATACCATTACCAGTCAACTATAATTCCAGATTATCCACTGTCCACATTTCAGCTAAAGTGGTCTTGAATATATATACATATATTTATATATATATACATAATTATATATATATATTTAAAGCGATGAAATGCCTATGATGGTTGGAAGATCACTGATGAAGGACAAGCTTTTTTCATATGTAACCCATTTGCAACTCCGCAGCGCCCTTATTATTATATTTATATATTCGTCGATCGACTTTCGTCAAATCGGACCGAGGAAACAATGTTTCCATCGGTCTTTCCAGTTGCTAGTACTATATATCGGTCGCAACTCCAGGTAGAAGGAGCAACGTGAAATAAAATGTCTTGCTCAAGGACATAACGCATCGACCGGTCCAGGACTCGAACTCACAACCTCAAGATTGGGAATCCAATTCTCTAACCACTCAGCCACACGCCTTCACTAATTTATATATATATACATAATTATATATATATATATATATATATGAACAAGTATGACCCGAGGGCAAAGTTCAAGCCGTTTCGACGGCTATTTCTGGACTAAATAAGAATTTTTAGCCTGGTAAATAAATAACTGAACTTCTCAGGGGGTATTTCCTTATTTGGGAAGATAGGAATTGTCGAGAGGATTGGTGAAAAGTTTGTTGTAAAGACAGATGAATGTATCATGGCATTTTGGTAGGAGGTAGGGGTGGCTGAACTTGCCGGTAGAACAAAGAGGGAGTGGGGGAAACCCAGTCAAGCGTTGTATAGATTTCACTTTCAACGCTTGACTGGGTTTCCCCCACTCCCTCTTTGTTCTACCGGCAAGTTTAGCCACCCCTACCTCCCACCAAATGCCATGATACATTCATCTGTCTTTACAACAAACTTTTGACCAATCCTCTCGACAATTCCTATCTTCCCAAATAAGGAAATACCCCCTGAGAAGTTCGGCTATTTATCTACCAGGCTAAAAATTCCTATTTAGTTCAGAAATAGTCGTCGAAACGGCTTGAGCTCTGCCGTCGAAGTCATACTTGTTCCTATTACCCACTCTACTACCCTAAGTATTGAGTACTTTGGTGCGTTATGGTCCATCTAGTTCCTTACCACAATTCCTTCGTTATATATATATTAAAAAAAAAAAAAATTTCCCTACTATACATCTGTTGAATTACTATTGTTGGGGTTTTTATTTATTTTTTTTTATTTGTTCATTTATCTATTTATTCATTTATTTATTTATTTATTTATTTACTTATTTATTTACTTACTTTTACTTTTTCTTCTTCTTTTCCTTTTATTTTACAAAAGCACCCTGGCTAATTGACCACTCCCCAAAGAAAAAAACGGTCTGTGCCTTGTTGTGGTCCTGTGTATCACCCCCCCCCCCACCACCACCACCACCCCTGCCTTACCTAAATGTATAAATACCAGAACTTAATATGACACCCAGCTTCCTGAAGATTTCATCTGAATGAAACAGTACTAGTCCTGTAGAAGCTCCTTCTATACAATAAATATATATAAATATATATATATATATATATATATATATATATATATATATATATATATATATATATATATATATACATATATACATACATATATATATATATAGGGGGTATATACATACATATATGTGACTCTCTGCTATATATATATATGTATGCGTGCGCGTGATGTTTATGCGGGTATATATATATATATATATATATATATATATATATATATATATATATATATATATATATATATATATATATATATATATATATATATATATATGAGCGGACAAGTAAACATTAAACAATCTTTTAAATAAATTAAAATACGATTTAAATATTTACCTCTTCTAGAGCCATGACCGACGGTTTCGCTTGTCAAAAGATTGGAAATTCAGAGAATTTCCAATGGAAAGATATAGCTCTTCAGATAGCTTTTCCAAATCTACTAGACTTAAGTCCGTATAGATGTAGATATATCACCCTCTGCCCAGTGAATGAATCAAGCCGTTAAAATGACCCACACACTTATTGGACCGTCAGAAAAAGCGGGAATTATAGACACGCTGATATTTCATGCTGCTATAAATAGCAGCATGATACAGCATTTTTTCTCTACATTAAGGAGAATTAGATAAATGATATAGATATCCCAGTAGGTACTAGGTACCCACGGAAATATATATGGTGTCTATAATAGTAGTTGTTCTATGGTACTAATTTTAGATACCAGAACTGTAAATATGAGCGGAACAAGTAAACATTAAACAATCTTTTAAATAAATTTAAATACGATTTAAATATTTACCTCTTCTAGTGCTATGACGGACGGTTTCGCTTATCAAAAGATATATATATATATATATATATATATATATATATATATATATATATATATATATATATATATATATATATATATTAGAAAGTGAAGTTTGTTTTACAAATTGAAAAATAACCGAGGTGTCCTACACGAGTGAAAGTATAAAGAAAAAGAGATGATATCGAAAATGCAACTGGAGTCTTATTTTTAAAAAAAATATATATATTTATTTGGTTCCTTTACCGGTTTCGCAGTTATTCTGCTTTTCAAAAGGTCAGTTGAGATGGAGATGTGAGAAAAACCACAGACCCTCCATCTCAACTCACCTTTTGAAAAGCAGAAGAACTGCGAAACCGGTAAAGGAACCAAATAAATATTTTTTTTTTTTCTAAAATAAGACTCCAGTTGCATATTCGATTTCATCTATTTTTCTTCATATATATATATATATATATATATATATATATATATATATATATATATATATATATATATATGTGTGTGTGTGTGTGTGTGTGTGTGTGTGTGTGTGTGTGTGTATATGTATATAACGTAGGAGTTGTGGTAAGGAAGCAGATAGACCATAACGCACCAGAGTACTCAATACTTAGCGTAGTAGAATGGGTAAATAGGAAAAAGTATGACCCCTATACAGAAATAGACGTTGAAACGGCTTGAGCTCTGCTGTCGGGCTCATACTTTCTCCTATATATATATATATATATATATATATATATATATGTATATATATATATTTAATATAGAAATGGCTTCTACAAGATACACATATCTATATATCTATCTATCTATATATATATACATATATATATATATATATATATATATATATATATATATATATATATATATATATATATATATATATATATATATATATATATATATATATATATATATATATATATATATATATATATATATATATATATATGTATATATATCAAAGATAGCCCAGAGACAATGAAATTGCAGTTGAAATGTTGCATGTATATAAATATATAAATGTACGTAGCGTAGAATGTAATACCGTCTAACGCCATGAACAAAAAATGATATATGTATATTATAAATATATAAAAGAAATACATCATAAATATTCATTTAATCTCTGAGAAGCATTCATTGGTAATCTATAATTAGGTATAGTACAATATATTATACGATATTGGAATTATTTTGTGTGAATAAACGATTAACTTCAGCATATATACATAGATAAAGGCACGCTCGCACATGTGATAAATATGTATATGTGTGGAGGTCTGTATATATATATATATATATATATATATATATATATTATTTCTGAAGACGGCGTATATATGAGTTAGGTATGTATATTTAATCTTGATAATTTGTATAATTTTGTATAATTTTGTACATAGATCTGTTAAATATGCATACCAATTATAACACATATATACCCTAGAAACGATCGTTAAATAGTGAACTTTTTTTGTTTAATATAAGGAATTGTTTGTTCATTATTTGTTTAATATTTTATCTTGACTCTGTATACCGTTTATCTTTCACCGAAATTGGATTTTCATTACATCTCTTCTTTCCATGATATCCGGAATACATTGAGTTCTTCATACGGATTGGACACTACCGTAAACTCTTGGTAGATTTATCTACATATATATATATATATATATATATATATATATATATATATATATATATATATATATATATATATATATACATATATAGTTTTAATATAGATGAGATTCTACAGGACTAGAACTGTTTCATTCATTAGAAATCATCAGTTAGAGATTCCTGATGATTTCTAATGAATGAAACAGTTCTAGTCCTGTAGAATCTCATCTATATTAAAACTTTTATGCTCTGCTATGTATTGAGTACCTTACTTACTGTGGTTACCTCCGATTCAACCCGGAATAACGTATATATATATATATATATATTTATATATATACATATATACATATATGGACATTTATACACAAATGTGGACATTAATTTAAGAAGTGAATACTGCATATACTTATATCTGAAAAGTTTACAAAAGTATAACTATTAATATTCTATCATAATATAATAATAGCCAAGCGAATGAGATTATTATATGAAATAAAATTTAGATTATATACCATAAATCAAACACACACGCACAAGCACACACACACACACATATATATTATTGTATGTGTATACATATGCCCGTGTGTGTGTATATGTGTGAGTATATGTATATGTGTATGTGTGTGTGTGTGTGTGATAATTTGCATATATATATA
>OZ024751.1:24115137-24117637 GCA_964016885.1 Eledone cirrhosa
AACTTTATCTTTCTTCTTCCTGTGGTACCAGTCGTGCACATAGGTGTATATAATCCTCATATACATGACTCAAAGTTGCTGGCCTCGTGCCTAATCAGAATTAAATCATAAAAACTCTTGGTTCATAAAATATAGTAGTACTAGTCATGCACACGGGTTTATATAATCCTCATATGCCTGACTCAAAATTGATGGCCTCGTGGCTAATTTGAAATCAATATTAGAATATCAGGGGCGGTGGCTTGGCAGTATCGGTAGAGGGTCTGACGCCATGCTTTGTAGCAAAGAGTTACGACCCTTTATAGTCTGAGTTCAAATCCCGCCGAGGTTAACTTTGCCTTCCATCCTTATGGGGTCGATAAAATAAAGTGCCAGTAATGTACTGCTTAATTGCTGGCCTTGTGCCAAACGTAGAAACAATTATTTTTAATTGAAATAAATGTTTAAACACGTAATCTATTGGACCCCCATCGGTTTCGACGACGGGTGTTTCAAATGCTTAAACAATGTAACAGACTGCCATTGAAATTAACAAGATTGCGTCTGAAGATATTATACACTCGGGAACACTTAGTGTCTTCTCAGGGAGATTTAACGTTACACATTGCGGAACAATGTTGGCTCTTTGAAACATTTTTTTTCAGTCCAGTGGAGTGGAGTAACGTGAAATAAAGTACCTTGTTCCCATGTGTGTGTGTGCGCGCGTATGTGTTTGTGTGTGTGAGTGTGTGTGTGTGTGTGTGAGTGTGTGTGTGTGCGTGTGTTTGCGTATATATATATATATATATATATTTATATATATATATATATATTTATATATATATATATATATATATATATATATATATATATATATATATATATATATATATATATATATATAAATATATATATATATATATATATATATATATATATATATATATATATATATATATATATATATATATATAAATATATATATATATATATAAATATATATATATATATATATTTACGCAAACACACGCACATATATAAATATATATGTAGATAAATATATATATGTAGATAAATCTATATATGTAGATAAATCTATAAATATATATATATATATAAAACAAAGAAATTGTGGTAAGGAACCAGTTGGACCATAACGCACCAGAGTTCTCGATACTTAGTGTAGTAGAGTGGGTATTAGGAAAATGTTTAACCCCGACGGCAGAGATCAAGCCGTCGGGGTTAATCATGTTCCTATATATATATATATATATATATATGTATATATATATATATATATATATATATATATATATATATATATATATATATATATATATATATATATATATATATATATATATATATATATATGTATATATATATATACACATATATATATATGTATATATATATATATATATATATATGTATATATATACATATATCTATATATATATGTATATATATATATACATATATATATATATATATATATATATATATATATATATATATATATATATATATATATATATATATATATATATATATATATATATATATATATATATATATATATTATATATATATATATAGGTATATATATATATACATATATTTATATACCAGTGGTTTCTTGGAATGTTGGAGCTGTTTAAACGAAGTATTTCCCTCGAAAAGGTACAGGAAAAAAGAGTGCTCTATGTAGGCTACAGAGCTTATTAGTTATCTAAATGAAATAATTATGTGTTGTTGTTTATTACATAACTAATAAGCTCTGTAGCCTATATAGAGCACTCTTTTTCCCCGTACTTTTCCGACGGAAATACTTCATTTATATATATATATATATATAAAATATATTGTAAAACAATATTGGTAATATTTATACATTCGCTTTACTTCATTGATAGTGTATAATTAACAGCTCTACAATATAGGATATGTCTTTTGCCGTTGATAATTGATTACAACTGCATATATAATCAGTACCATCAATCATATAAAGACAATATATGCAGCTAATACTGAATATTTATATATTAATATATTACCAACGTAAAACTATTAAAACAAGATCGTAATAAATGGCGGCTGATAAATGGCGGATGATAAATAATTAGATACTTAGTCATATACACACATGTGTGTATATATGAACACATGTGTATGTGAACACATATGTGTATGTGAACACACGCACACAGCAACCCACTATGAGACGTATACACACACATACACACACACACATATATATGTGTGTATGTGTGTGTAACTATGGATATATATTTATGTATACATATATATGTTATATATATATATATATATATATATATATATATTGGAAAATGTGTGTAATCCTTGGTACAGTTAGGTATATTAAGATAAGGGGGAAGAAAAAATGGCTTCACTTGTGCTTTCAACAAATTTATTTTCTTCACAAAATCCAAAAAGAATTTTTCTTAAAAAAAATTATTTTATAAATTAAGTTGTTGGTTGTTGGTTAGGTCTTAGGAGT
>OZ024751.1:24122637-24125137 GCA_964016885.1 Eledone cirrhosa
GTATATATATATATATACACACACTCACACACACACACACACACACACACACACACACACACACACACACACACACACACACACATATATATATATATTGAGAACATTTTAGAGGATCTTGCATTATTTGTGATAAAACTTGGAACATTAATAATAGAAAGACATAAAGTCAGACACTTTCAATAAATGTTTTCGTATTTATGAGTTAATACTCTGCAAAAGCTATATAAAAATTTGTTTTCGCGTGAAAAGCAATTATTCCAAAATTAACATATAGTCAAAGCTGTTTCACCCCCAACGAACAAGGAATGACCTCACTGTAACGTGGATTTCAATTATATGTATCTGGAAGAATTATATTTAGCATTTTAGTGTCGGTTAGATATTAAAAAACGAAAATAAAAATGCAAAAGAAAAGGAAAAAAAAGCAGAAGAATATAACCTGAAATGAAATTGTTTTCATGTAAAAAAGAAAGCAACAACAACAATAAAGAAATACGTTAATATCCAACATCGATAATTTTGCCTAAAATAGGCAGTAAAATTGTAAATGTTTTGGAATATTGGATGGGATGATTTCAGATTTTCGTTTCTATTCTCTCCACTCCCAGATCAAATCCTGTCAAGGTCAACTTTGCCTTTCATTCTTTCGAGGTCGATAAACAAAGTATCAGTCCAGTACTGTACTCAATTCTTCCTCTATTTCTCCTCTCTTTTTATTTATTTCCCTTGTATGAATTTCCTGTGTTTAGACATGGAAAGGAATGGGCTCCGGCAAGTTCTAAATGGCCAAAACATAACAGAGCTCTTATATCTCCTTTAGGACTTCCAAGCCATCACGCTTACAAAATTTAGATAGTTTTAGATATCTATCATTATCCAAAGTGATATGGAATCCTATTTTTGCCGATTGTATTTGTGATCGTATTCTTTCGGTTATTACCCAAGATTCATAGTTAGCGATAAACACGAACACCGAATTGAAGATAACAATTCAAACATTTACACCTACCTCTTTTCTTCTGAAGGATGAAAATCAAGGCTGAGTTTGGTAGGATTTGAACTCAGAATTACAGAGCTAGTACATATACCACAATCCATGTTAACCATGGTCCTTCAAATTCTGCCAATTTCCTGCCTAACATTTACTATCATAATTACATTTCATTTCCAAGTTTTATATTACATCAACTTTCGTCTCCTGAAAATATCTTCATTTTATTAATTTGAAATTTCTGGGTGAAAATAGCTACAAAAAGTAAAACTAAAAATGACATTTGAATCATTTAATAAGTTAATTATACGCTTTTATTATTATCATTATTGTTTGTTTTTTTCTCAGAAAATTTCAATTGTTCACTTGTACAAAATAGGAAATGTTTATATCAATCAAGATGTATAATTCTAAATATATATTATCACCAATGATATGAAGTTAACCAGAAAATCAATCCCAAATACCAAATGTAATCACAGTGTTCACATCTGCACGACTTCAAACAAATGAAAAGGAGAGAACAAAAATAAATTTAAATATTTTCTTTTGATTTGCTTCCTCCTTTATCTTGCCATTTAGAACAAACAGATGTCATTTCTAGTTGAATTAAATTAAAGGAATATATTTACTGCTGACTAAACTGAGATTGATCAAAGAATATATTTAGACATCACCTAACTAGCAATAATGTTAAACTCGAGATTCTGTTGTCTTATTTTTATCATTCTTTCTCTCTCTTTGTTTTAATTCAATCTTAATATTAGATGAAAGCGATTTCAATAAATATGCGAATTTCTAAATCTAGTTCAATTGTTAACTGGTTTACACGTAAATAAACACCACCATTTTAGACAACTAGAAAATAACAGCGAGGGTGGGTTGATGATGTAGTAACCTTTTATTTAATTGATTTTGTTTAGATATAAATAATCTCTGATCGAGCTAGCATAAAGTTAGAAATATCCACAGTTTCTGGTCCTGTAAAATCCTCTCCATGGTGCAAGCCTGGGCAAGATATTTTTACGGAAGACCAACAATCACCCATACATGTTAGTTTAACTTCTGTTTTTTTTTCTTCATTTCTCAAATATTTAAGTTCATTATTATAAGTGTAAAAGGGCGGTGGATTGGCAGTATCAGTAGAGGGTCGGACACCATGCTTTGCAGCATAGAGTTACGGCCCTTTATGATCTGAGATTAAAAGCATCAAAATATGACACATACGTATGTTTATGAAGCAGAAATATTTTTAAATATAAAAAAAAAAGGAATGTTAAGGATATCAAATTCCTAATATATAGAACTCTGAATTTGAATTACATATTGGATTAATGGAACACACGTTGTCGAAACCGACGAAGGTCCTTCCCATCCGGCGGCAAGTAGAAGCCTCACTGCACTGCGAATCACTGACTGAATCCCATTCGTTTAAGCATTAATGATATTACTAACAATATCTCTGTCAAAATGTGTTATTCTATCGGGTAGCTTGTTTTCTTTCTG
>OZ024751.1:24130137-24135137 GCA_964016885.1 Eledone cirrhosa
CGTATTTTATTGTTCAAATGATCACTTTGCTATCACGTTATCCGTGCTTTATCACATTGCATGCCGCTTTAGGAAAGTGTCTTCCACAAAGTCAGAAAACAGAATAGCTCTCATGATTTTCGGAAACATTTTTTACGCTCAGAGTTGCTGAAGCATGGAACAAACTACCTGTATCAGTTGTTAGCTGCCGAGACACTGCATCCTTTAAAACCTCGATGCTTTCGGAAATTCGCCAACACTATAACTGATACACCCACTCCATACACACACACACACACGTATATCATGACTCAAACACTGTTCATTTTCCTGAAATTTGTACATTGTTTTATGTGTTGTGCCTGCACCTTTGATGAGTTTTACCTGAGCACTGTACACAATAATTTCATTACGGTGGATTGGCAGTATCGGTAGAGGGTCGGACGCCATGCTTTGCTGCATAGAGTTACGGCCCTTTATGATATGGGTTCAAATCCCGCCGAGTTTAACTTTGCCTTTCATCCTTACGGGGTCAATAAAATAAAGTACCAGTCACGCACTGGGGTCGATTTAATCGACTTCCCCTCCCCCAAAATTGCTGGCCTTTTGCCTATATAAGAAACCATTATTATTATTGTTTCAAATACGTGGCAAATGGCCTTGGATGGACGCAGATTCTCTGGAAGCCTATCCGAGGAAGTGTATCTAAGTCGAATTTGAATGAAATCTTAAAAAAAAAAAATCAAATGCAAAGACATATTTCATCATGACGAAGATGAAGCATAGAAAGGACAGTTTGGACATAGCTATAGACCCACCACACACACACACACACACACACACACACGCATATACACACACACATACACGCGTGCACACCCACTATCGAAGAAATTAAGGAGAAATCTGCCAGAAATCTAAGCAAGGAGGATGAATCCGATAAGTCAATATGATATGTTCGTCGATATTATTAGATATTATACACTGTACAGATGGGAAGTGGATCTGGTCATTATAATGAACACACATACATTATAACACACTGACACACACACACACACACACACACACACACACATATATATATATATATATATATATATATATATATATATATTATATATTTATATATATATATATTATATATTTATATATATTTATAGGAAAAAGTATGACCCCGACGGCAAAGCTCAAGCCGTTTCAACGGCTATTTCTGGACTCTCTCTCTCTCTCTCTATATATATATATATATAGAGTCCAGAAATAGCCGTCGAAACGGCTTGAGCTCTGCCGTCGGGGTCATACTTCTTCCTATAAATATATAATAATAATAATAATAATAATAATAATAATAATAATAATAATAATAATAATAATAATAATATATATATATATATATGAGGGTGGAGTCTTCGACTGAGGGTGAAGTCTTCGACTTGGCCTGAGCATGGACTCAAACTCAAATGAAATGAAATGAAATGAAATATATATATATATTTGGGTCGTTAAGTATGAAATTTGTAGAAATTTGTTTTTTCTACAAATTTCATTCTTGACGACCCAATATATATATATATATATATATATATATATATATATATATATATATATATATATATATATATATATATATATATATATCAAGGTAAGCAGAACAAGCAAAATTCAACCAATTTTTCAAAATAAATCAAAATATATATATGTGTGTGTGTGTGTGTGTGTGTGTGTGTGTATGTATACAAAATGAAATGGTGTGCGTATTTAAAATGAAAGCGAGAGGAGTATCACACCTCATATTTTCTACATATCATAGACATCTTAAATTCCCTTTCATAGTACTGTGGAATGTGTGGGATGTGATAACATGCAAGCTAGTCCAGAATTAAACAGCAACGAGGTATGATCTTCCGAATTAGACAGGGCTTTAAGAAAAAAAGGATAGACAATGCGAAAAGAAAGGAAATAATAGAAAGAGGCGTCCAAAAGGAAATTGAAAAAGATATTTTTAGATTTCTATTTCTATACAAACCAAGTAAAGTCAATCAATAATATGGGTAAGATAACATACGTAAGTGATATGTTCTGTATACTAAATATATTGGGGTATCATATATTTAATATGGTGAATTGAAAATCCTTCTATCACCATAGATAACCGAAGCAATTAGGAGGAAATTCTGTGAGAAGCCTAAGCAATGGAGTTAAATCCAATAAGCCAATATGATATATTCATTGATAATTTTAGACAATATATACAATACTGATAGGAAGTGGATCTGGTCTTCATAATGAACTTGTAAAGCAACGAACGAAATATATTCTACATAGTTGCCAGGACTGGGACAGATCGATATATAAAGAGAATATTTTTGCTTTTTATCAATGTCGGTTATATGAGAAAAGTACGTTGGTTTAGAATCATTGTTTGTAATCGACACAGTGTAACCTTTGAATTTTGACTTTGTCTTGTGATTGATTGTTTTCTCATTTTCTTTTTCTCTTTAAATAGAGTCTCATGTTAGCATAGACATTATAAAAGTTGAAAGTTATCATCGAATTTATAGCGTCTCTCTCAATTTATCATTTTATAATTTAGAAGAAAAAAAAGCGATCGTTATACAGCTGAAGCTGATGCAATAATGTGCGAGTTTAGCACTCGCTCTTTTGAAGAATTGTAGGCATAAATTCCAAACTCGCTAGCTTCTGTTCTGTGTTCTAGCCTCTCCTTATCTATGGTTATGAATCTCGAGCAGTGACTGAAAGAATACGATCGCGAATACTGGCGGCCGAAATGGGGTTCCTCCAAAGGGTCTTTGGGGTAACGTTACTCGATAGAATGCATAGCTCGGAGATCTAGAAGTCGTTCCAGGTAGAGCCAAGATTCCTCCAAATCTATAAATCATAGCTACCGTACTACGAGCATGTGGTTATAATGTGTAAGGACAGATTTTATGTACAAAAGCAACCGGCACCAGATCCAGGGATGTACAAAGTCGTTTGGTGTTATTTAGAGACAGACACTTTTGATAGGACCCTCTGAAGAAGAAGAAGAAGAAGAAGAAGAAGAAGAAGAAGAAGAAGAAGAAGAAGAAGAAGAAGAAGAAGAAGAAGAAGAAGAAGAAGAAGAAGAAGAAGAAGAAGAAGAAGAAGAAGAAGAAGAATTAAGCGACTGCCTTCGCGTCCATTATTATATAGACGAGCAACTATTATTCAATTCATTGTGGGAGATTATTTCAATGGAAATGTGTATTAAATACGAAGTAAAAATGTTAATTCAATATGTAATTTCACAGTTTCCAGTTTAATGTGGTTCAATAACGAGATTATAGATAGAAATAATAGATCGTATAGAATAAATGACGATATGTTTAACAAATAATAAACGTTCATTAAAGCAAATAAGTTGAAAAGAAAATGAAATAAATTATTGAAATAGAGTAACTGCATCGAAGCCAATATTAATTTAGTGGCAAAAACAATATTATAAATTTGAAAAAATAAAATAAAATAAAATAAAATGAAATAAAATGAAATAAAATGAAATAATATAAAATAAATTAAAATAAGATAAAACAAAATAATATAAGATAAAATAAAATAAAATAATATAACATAATATATTGTTATAGAAATATCCTGAGGATACATGTCTAAGTTGTAATGAAGTTTTATTTATCCTTCATATCAAATTAGTTGATAATTTTCTTTTCTTTACATTACTATAGAGACCTTCTAAATTTACGTTTTTTAACCGTACTTTGTTGAATAACAAGTCTAAGCTCTTTTAAGAATACATAATCACACATTTTGTTTAAGTTAAAGGGACAGCAGACAGAGATAGAACGCTTAATAAGAAATATCTATTAAAAAAATATAACAAAACTAGAAATGTTGACCACACAAAAAATATGCTGTTGAAACTAAGAAGAGTTTCAAACACAGTAAGTACCAAATCATAATAAAACCAAATTTGAGAACACATAGAAACTGATCAGCAACCAATATTGAAATAGAAAAACACCAGTAAAAAATAGACATTTATAATAATTGTTTCTACTTTTGGCACAAGGCCAGCAAATACCCAGTGTATTACTGGCACTTTATTTTAAGGATGAAAGGCAAAGTTAATCTCGGCGGCATTTGAACTCAGATCATAAAGGTGCAAAGCATGGTGTCTGACCCTTTACCGATACTGCTGGTCCACACTAGTAAAAAATAATGTGTTGAAGATTTACGAATAGAAAATGAGATGGCGAATATACATTTGAAGTACGTGAATTTGTATCGATATATGGTATGAATAAACATTTTAAAAGCGTTCAGCTTTGTATTTGCAAACTGATAGCTTAGCGCCATCTAGCGGATTCCAACAGAGGCTAAGGATAGGTAACTAATGACAATGACGTCATCGTTCCTGACTCTGGTCGTTATCAAACTAGTGCTTGATACGGTATGTTTATAAATAAGCATTTTAAAGCCTTCAATTATGAATTTGGAAACTGATGGCGTGCAAACGATACGACCCCACACCAAAACATTGTATTAGTCGTGTATTTAATTGTGAATGAAAACTAAAACTAAAACGGTTATTTGTTGAATGAGGAATCAGCAACAGCAATACAGAAAACAATATATGTATATATATATATTTGTTTTGCGAGGTTTTTGATATGAAATCATGTGTCGAAACAAATATTGTTATACAGAAAGATTGCGTAGATATACAATACAACAGGAGGAATATAATAGCAGCACTGACGATGTTGCAGATGTGCAACGAAAGAACTTTTTTAGACTATATATATGTGTTTGTGTCAATATTATATCTGTATTTTTTACCGTTGGTCAGTCAATGGTAAACATTGAGGACCGAATAAGTTAACTGATATAAAAGATACAGAAGCGAAAACCAACCAAACAGTGAATGTGTTCTGTTATTAATTCTGGCAATATTATTACAACAATATGATCCTCCCCAAGTATAACAATATATATATATATATATTGAGAATTGTTACCCG
>OZ024751.1:24140137-24142637 GCA_964016885.1 Eledone cirrhosa
TCTTTCTTCCATCAAGCCAGAGAATCGTATGGTTAACCCACGGATTCTACTGGAGCAACGTGAAATGAAGTGCTTTGCACAGAAATACAACGCGCTATCTGGTACAGTTACGTACTGATGTCGATTAAATCGACTTGCCCACATTCTTCGCCTTCTCCTAATGATAGAACTATTTTTATTATCAAGTCTGATGATATATTTTTGTTTGTATTCAGGAAATAAAAAGACGAATTATAAAACATAAATCTTTATCAAATTTTCTCAACTATTAATTAAATTGATCGACTATAGTTATCATGATCACTTGTCTTAGTGCGTACACATTTCACTTATAAAATTGTCATAAGTCAGTCGGAGTTTACAATGATAACTACAGGCTTAAAGTCTTCTAAACAGTCGAAATTGTTGCCAACCAGCTGTTTAGTGTAACAGTTGGCGCACTGAGTTAAAATCCTGCTGAGGTTAGTTTTGCATTTCATCCTTACGAGGTTGATAACATAAAGTACCCGTAATACACTGGGGTCGATTAGATCGACTTTCCCCTCCGCTAAAATTGTTTGCCTTGTGCCGAAATCAGAAACTATTAAACTTGTTAGTTAAAGTGGTGGGTTGACTGTATCAGTGAGCACTGAACACCATGCTTTGCGGCATAGATACACGTCCCTTTACATTCTGATTTCAAATTCCACCGTGGTTAGCTTTGCCGTTCATCCTTACGTGGTCGATAAAATAAAGTACCAGTAACGTACTGGTGTCGATTTAAAATGCTTTCCTCTGGCATTGTGCCTAAATGAGAAACCAATATAATAATGGTTAGAAAGGTATTTTTCGTCCATTTTGTTTTCGTCTTTATCTTCTTGGTGTGGGGTAAGCTGTAAATGGTTATTAAGAGGGATAACAAACACGAGCTATCATAACAAGCTATATCTTCAATATCTAATCAGGAATCATTCATTCTTTCTTTCTTATTTTTTTTATTTCTATTCTTCTTCGTGCTGTGTAATCTGCCCTGCGTTATATTATACTGATAATAGCTGCGTTGATTTTATTCAAATCCCCATAAAAATTAGGTATTCAAGAACAGAAAATGATTATTTCATACAGATTGATTTTAAGTCTATTAATTTCATAATAATTTCTCGAATTTTTGTTAGTTTTAAGTTTGGATACTTCTCAATTTCAATTAGATACAAAATTGCTATAAAATATATTGAAATTACGTAATCTCTACTGGAGGGTATTTTACTGGAAAAATAAGTAGGCTTCCGGCTTTCGGTGTTTTGTGTCCTCCCTGGTGATTGTTTGTTTGTTTGTTTATTCTTCTTACAGCTGACACGCCTGTTTGCATCTGATGAGAATTTCCTAGGTTGTCGTAAGCTCTCTGAGTTTCATACTGCGTTGAATGGAAATAGTGTTCATTGAATACGTGTGTGTGATTGCTTCTATTCATTTGACTGCAACGCTGCTTGTTAATAATGAATTTTGTCCAAATTGTTTGAGTGTTGGTAAAAATGTCTTGCGGTGTATATTCACCATGCAATGTTTTGGGAGAGTTGCTACAATGCCATGAGAGAGTCCATATGACGTTGTATATAATGCTTTGCAGCATTTCTTCCGGTTTTCTACGTTCTGAGTTGAAATTCCGCCGGGATCAACTTTATTTTTCATCCTTTCAAGGTCGATAAAATAATACAATTCAAGTACCGGGTTCAATTCTTCCTCTATACCTCTGTTTTTATTTCCTAGAAGAAATCGGTCTGTTCAAAGCAGGAAAGGGGATGGCTTCCGCCAGGTTTAATAAGCACCCAAGGAACGCCGTATAACACTAGATGTTACGGCTCCATACATATATACATATACATATATTATTGCATTTAATTGCTACTGTTCATTTTTTTCCTGCAGCCCCGCTTGCTAATGATGGCTTTTGTTAACATTTTTAGGGCGCTGGTAATATATATTGCGATATGTATGCTCCACCATCGTAATGACGGAATGCAAAGATAACTTCGACTGGATTTGAACTCAGAATATAAAGGAGAGCAACTAAATACATTAGTTATTTTTGTTCAATGTTTTAATGATTCCGCTAATCCAGTGATAAACACTTTCTACCGCCGTGTACCCCACCATTATAGTTGTTGAGACACGTGTATATATTTTAATCGCCTTTTTTTTTAACGTATTTCTCTATATTATATGTTTTGAGATAGTTATATAGCGTCAATATAGAAGAATTATATAAATTCTTATCACTATCTCATATAGCCTTGCAAACATCTGTTTAATAGGCATTATTAGACATCGTTTGATGATTGGCTTTTTCTGAAAGAAATTGATGAGGTAATTAAAATTATCTCAAACTATAATCATACCAAGTCATGCAAACTATATTTATTTAAAATTTATTAGTTATTCTGCGGCAAATATGTCTGTTGTTTTTATATTTTCATGTCAGATGAATTCTATCGCTAGATACTCCATTAAAATCTATAAATGA
>OZ024751.1:24145137-24152637 GCA_964016885.1 Eledone cirrhosa
AGATCTGAATACATTCGGAGAATAAGGAGCGTATTAAAGTCACATCTGAACAGTAGGAATGCCATAAGTGCAGTAAAATCCTGAGCTGTGTCTATTATTAGGTACAGTGCGGGAATTCTGAGATGGAATGTTGCTGAACAAAAAGAAATGGATAAGAAGACTAGGAAGCTATTGACTATCTACAACATGTTCCACAAGAGGAGTGATGTCGATAGACTCTACTTAAGGAGATCTGAAGGTGGAAGAGGTCTTATTAGCATAGAGGACTGTGTTCAGATTGAGAAAAACATCCTACACAAATACGTGACCGATAGTAAGGAGCCAATGCTCAGAATTGTACTGAAGGAGAGGACAATAGACCAGGGGATGTCCAAGGAGGAAATAACAACGAGGAGAAAGAGCAGCCTTCATGAAAAATCCCTTCATAGTACCTTCTTTGAGAAAACGGAATTCAGAGATCCACAGACATGGAACTGGTTGAGAAGAACAGACCTTAAAAAGGCTACAGAAGGAATGCTAATGGTTGCGCAAGAGCAGGCCCTCAAAACGAAGTGGCTGAAACACCATATTTACAAGGAGGAGACTAGCCCACTGTGCAGGATCTGTGGAGAGAGAGAGAGGAGACTGTGGCTCACATTGTATCCGAGTGTAAACACCTAGCCCAGACTCACTATAAAGGCTGGAGACATGATGTGATGGGCAGGGTGATCCACTGGCACCTATGCAAAGTAAACAACTTACCACATTCTGAGAAGTGGTATGAGCATAAGCCAGAGTAGGTGATAGAAAACGATCAGGTAAAGCTGCTATGGGATTTTAGTATACAGACAGACAAAAAATTAGAACACAATAGGCCTGACCTGGTGGTTTTGGACAAGGAAAAAAGGTCATGCCTGATTGTAGATGTAGCCTTCCCATTTGACATGAGAGTGCAAGAGAAGGAGGGGGAGAAAATTAACCAATACCAGGACTTAAAGTGGGAGGTAAAAAGGATTTGGAACTGCCATGAAGTCAGAGTCGTCCCGATTGTCATAGGCGCACTAGGTACTATCTCAAAAAGTTTCCAAGGATGGTTAAAGAAAATTGGCTCCGCCCCGCTTTTTGGAACACTTCAAAAGGCATGCTTGCTGAGAACAGCAAGAACCCTCCGATACGTCCTGAATATCTGAAGCTGCATGTAGCGGCTTGATATTCATTTCAACAAACTTTCCAGTTAAATAACAGCAATGACTGAAACTCAAAGAATAATAATAATAATAATAATAATGTTTCTAGAGTTGGTACAAGGGCCCCAGTGCATTACTGGTGCTTTATTCTATCGATCCCGTAAGTTAATCTCGGCGGATTTGAACTCGGGTCGTAAAGGACCATAACTCTATGCTGCAAAACATGGCGTTTGACGCTCTATCGATACTGCCAAACCACCATTGACGCAAGCTTTGTTGTTTACAGAGCAGGCATCATCCAGGACTACTACTACTACTACGACGACGACGACTGCTGCTGCTGCTACTACTACTACTACTACTACTACTACTACTACTACTACTACTACTACTACTACTACTACTACATTCAACAACTTCTTTGTCTTGAGTGGTCTTTGGTATTTGTGTTTGATATTAGTGGTCTCCCATGGTAAAAGTTGTGTAGCATCTTCGTTGTTTCTCATGACATGACCTGCAAGTTGAAGACACCTAAAGCGGAGGGTATGATTAATGGGCGGGAGTTTGCGGGAAGTAGCGAAACACATGCGAAAGTCAGATTCATTTAATATTGATAATTTCAAAGACAAAAATACAGTAAAAAGGAGATTAGAACGCTGAAGATATAAACATTTTGATGTTAAAGAAAATAGATGGACCATATGTGAGGGACACAGAAGCTGAAACTGATGTGGGAAAATGCACCCTTGATATGTACCACTCTTGAGTAGGCCCTAAGACCGAACTATATAAACCATTGTGTTAACCACAAATTAGAAAGGGACTCATGTAGAATGTGTTGGGGGAAAGGTGAGACTCTGGGGGTATATCACGAGTGAATACATAAAACTAGCCACAAAAGACTACAAGCTAAGTCATGATGATGTGGCAAGGAACGTACATTGGGAGCTGTGCAAAACGTATGGCCTTGAGACGGCAGGTATAGTTTACGAACACAAACCAGGACGCATTGGGGAAAATAATTGGGTCAACATCCCGTGAGATTTCGTGGTCCAATGTGACATAGGAATCCAAATCTCATGGCGCAATGTGACATAGGAAACCAGATATAATATATATATATATATATATATATATATATATCCAGACAGCCTCCAAAAGTAATGGTTGTATTTTAAAAGCGTACGTCAAACCTATTTGTAAAACTGTTATATATTGTATTTTGTCTGATGAAGGCATACCATAATTTAATGTGGTATCCCTGAAATATGTATAATGAAATAAATATGGTTTTATAAATATAGTTTCCATTTATTAATATCTTATATATATATATATAACGTATTAAGCGAGTAAATTACGTTGTACACATTAAGTATTCGCAAATGTTTTTTTAGAAACATTGATGAATAATTTATGTGGGTTATCAGAATATTTCAGGATTTGCTTATACTTTACATTCTTAACATGAATACTTTAGGGTAAAAAATAACGAAACAAAAGCAATAATTCACGAAAATATATACCGAGTCATATTTCTACAGAAGGTCAATCGTTTTATGTTTCCAGTCTTCTTTTTAACAAGAATCAACAGAACTAAGATCAAAATTTTATCGGAATATTAAATATGCATATATGAAGAATCCAATGGTTCACTCAAGGAACTAAGGAAAATATGAGTTTTAAAAAATAATAAAACTCTCTTAACACCGTCAAACTAGAGTAAGCGGAATATCCATTTATCTCGATGTTCTATTGATGGTGATGGTGATGGTGATGGTGATGATGATGGTGATGATGATGATGATGATGATGATGATGATGATGATGATGATGAAGAAGAAGAAGAAGAAGAAGAAGAAGAAGAAGAAGAAGAAGAAGAAGAAGAAGAAGAAGAAGAAGAAGAAGAAGAAGAAGAAGAAGAAGAAAGTGTATATGTACTAAAATATAATATGTTTATGCGTAATAAACATACGTATAGGGTGAGTGTGAATATTTTAAGCCATAGTGATATCACAGGTAACTTATTATCCGTGTAAAATCAGAATATATATATTTCAAGATTGTCAACCATCTTCAGTTGACGTCTATATGCTACCGGATTCTAAGATACGAAAACCAATATATACCCGTTCGGGTTAGGTTTAAGGCTAAGGTTAGTCCTGCAGCATGGCACCTTTAGAGTTATCTATTGTAGCCACGAGTTCTCGAGTTGACTAATGTCTTGGAAGTGGAATTTGGTAAACGGAAGATGAAAAAGGCCATTGTATATAGTTTTATATATATATATATATATATATATACTAGTACATCGTTCCTTTGTTGAACAAAAGGGCAACGATGGTTGCTAAACATTGTACGGCTTAATTCGGGATGTTTGTTTACAAACAAACCGAGCATTATAATAAATGCTCGGTAAAACCATACGTACTTATATATATGTGTGCATGTATGTATATATATACATACTACTGTACGTCTGTATACATATATGTATGTACGTATACATACTTATATATATATATATATATATATATATATATATATATATATATATATATATATATATATATATATATACTTATATATATGTGTATATGTATGTGTTTGTGCATTTGCGTCCAAAGGTGTGTAGGTTTATGTATGCATATGTTATCCTGTAACTGGTGTAAACATGGGGGAATATTACTAAGATTAATCGCTAGCCACAAGCATTTATCAACAACATTATTTATAGTCTAGTCCACATATATGTCTGTATTTAATGATTGATATCTACTAACACTTCAAATGAAGTACGTATGTACATAAGAGGATAAATACCAAGTAGATTATTTAATATAAAGACATTATGTTGTTTAAAAGAAAGCTAATAGGCAGGACGACTTTATTATGTTCGGCACATGAAAGGCGCATTGGAGAATGCATATTTAACATGTTACACAGTATTTATTGACAGATTATCCATGTAATTGCATATACCTACTCGAGAATAGATATTATTCAATGATATCTGTTTACGACGTCATGTTAGGCGGACAATAAGTTGGTTTAGATAGACGTGCTGGCCGTTATGAGATATGCTGTTAGTGAAAACGGATTGGTGTGAACTCCATACAATTTAAAGGATATTAGTATCATATTACTAAAATATGCTTTGATTATGGAATCTAATAAGCGTGAAACTTGTCTGTTACTTTCACCATTTAATATAAATCTGAGCCACTGTGAATTGCATTGTCTATTTTGTTAAAATATATGTACATATATATATATATATATATATATATATATATATATATATATATATATATATATATATATATGGGGGGGGGGGGGATGATGGCTATTAATTCTGCTAAGAGTATTGCAATCGTTTGTTAGATTACAGAAAATGGTACACTTTTAGGCTACGGCCAGCCACACGAACTTGTCACAGATCCTGAACTTTGCCTGTACTTTGAAGGTTTTTTAAGTGTGGAAAGGGCTTGCATTCGGGTAATATGGGTAATATGAAAAGAGTCAGGACCCTGAGTCTGAGCTCCGGCCGTTTCGACAGCTAGATCCGAACTATCGGATCCAACTGTCGAAACGGCCGGAGCTCAGCTCTCGGGGTCCTGACTATTTGTGTATATATATATAAATATATATATATATATTTATAAATATATATATATATATATATATATATTGTGGTTTTATCCAACCATCATGCTAGGTGTCTACCCCTGAGCCTCTTGCCGGTTGGTTTTGCTCGTAAAATCTCTCCAACGATTCTTTCCTGAGACAATCTAACCACATGCCCGTATTATCGGAGCTGTGATCTCTCAAGTCGAAAACATAACGACTGTATCAAGTATCAGAGGAACCTGATTTCGGTAGTTTGAATTTGCGATTGTATTCTTCCGGTCCTTATCTAATCCAAGATTCATGTACATAGGTAAAGATTGACTCGAAACCCGAATTGAAGATACTAAGTTTCTCTTTTTTATCATATAAATGATTCTGTCAATGACCAGCTTGCAAAATGTGCGACTAAGCTTTAATACCTTCATATATATGATTATTAAATAAATGAGAAATTCAATCCAACAGATT
Source organism: Eledone cirrhosa (assembly GCA_964016885.1). Classification (NCBI taxonomy): domain Eukaryota; kingdom Metazoa; phylum Mollusca; class Cephalopoda; order Octopoda; family Eledonidae; genus Eledone; species Eledone cirrhosa. The sequence goes on from OZ024751.1 coordinate 24,150,402, forward strand.
TTGCCCTTTTTATTAAGTATAAATCGGAAATTTTAAATTCTATAAAGGCATAATATACAGAAGATGATATTATACACTATTAAACGTCTTCCTCATTCAAGACAATAATGTGTTCCATAAATGAGATATAACTGTCATTTTTAGCATGCTCGCCAGTCACGTAGCACCTGTATCGCTGCTGGAATATTTTGTGTGGAAATGAATAGTAGATTCAGATAAATGTTGATGTCGTGTAGACACGCAAGGAATCTACTCATTGACCCTTTAAATAGTGAATTGATTTAATATAAATAGATGAGATTAGTCTAATGAACTGGGTAGGATATAAACAACATGAAGACTGGCAGGTAATACAGAGCTGCTATACAATATTACAATATACGAAAGAAGGAAAGAAATAATATTGGTTTCGTTTCAATAGTAACAGATGTTAGCAAAATTTCGGGGAGAAAATATAATTGGTTGCTAATGTATTCATACTTTCAATTTGAGCATAGTTCTTGTATTCAAATACATCATGGATACATGTATGCATCTATATATGTATATATATATGTATGTATGTATGTATTATGTATTATGCTACTGGTAACATGTATCCCAGTACAACCTGTCTCATGGTCGGATCGTTGGCGACTAAACTGGCAACCCCACCAAGGTTTCTTGGTGAGGAGGGTGACTTTGGACATCCTGCAGGACTAAAAACAAAACCTGTCAAAGGGCAAAGGAGCTCTTAAGAGTCAATGGCCATCCAAAATCACCGGGAGAGATGACCCCTTAGCCTTTGTCAAGGCAGAATTCTAGGAGAAGGAAAACTCTGATATAACACCTGCAACCCTGATGGTATCCAATGATGTTGACTTGTTCTTCTTTTTGGTAAACATCATCTTGGTTAAGAGAGTGGGACTGGCTTTGTGCAGTGCCTTTTCTCACTATAAAAGCTTCACGGCACAGGCATTGCTTTATATCTGGATATCTCTCTGCACTTGTCGTCACATGGTACCATGGGCCCAGCACTATGTGTCAATAATTGTCACAAGTGTAGTGTCTGTACCAGAGTTTTCAAGTCGCTGGCTGGACTAAAAGGTCACACTCATTCTGCACTTCGGTAGGGGTTCTCCTACATGGATATAAAGTAGTGGCCGTACTCGAAAACGAGTTGGTAGCCACCATGTATTATGTATGTATGTATGTTTATTGTTTTCACCTGGTAGTGAAAGCCCCAGTTGTTGTCACAATACCTTTCTAGGAGAGGGTACCTCTGAAAAAATAAAACCTGTGGCTTCGGAAGCATCTGAAGATGTTGACCAGTTCTCCTTTTTGGGTAGTATTTTCGATGCTCAGAGAGTTGGATTGGTTGAGAGTTGGATTGGTTTTAAAAAAAACCCTCAAAGCACACTCATTGCTTGTTCAGGATATGTTACGGGTTTGTGTGGCTAACCGTAGCCTAAAAATGCACCAAACTCTATAATTTGACAAGCGATTGCATTACTCTTGGAGGAGTTTGCAGCCATAATGTACGCATGTATATATGTGTATGTGTATGAATGTGTACACATGTAAATGTTTCTGTATCTATACACAACTATATACTGTTATTATATGCTGAATTTCTCAAATGTTTTACATACATATATATACTACATATAGTTCTAATTTTACAATATATTCGCAAGAAAAATGTGTAGCCTATTGAATCGATCTCAATATACCTCCACATAAATTATTCTTCAAATAGCGAATTACCAACCACATAACTACACGCCTACACCTACACCGTGTATAAAACACTGGAATATTCTCATAAAAGTATATCAACCCCTCGTTTCTATGTTTGAAGCCCTGTTATGTTCAGTAGCCTCAGCAAAATAATTAATACATATCCTATTTTTTTCATTAGTTATATTCATCGTTTCATCCAATCTCTCACACATAAAATGACATTATTCCCGTAAATACATGAATTTATACATACTTTCAATGGAAAATACAAGATTCTCATTTTACATTCAAATGATCCTTGGCCGTAATACATATCTTTGTGAATAATATAAGCAGTAAAGCTGATATAGTTGGTTATGTTCGGTTAGATATATCTATGTATATATATAAATATATATATAAATATATATATATATATATATATATATATATATATATATATATATATATATATATATATATATATATATATATATATATATATATATATATATATATATATATATATATAAAT
>OZ024751.1:24167637-24182637 GCA_964016885.1 Eledone cirrhosa
GATGTGGCCTGCCCATTCGACACGAGAGTGCAAGAAAAGGAGAGGGTTAAAATTAACCGATACCAGGACTTAAAGTGAGAGGTAAAAAGGATTTGGAACTGCCATGAAGTCAAAGTGGTCCCGATTGTCATAGGCGCACTAGGTACTATCTCAAAAGGTTTCCAGGGATGGTTAAAGAAAATTGGCCCCGCCCCGCTTTTTGGAACACTTCAAAAGGCATGCTTGCTGGGAACAGCAAGAACCCTCCGATACGTCCTGAATATCTGAGGCTGCAGGTAGTGGCTTCATATTCATTTCAACAAACTTTCCAGTTAACTAACATCAATGACTGAGACTCAAAGAACAATAATAATAACAATAATATCGTAAATCCCAGGAAACCCGCGTATAGGAGAAATAAAAAAGATTGTACTAATGGGAACTGCCTATATACTAAGGAAGATTCCGTCAATATAAGTACATCACAAGTCTAAGCACCTAAAGATGCATGTGTGTGTATGTAAAAAATATTTGTTAACTTTAATAAAAGAGCTGTAAGAAATTATAAAATTTCACCTCCTATAAATTGACATTTCTACGAAACATCATTGGGATTCATTGTGTATATTTTCTGTTTTCTTCTATTAATTTCTATCATTATATTTATTCAGCCTTGCTTCCTTGCGCTTAATAAATTAGAAGACGTCAAGACATTTACGTTTACCCATATTAATCAACATATACGCTCTGGTTATCTTGCCAAGTTTCTTTCCAAGACATTGTGGGAACATGAAGAAAAATCTACTGACACTATCATTAATCATGTACATCTGTGTGTAAGCAGTTATAGAAAGAAAGCAAAACACACGCATGGTAAAGCAGTATCTTGATAAAATATGTATGAAGTTGTTAAAGAGAATAGCATATTACTTAACATAAAGTAAGATGGCAGATTCAACATAAAATATAAACATAAATGTGGTTTGGGTGTGGTGAGTTCGATCCTTGGAGAGTGTAGCTCACTATGCTATTAAGCAAAATTTCACATCATTTCACATTGCAACAGTATAAGCAGCTGGAACTCATTTTCAGCTGAGTATACTTGAGAAACGTGAAATGAAGTGTTTTGCTCAAGAACACAACACAGGAATCGAACCCACGACATTATGATCGTAAGTCCAAAACACTTACCACAAGACCACTCGCTTTCACTATGCTGTATAAAGGAGGGAGAGATTTATTGAATTCATTCCAGTATATTCTAGTTTACTTATCCGCTGAAGTAGAATAAACCGGAAAGACAATTCCAGTGTGAAATCAACTTTGCACACAGAAAGAGGTTTTAAATCTTTGTCACTCCATCGAATTCATGAATATTTGCAATGTTGCAAAAGTTTTACCAATTTTTTTCTTTTTTTTTTTTCTCTTTCGCTCAAAAAAGACATAAGTACTTTAGTAAAGAACAATGGTACACATACTGAAATAACCCATACGCCCCTAAACTATTTGATACGTTGCATCGCATTCAATATATCTTCTAAACGCTTTCGGTGGGAAAATGATTTGCATAATTTGAATGAAAGTAAAAGAAAATAGAAACTGAAAGGAAACGAAAGCAAATAATATAAAGATTATAATTTTATTCAATTCAGAATCTATAGGTTTTCTAGGAGCTATATAACAAGTTTTACACTTAAAATTCTGTATCTACTTGTCACAACACAACTTGTAACATTTTGTAGAATTATTCTCAATTTTTATCTTCTGTTCTAGTTTATTGATTTTGTCAAGTTCATGGCGGTTACTTGCTTCCAATTCTTTTATTTGTCTTTGTTTCTTAGTAAATTTTATATTTACGTCAACCTTTTATTGTAATGTACTGAAATAGACTTAATGTAGCCAAAATACCATGAACACGTTTTTTTTATTATTTCGCTACATAATAACAGAAATATAGTCGACACAGTGCAGATAACTATAAGTATAGTTGTGTGCATCATAACAGGAATATATCTCGCCACGGTGCGAGTAACTATAAAAACAGTTGGCTTAGGGTTAGGGAGAATCATGGTATACATACGTTTTGCCTTTTTATACAAACATGCGTGTTGTTGTTTGACTTGTGTCGGTCCCGAGGGACCCGCGTACCAGTTGTTTGATCAGTGAAACAGTCTGCTCGTGAAATTAGCGCGAAGGTGACTGAGCATTCTGCAGACACATCTACGACTGAAGTCAAGGAGAAGCTTCCTCAGCCATGTACAGCCCCTAACAACATCTTAGGAAAAACTAGACTACAGCTATGGGCTAGAAAGCTAGAGAATGACTCCCCTCCTATTGACATGGGAATCCCCCTTTCTGAAGCCCTCCCTCCTGGCTCAGAAGCACCATGGGTCCAGTGGAAGACACTCAACCGCCTGAGAACAGGAATGGGGCGATCAAAAGGTGCTATGGCCAGATGGGGCTACAAGACCGGGACCCAACCATCTGTGAATGCGGAGAGGAGGACCATACGATGCAGCACTGCCTTGTTTGCCCTCTACTACCCAACCAGTGCAGCTTAAAAGATCTTGCAGAATTTAATAATAATGCAAAGGACTGTGTAAAGAAATGGGAACTGTCATATAACCACATGCTTCGAAGATACGAAAAGTAGAAGAATGCAAACATGCTTGTCGTTGTTTGACCCGCGCACCAGTTGTTTGATCAGTGAAACAGTCTGCCCGTGAAATTAGCGCGAATGTGACTGAGCATTCTGCAGAGACATCTACCTATAACGTAATTTTCAGGCGCGTGGATCATAACAATATTAACTCTTTCAATTACAGGTACGATTTATTCTTGCCATCTGAGTCGTCTGGAGTAATGTTAAACTCACTATTCTGCTCAAGATGACAATGCACAAGCTGGAATCGAAACCAGAACGTTACAATCATTAGCCTAACATACTAACCACTAAGCATATTTAGGAAACACTGAAACTTCATAATCAGTTTTAAAACTAAACAGGCCGGGCTTAGTGGTTATGTTACTCGGCTCACGTATGTGAGGTCGTTTGTTCGAGGTCTTCCCTGTACGTTGGGTCTCTGAACAGGACGCTTTGCTTCCCGTTACTGTAGTCGACCCATCTGGAATAAATGAATTCTACCTATGATACAAAGGTCCAGCTTTGTCACACACAGTGTCATACTGCATGTCACTGAGAACTAAGTACTGTAAATATGACTCAACCCAACATAAGGTAGACTGCTCTCGTCAATAGAATGGGAAAACACTTTTTATTCTTTCTGTGCGGCCCGGTACGAAACGATCCACGATCAAATGGCTGCGAACCGCTGAACTAGTAGACTGGACATCAAAACTGACTGAGATCTAATTCGTACACGCAGGAAAGACAAAATATAAATATATAAAAATAAAATACAGGAAAGATTTCTGTTAGTTATGCCATGTCATGCGATGAAACCTAATCACGTTTGACTTGGTTTGACTAAACTAACGTATTATGGATATGTAGTACTGTCCCTAGCATTATTCCTGTGCAATTTATAATATTAAAAGCATTAAATACACATAATTTGATTGTAACTTTTTCATTAAACAAAATGGTTGACGAGAGATTCTTATTAATTAGTATTTAATTTAATTACAGAAATCCACCAAGTAACAAAAACAAACACGTAGCCACTTTTACGGATAAATAAATAATTTTATAGTTCATTGAAGTCAAATGGAAGATTAGTTTCCATCAGACCAGTCTCTGTGGCATCTTGCGTGCTTGAGCAAGACATTTTTCTTCACGTTTCTCGAGTTCACCTGACTGGAAAATATGAGTCGTATCTGTAACTTAAGGGACCCGCTTTGTTACCCACTGAGACACATTAAATCTACCCGAGAACTTCGGTAAGACCATATGTATATATGGAATGCACAATCACACACGTCAATTTTACGAGCAGGCTGTTCAATTGTTTGAACGGAATCGACGGAGGTCCGACATACACGGAGTGGCTATCAGCAATATCTAATGTTTTCTTGACGTTTTGTGTGTTTTTTTTAGAGAAAGTCAATTCGAGGAGGTATAGTTGAACCCTGAAATCACCCATCAATATCATTCCAACTTTTGCATATTTTACCACGTATGGTTTCTAGTCCAGTCTCAACGCGTAGAAACTTGGACAAGTGTTTTTTTATACTAAATTATGCTTGACTAGTGCCTTGTCAAGGGAATCTGATATACGGAAACGTGGAAGACTGTCGTTTATATCCTTTTAATAGCAATTAAGTTTAAACTTTGATGTGTCATTATATGGCAACAGCCTTTCGGTCTCGCGTGGCTTTTTCTCCAAACGGTGTGCTGGCGTCTTTCCGATTTTGCATAGGAAATCGCAGTGCAGGGGCCAATGATACTAGAGGTGTCGACGGCGAGCGGTACGAAAAGGAAGCTTTCGTTATGGCCTCGGTATTTGTTTAAAATTATTATTTTTAAAACTATTTCCAATGTTCTCTTCCTTGAAGCTGAACATCTACGTAGGATCTTTTTTTATTGTTCATCAAAATGATAATCCGGATATAATTTATTCTATCTGGGTACAATTTATTCTATATTTCTTCCATGCCTATTCATCATTTTTTTTTTTTTATAAACTGCTGAAGCCAGCTAAGTTTGATGGATGTATCAGTGATATTCTTTTATTGTTATTTTTGATATTTTCGCCTCTGTGGTGTATAGGATTTCGCAAACGTTGAAATGCCAGGACAAAAGAAGATTGCTATTAGAATGATAGGTGAACTCTTTCATTTTAGAAATACGATATCATTTCTTTATATATTATTTCTTAACAATATATTTACGGTGCTAACGTTTAGGAAGTTTATATCGAATACTACTTAGCAGCAGAATGACAAAAGCTGAGTATCGACGTAAAAATCATTTTAGTAGAAGACCATCAAATCTGCCATGAGGTCAAGCTAACCACGTATATGTTTACTTATCTGTAATTTGTGGAAAATATTTAGGCCAGCCCTTTAACAGATCAGAGATGCACTAATATATATATATATATATATATATATATATATATATATATATGTGTGTGTGTGTGTGTGTGTGTGTGTGTATATATATATATACTATTTCTGGTCCAGAAATAGCCGTCGACATGGCTTGATCTCTGCCGTCGAGATCTTGAACATTTTCCTATATATATATATATATATATATATATATATATATATATATATATATATACTGAGAAAGAGACAGACAGGGTGAGATTTATAGAAAGAGCTATGTGAAAACATTTTAGACGAAAATATTCAATATGACATATACAATTGTTTCTACTTTTGGCACAAGGCCAGCAATTATACCAGTGCATTACTGGTACTTTATTTTAGCAAACCCGTAAGGATGAAAGGCAAAGTTAACCTCGGCGGGATTTGAACTCAGATCATAAAGGGACGTAACTCTAAGCGTCCGACCTTTTACCGATATTGCCAATCCAACATATACATACAAGTCTTAACTCGCACATATTTTCAACTTAGATGTTTCTATTGGTTCTTCCATGGCTTCACGCCGGTTAAATAATTCGTTTTTACTTTTTATTCTTTGTTCAATAGAATATATTTTATTTAGGAATGTGTATGTAATTATTAACAAACAGAAATACTGAAATTCTTTTCTTTTGTCTTTGATATTATTACATTTTATTTAAATCTGTTAAAATGTTGTAGTCAATGTAGTTACTACTCTGAATAATTTCATTCAACTGACAATGAATACAGCACTAATTACATATGAAGACAATATTAATGAACACTTATGGCCTTTCTACAATATCATATCATATGACAATCCTTTCTATTGTAATAAATGAAGTGTATTATCATTACATTAAGGCGTTGGATTGGCAGTTTCGGTAAAGGGTTGGACGCCATGCTTTCCAGCATAGTTACGTCCCTTTACGGTCTGAGTTCAAATCCCGCCGAGGTTAACTTTGCCTTTCATCCTTACGGGGTCGATAAAATAAAGTACCAGTAATGCACTTGTACCAAAAGTAGAAACAATTATTTTAAGTTGATCTATGACGGAGGATTGGCAGTATCGGTTGAGCGTTGAACACCCTGCTTCACAAAGGTTGATTGCCTTTTACCTTCTGGGTTCAAATTACGTCAAAGTTAGCTTTGCCTTTCATCCTTACCAGATCGATGAAATAAAGGATCAATCAGTCATTGGGGTCGATTTAATCGACTCCCCCCCCCCCCATTCAAATTAGTGGCTCCGTGCCTCAAGTAGGAACAATTATTATATATATCCTAGGGTGATGGATTGGCAGTATCGCTAGATCGTCGGACACTCTGCTTCTCAAACAGTCACGGCCATTTTTGTTCTAAATTCAAATCACGCCGAGGTTAGCTTTGCCTTTCATCCTTACGGGATCGATAAAATATGTACCAGTCACGTATTGGAGTCGACTTAATCGACTTTTCCCCTCCGTCAAAATTGTTGGCCTTGTGCCTAAATCAGAAATCGTTATAAGGTGTTGTAAATATGTAGATTTTTGTTTGACCAGATAAGAAAAATTTACAAAATAGTTTTATATTTCAAATAGTGATTCTTTCATTTTGGTCTTTTAATTATTTTTCATCATTCACTGGAAATGATCCAATAGAAATATAAGTTTAAAGGCCAAGTGAGAGGAAAAGCAGTTAAAGTAAATCAAAAATGAATATATAAATTCTCTTTTGTTACGAGGTATTCATATCCCACTCACTATAGTACAATAGACGTGATGAGGAAATAGAAAAGATAGGAACGTAGCCTGATGTTCCCTTGTTGCCCAGCAACACAGAAGGAATGATTAACATTCTGTGTAAAGTAGGATGTCTGAAAATAGAATCTCCGCCCCAAAATATTCATTTTGTTTCGGTTAAATATGGAGTATTGTAATTCTGGAGTTTCAACTATATATATATATATATATATATATATATATATATATATATATATATATATATGTATTTATATATATATATATATATATATATATATATATATATATATATATATATATATATATATATATATATATATATATGTAAGTGTGTATGTATACGTACATACATATATGTATACAGACGTACAGTAGCATGCACATATATACATATGTATGTGTACCTGTATGTATATATGTATATATATGTATATATATATATATATATATATATAGATGTATATATATGCATGCTACTGTACGTCTGTATACATATATGTATGTACGTATACATACATACTTACATTTAAGTAAGTGCCATACTAAGTGTGAGAAATGAAATTTCGTTTTCATTTTATTTCAACTTATATATATATATATATATATATATATATATATATATAAACGGAAAAAATGAAACGAAATTTCATTTCTCACTCTTAGTACGGCTGTTACTTAAATATAAGTATGTACACTTACATACATATATGTATACAGACGCACAGTAGTATGTATATACATATACATACAAGCACACATATATATATGTACGTATGGATTCAGCGAACATTTATTATAATGCTCGGTGTGTTTGTAAACAAACATCCCGTATTAAGCCGTATTACAAACACACCGAGTATTATAATAAATGTTCGGTGAATCCATACGTATATATATATATATATGTGTGCATGTATGTATATATATATACATACTACTGTGCGTCTGTATACATATATATATGTACGTGTGCATACTTATATTTAAGTAACAGCCGTACTAAGAGTGAGAAATGAAATTTCGTTTCATTTTTTCCGTTTATCGTTTTCGGTGCACCCGGCCGATTAACCCACTCGATATGCAAATTGGGCTACTCAGCCGTTAATATGCATAAGGTAAGTATATACGTTCAACAATCTGGCAGGAAGGTATACGTTGCTGACGATAGCTAATAAGCTTGAAACTATTACAGCGTTCCTTTGTCAGTGTTGAACAAACGAGCAACGAGGGTTGCTAGACACTACGGCTTAATACGGGATGTTTGTTTACAAACACACCGAGCATTATAAGAAATGTTCGGTGAATCCATACGTACATATATATATGTGTGCATGTATGTATATATATACATACTACTGTGCGTCTGTACATATATATGTATGTACGTGTACATACTTATATATATATATATATATATACATATATATATATATGTACATATATATATATATATATTTCGTTTCTGAATTTGTTTAGCAAGATTCTTTACCTGAAAACGTGTGTTGAAACCGATATTGTTATACTTTGGGAGGGTCATGTTGCCAATAAGAAACACACGCACCAGTTGCTTTCACTTCAATTTATTATAAATTAAATTTATAAATTTCCGGTTGGTTGGTTAGTTCCACAACCAGACGATTGTTCATATATTGTCAAAGTTCTTTCGTCACACATTCTGTTACCTCTTCAGTGACTGGGGATTCTTTTCTTTGTTTTTGTGCCTCTCCTTTGTTCTGTCCTACGCCATCTTGTTTTTGTGTGTGTTGTGTGCTTAGTTTGCGCATGTGTTACATCCGGGTGTCTGTGTGAGTTTATATTTGTTTATTTATTTGTTTATTTATATGTTAGTGGTTGGTTGTTTGTTCTATGTGTGTGTGTGTTTTCATTTTGTCCTTAATTGTAAGTTGTGATGTTGCTATTCCATTAATGTTTTCTATTTAATTTTGGTTGGCGTTCATTTATGTTTATTGCCTTTGTGGTTTGTCTAAACATTGCGTCTTTTCTGTGTGTAGATTCTATTTTTATTTCTAACTTACAATTAAGGACAAAATGAAAACACACACACATATAGAACTAACAACAAACCTCTAACATGTAAATAAACAAATAAATAAACAAATATAAACACACACAGACACCCGGATGTAACACATGCGCAAACTAAGCACACAGCACACACAAAAACAAGATGGCGTAGGACAGAACAAAGAAGAGGCACAAAAACAAAGAAAAGGATCCCCAGTCACTGAAGAGGTCACAGAATGTGTGATGAAAGAACTTTGACAATATATGAACAATCGTCTGGTTGTGGAACCAACCAACCAACCGGAAATTTATAAATTCCTAAATTTATAAATTTAATTTATAATAAATTGAAGTGAAAGCAACTGGTGCGTGTGTTTCTTATTGGCAACATGACCCTCCCAAAGCATAACAATATATATATATATATACAGTCACTCTACTTCCTAACTCTTCTCCTCTTTCCTCTCTCTCTATACTATTCCGTTTGTCCCCTCACCTTCTAATTCCTCTTCCTCTCTCTCTATACTAGTAAATACAATTAAAAAAAATATATTTCTCTCTATATATTAAGAACTATTTCAAGAGTAACTTACTCACTATTTTGAAAATCTGGACGTGAACAACAATTATAATTGAGTGGCTGCTATTTGCAGTATAGCAATATAAGGTTGCACTTACCAATGAAACGGTCGTAAATACCTGGATAAATTCCTTCTCACGAAGTGTTCAACATATTCTATCTAAATGTACTATTTTTATAAAGATAGGAATTTAATAGTAAACAACATATTACGTGACGCCTTGGGACAACAAATTTCAGTGAGTGAGTATGTTTATAGTGAAGGAGATTAGCTGAGTGGGTAGATAATTAGATTCGTCATCGTGAGGTTGTGAGTTCGATTACTGGACAGGGTGACGTGATATGACTTTGAGCAAGATATTTTATTTCACGTTCGCTCCTTCTACCTGGAGTTGCGACCGATAGATAGTATAGGCAATTGGAAATACCAATGGAAACATTGTTTCCTCGGTCCGATTTGACGAAAATCGATCTACTGTCGATATAATGGTATTTGAATTAGGCACAAGGTCAAAACTTTTGGGGGAGGGTAAAATCGAATAAATCGATCTCAGATCGTTACTGGTACTTTATTTTATCGAACCCGTAAGGATGAAAGGCAAAGCTAACTCAGATGGGATTTGAAATCAGAACGTAAAGGGACGTAGCTGCACGCCATAAAAGCATGTTGTCCGACGCTCTACCAACGTTACCAGCACGCCACTTTATGTAAGTATATATATAATTGTTTCTACTATTGGCACAAGGCCAGCAATTATCCCAGTGTATTACTGGTACTTTATTTTATCGACCCCGTAAGGATGAAAGGCAAAGTTAACCTCGGCACAAGTGAAATGGTTACACTTGTTCGTGAATGGAAATAATTCTTTCAGAGCTTTTCATTTCATTTGTCCAACAGTGCCCCCTTTATCTCATTTTATAATAATTTATTGTTAAAAGTATTCAGCATTGTAATTGAAGGTTTTCGTCATGTTGCAGGTCAAGCAATACATTACCACATATGAAGCTTTTTATTTAAATATTGGATATAGAATGTAAAATAATGGTGATAATATCACTATACTGTGAATAGTTCTTGTATTCACGCATTTACCAATTATTCCACTGTCTGGCTGACGCTGACAAAATTGTAGGCTTTATATGTATTTATCTGATTTCGTTCTCTCTTATTTATCTCATAGCCTCAGGTAGAGTGAGACTGACAATCGAATATACACACACACACACACACATATATATATATATATGTATATATGTATGTATGTATGTATACATATACATATACATATACATATACATACATATACATATATATATACATATATATACACACATATATATATACATATTTCTATCTATCTATCTAACTATCTGTCTATCTATCTGTCTCCCTCTCATTCTTACTCTCTCTCTCTCCCCTCTTTTTTCTGTCTGTTTCTCAATTCTTGATTCGTTATCTCCCATTGCTTAAATATTCATTTGAATACATTAGTTAAAAGTCGAATCTACCTGATGTGAATATATAAATATATATATATATATGTATACATATATATATAGGGAGAGAGAGAGAGAGATGAGAAAGAGTGTGAGAGAGAGAGAAATAATTATATATATATATATATATATATCATCATTTAGATTCGATTTTAACGAGTCTATTCAAAGGTGCATTTAGCCTATGGGTGACAACGAAACAGGACTCTAGAATGTTGATGATAGTTGTGTTAATTTTATTAATAACCCTAATTAATTATTGCCACTTCACTACTAAATCTTTATAAGTATATTCTATTTCTGGAAGTCATTTCAGTTATCATTGAGTAAGATGGTTGGTGGCACAGAGTTACAATGCCATAGGTACATAAATAATCTTATGGAAATGTGATATTTCATAAATTTATAATACACATACACACACAGACATACACACACAGACATACACACACACACACACACAAACACATACACACACATACACAGACACACACACATACACACACACACGTCTTATCCGACAAATTCGTCTCAGACTGCCAATACTGGAATTGAAAGATCAAGACCATAGAGGTATCTCATATATCAAATTATATATTTTATCTGACGAGGACGTATTGGAAAAAAATCAACACAGTACCTTCGAAATATATATAATAAAGCATATATTTTGATTATGCGAATATCTTCATTTGTTAATATTTTGAATAATGTTAAACTCCAGGAATATTACATATTGAGTGCTTTTAATCTATTGTAAAACTGTATTCATTGAGTAATCAATGACCATATTAATCTTTGTTTATATATATATATATATATATATATATATATATATATATATATATATTTATATGATTCCAGTTCCTCAGAGAAATACAACAACCCAACCAGGAGCTGGACATATCGGAGTATTGACGGAGTAAAACACTTTAACAACATGTGTACCTGTCTCTACCACACCAAATCGAACTGCCTGAAGAGGTCACAGCCAATGATGGCTGTCACCGAAATATATATAGCAGTACATCTTTAATAAACGAAGCCAAATCTTAAATATTTGACTTAATTACTTTATTTTATATATATATATTTTATATATATATATATATATATATATATATATATATATATATATATATATATATATATATATATTTATATGTATATAAATGTATATATATATATATTTATATGTATATACATATATATATATATATATATATATATATATATATATATATATATATATATATATATATAGAGAGAGAGAGAGAGAGAGAGAGAGAGAGAGAGAGAGAGAGAGAGAGAGAGAAGTGGTTACACAACAGTTAGTTCACCATACCGAGAACAATTGTTTCACCTTCGCGGGTCTTCAGCTCGCGGATCTACATCCCGAGCTGAAGATCCGCGAAGGTGAAACAATTGTTCTCGGTATGGTGAACTAACTGTTGTGTAACCACTTCTATCTAACTCATCCCTTGGACTGAGTGCTCTACCATTACGGATATTACCTTCCAGTGTTCCACCTTATAAATATATATATATATATATATATATATATATATATATATATATATATATATATATATATATATATATATAGAGAGAGAGAGAGAGAGAGAGAGAGAGAGAGAGAGAGAAGTGGTTACACAACAGTTAGTTCACCATACCGAGAACAATTGTTTCACCTTCGCGGGTCTTCAGCTCGCGGATCTACATCCCGAGCTGAAGATCCGCGAAGGTGAAACAATTGTTCTCGGTATGGTGAACTAACTGTTGTGTAACCACTTCTATCTAACTCATCCCTTGGACTGAGTGCTCTACCATTACGGATATTACCTTCCAGTGTTCCACCTTATAAATATATATATATATATATATATATATATATATATATATATATATATATATATATATATATATATATATATATATATATATATATATATATATATATATATATATATATATAGAGAGAGAGAGAGAGAGAGAGAGATTACAATAATCAAAGTTCAGTTTAAATCATTTATTTGCTTACAATTGTTTCCTCCAAACCGAGGTTTGGATTCTTCGGAGCAACTATTTAATGATCTATAACATACTTGACCTCCTTTTCAACACAAGAGACATATAAAAATATATGCATATATTGACCCACAGTGGGATGACATCCATCATAATGATATAGTATGGCAATTTACATATAAAGGTTAAAGGATAAAAATAAAAATAAATATATATATATATATATATATATATATATATATATATATATATATTTATTTATATACTTGACTGCTACTATTTTATCGACCTCAAAAAGATGAAAGACAAAGTTGACCTAAGCGGATTTTGAACCCAGAACGCAGAGAGCCAGAGCGAATATTACAAAATATTTTATGTGACATTCTAATGGCTTTGCTGGTTTGATTTAATCTAGGTTAAATATGACGTATTTTCAGGAATTAATTAAAACGCATTATATAACATCTCTATTAGCTGTGATAAAATTCTTAATGTGTGAAATAAAGCCAGTATAATTAAATATATAAAATATTGTAATAGGATAATGAAACACTGAGAATGTTAATCTAGATCCATTATCCGTTACCATTATATTGGCTATGTCAGTAACATTTCTCATATACATAGAAGGAAGCAGAATAGATAGGCATAGAGACGTTCAAATGAACAGTATTGATTTCACAAGATGAATCTTCTTAATTTCATTGAGCATGAACGGATAACAGCCGAAGAGGAAATTTACATTTTCTTTACATCAGTCAACGTGACTACATAGCAGAAAGAATAGAAACTAAATTAAATAGCGTGTAAGCTACTGTTTCTCAGATTCTACTAATATTAAACTATACATAAGCCGTCTTTATATCTCACTGAATGTTAGACATACAGGCGCAGAATGTTCAAGGCTGTTGAACCTAAGTAAGATATAGAAAGAATTTTAAATCATCCCGATAGTTACCCAATATGTGAATGTCGAACAAGCTTATTTATCTATATAGCAGTGTCTTGTAGTAGATTTTGTCGTTGATGCTGTTGTTGAGGTTGCTGTTAACACAATACATTTCTACAAAGATTTTATGTTCTGCATCAAAAGTATTGGAATCTGCATTCTTTTTCACACATTGTGTAGAGCTATCTCACTCCTTCAGTCTCTCTCTCTCTCTCTCTCTCTCTCTCTCTATATATATATATATATATATATATATATATATATATATATATATATATATATATATATATATATATATATAGAGAGAGAGAGAGAGAGAGAGAGAGAGACAACCGTTAAGGCTGTCTTTTTTTCCGGGTATGTCAATATTTATTTATAAAAGAAATCTGTATTTTATGTGATGAAAGCGCACCATAATTTGCCTTGGTTCCTCTTGAAATATATATTTATATATATATATATATATATATATATATATATATATATATATATATATATATATATATCGTTATGAAATACCAATAATGAATGATATGGATTATTCATTTTGATTTTTAAAAAGGGTATTATTGTTCGCTGTCAGATATGGCCACCCTTGAGATTATGTTCATGCAAATTCATTTAGAATCTCAATTATGCCGAACAACCGATATGGAGTTTCGTGGAACCAAATTTTAGTCTTGCTGACAGTTAGACATTTTACCTATCAATTTTCTTGACGCCGACTGTGATGTTATTCAAGCAGACACATAAACCATCGTGCGCTTTCAATATCTTATTTGTATGTATTTCAAAGCGTATATGAATAGGCAGATATATGTATATTCATACATTTATACATATGTATACATACGTACATATGTATATATATATATATATATATATATATATATATATATATATATATATATATATATATATATATATATATATATATACACATAAATACATACATATATACATATATATGCATATATACATATACATGTATAGATACATACACACATACATGTACATATAAATATGCAAGCATAAATAATACTTATTCATATACACACAGACGTATATATATATATGTATATATATATATATATATACGTCTGTGTGTATATGAATATGTATTATTTATGCTTGCATATTTATATGTATATGTATGTGTGTATGTA
>OZ024751.1:24192637-24212637 GCA_964016885.1 Eledone cirrhosa
GGTCTAAATGTAAAACACATAATTTTAGAATTTTGCTATTTCTTAAATTAATATTTCTGCAAATGCTTTGAAAAAAAAATGTAGGTTAGCCATGCTTTGAATAACTGTAAACATATATGTGCTTTAACTAAAGCTATCATTGAGTTAAATAAAAACAACAACAAAAGACATGAAGAACTAAAACCGAAATTTACTATAATCTTTTTCTGGTGTGAGAGAAGACACCGCAAGCGTTAGCTTCCACTGGCATCCGTCTGCGATCGATATGCTGTGTAACATGGAAAATAAAACATAATCAGACGATGATGTGAAAATTAAAGTATCTATATTCAGAAAAATCTTCGAAGTAAAGTGTGAAAGTATGAGGCCTACTGATTAGGGAGTGGATCGTGATGTCTTAGGTTCGATTCCTAGACAGGGCGGTGCGTTGTGTTCTTCAATAAGACGCTTCCTTTCACGTAGGTGTTCGTGAGAAAACTGGGACCCCTGAATTTAAAATACCCAAGAAACCTTCTTCTATTGGATATCACCTCATATGAGGCCAGCTAAACCTACGTAAGTGTTGGCAGTAAATGTAAATTTCATTTTGTAAGTAAGTTGAAAAATCAATAATATGAAACGAAGAATGTTGATAACGACTGGTACAGAAATTAAATTCCTAAAATAATATTTTTAAACAACTCTATCCTTCTGTCAACTTTCCATCTCTTTAATTGTGGAAATGTTTGATTCCGTTGAAAATATATAACGCTATATTTCATATCGGTTTTCTCGCGCTACAATTCAATTGTAATTATTATTATTTTTTTTTATTTTGTTGATGTGATCAATTATTTACCTGTAAATAACCAAGATACTCTCAAGAATGACCAAATGAGGTTTATTTTCAATATAATCCATGGAAAGAAACAATGCATTTATTACTAATAAGAAGGGTTGAAAAGAATACATACATCATTCCTTCATAGCCAGTCTATGAACTTTTCAGCCTATCCTCGTATATTAAGAGAAATAAGTTGAAGATCGTACATAAATTCTTGTGCAGTTGGCAGAGAGTTAATCGGTCGCTTTATGTTTAGTTTTTAAAACATAATTCTTTGACATGAATAAACTTTAAAAGTGATACGCCGTCATTATTTCTTTGGTTAACTTTGCCTTTGATCCTTACGGGATTGATAAAATAAAGTACCAGTAATGCACTGGTGTAATTGCTGGCCTTGTGCCAAAAATAGAAACAATTATTTCTTTGAAAAATCTAAGTTAATTGGGTGCTTTGAAGCATAATTGAATATCTTTTTTTCGTGTGTGTGGGGGGTGGGTGCTGGGGGGGATATTTTAGGAGCATGACCTTATCTCGAAAAGAAGACATACATTCATATGAGATTTGCTTAATTATATTAACAAACTTAGATGAGATTTGACCCCATAGAAACCTAACAAACACAAATCTGAAGTTAGAAACAGATTAGGAAACATTTGTCAAAACGCTGTCAAATTTTGCTTGAGAAATGGCGAAGTCATTTGAATGAATCACTCACCCTCTGACTCACTCACTTTAACTCTTGAAACAGTCGTACGGTTCGCCATCGTGGCATATATCTGGTGAACTGAACACAATCGGTAGCTTCCAAAGAAGGAGAAAGAGGGGTAGATAGAGAAGCAGAATTTGTCTGGTACTTTATTTATCGACCTAAGAATGATGAACGGTAAAATTGAACACGCAACTTAAGTCAGTTTAAAAATAATTTTTAATTTAGACACAAGACCAGCAATTTGTGGGTGGACAACGTCGATTATATTTACCTCATTATTTCACTACTACTTTATTTTATCGACTTCAGAAGGATGAAGGGCAAAGTTGAACTAGATGGGATTTTAACTCAAAACGTAAATAGCTAGAAAAAAGGTGCTCTAAGGATTCTACCAATCCACAACTCTAATCCAGTTTTTTTCTGCTTTGGGCATAAGTTAAGAGGAAAATCGATTAAATGAAGCCTAGTGCGTTAGAGATATATTATGTTATCGACCACCTCGATAACATAATATACCAGCAACGCACTGATGTCGATCTGATTGACTTTCCCCTTCCTTTCAAATTGTTGGTCTTGTGCCAAATGTAGAAACAATTATTTTCTTGACCACGTAAGAATGACAGGTAAAGTTAACGTCCGTGGGATTTGATCTCAGAACGCAAAGCATGTTGTCCAACGCTCTACCAATACTGCCAATCCATCACCCTTATTGATAGTTATTTTATATATATCGATCTTGAGATATAAAATAACAATTTTATATCATGTGTTGTAGTTAGAGTGAAAGAGAGAGAAATATATATATATATAGAGAGAGAGAGGGGGGGGGGGTATTGAAGTCGGAACAGAGATGAGGTTAATTAATGTAAATAACTTCTGGAGAGGAAACAATACATATATTCATTACTTACATTGAGACCAGATATTTTAGGAGAGCTTACTTTAGATTTAATCGATACTGGGATATTATAGGTACTTATTTTATCGATCGAAGTATGATGAAAGGAGAACACAGCTCAGTAGTATCATAGTGATTCGGAAGTGATTAGCTGCCAAAAAATTCTACTGTCATTTTAAAGGAGTTTTAGCATACATTTTTGTTCAGAAATGCTATCAAATTCGATAATATAAGCAGCATTAATCTACTAGAATTATATGTTTCACTAGCTTACAATATTTCAGTTTCGTATAAATACAGACTTACAAACATACGTAAATGCACACACACATACACACATATATATACACACATATATACACACATACACACATGGACGCACGTACAACCACACACATTCTTGTGTACACATGTATAAGTATAATTTCATATAAACCCACGCAAATTGGCAGCTGGCGAGTGACAAAAGCATTATCTTAAATTACGAATTCTACATAAAATATGACATAAACTTAAATTTCGAAAGTATTGATGATTTACTGTGTGATGAACAAGTGTGTAAATGAGAATAAATAATCTAGACAAAGTTTATACATTGCGGTGTGAGATTTAAAGGATGCAGTTTTCCAGATGGGATAGCTGAGTTTCAGGTTGTTAGTATTCAAGGGTTTATTATGGTACAGAATAGGGGTGAAATTAAGCAAAACAACGGAAAAAGAAAATCAGAAAAGAGAATGGACAATGAAATACTTTATTTCAACTGTTTACATTTCATCTACTTCCACATTTGTAACATACACCATAGATTAGGAAGTAGGCTTGATGTGATTTTTTTTCGATTCTGGATGGTTCCCGTTCCACATTATATATAGGACCAGAACAGTTCTAGACGTGTGGACGTCATTTCTATCATATATATATATATATATATATATAGGAACAAGTATGTCATACTTGTTCCTATTACCCACTCTACTACCCTAAGTATTGAGTACTTTGGTGCGTTATGGTCCACCTGGTTCCTTACCACATTTCCTTCGTTATATATATATATATATATATATATATATATATATATATATATATATAGAGAGAGAGAGAGAGAGAGAGAGAGAGAGAGAGAGAGAGAGAGAGAGAGAGAGAGAGAGAGAGAGAGAGAGAGAGAGAGAGAGACATGCATTTGATCTGAGAATGTAGAAAGTAGTAAATAAACAACGGTCAAGAAACCATTTTGCCCAACGGTTTTCCGATACTGCCAATCAACCATCTGGGGTCCTACTCGTTCCTATATATATATATATATATATATATATATATATATATATATATATATATATATATATATATATATATATATATATAATAAAATTATTTCTTTTGGTGAGAGCATCCCGCAGTGTTGTTTATGTCTGAGAAACGAATCTATGTGTAAAGCAATTTTAAATAGTTTTGTTCTTTTCATTGAATTGCTTCCAATACGCCATGGAGAGAAAGATCTAGAAGTAGATTGTGGATTGTTGGCGTTAAGTGGCAGGATTTTTAAAGTGTTTCAACTATTATCGAAGTATAGTTAATCAATATGGATTGCCTTGAATAGTGTTTATCAGTCAGTGTTTTCCCCGTTACCTGCTTTGATTGCAGCACGATGTGTGTTGTTGGACGAGAAAATTACAATGTCTCGCATTGGTGGATGTTTACAATTCTTCTGCGGTAATTATCTAGAAAATATAACGTTTTTCAACAAACAAGGACGAATATAGCAATGGCGGCATATTTGAATTCACAGATTTCGTGTTTTAAAGATGTCCTCCGGTGCATTCTACTTGACACAATTTATCCCCAACTGTTAAAAATTTTAAGGTATTGGGAATAAAACTGTAAACAACTAAATATCATGTATACATTAATTAAAATAACAATACCTCATGCAAAATATCCCTTTAGACATTAAGAGCAAACAAATAAAATTGTACGAATTTATTTTATGTTATGTTTTTGCATCGATCGAGTAACAGTCTTTGAATTTGACACTATATATATATATATATAACGAAGGAAATATGATAAGAAACCAGGTGGACCATAACGCACCAAAGTACTTGAGTACTTGAGTACTTAGGGTAGTAGAGTGGGTAATAGCAACGAGTAGGACCCCGACGGCTGAGCTCAAGCCGTTTCGACGGCTAATTCTGGACTCTATATATATATAGAGTGAGAGAGATAGGTAGACAGATAGATAGATAGATACATACATACATACATATATATACATATATATATATATATACTCATATATATATTTATATATGTGTGTGTGTGTATATATATATATATGTATATATATATATTTATATATATATATGTATATATATATATATATATATATATATATATATATATATATATATATATATATATGTGTGTGTGTGTAGGAGGTGAGTTTTATTGTAATACAATAAAGCAATGCAGATATCGGATAAGAAGCACTCTACAGTTTGTAGGACTGGAGTATACATAATATATAAGAACAAAAGATGGTTAAAAGAGTTCCATGTATTTTATTATGCGCATTTCAAAAACAAATATCATCATGCAATAATATTTGTGTTTTCATCAGATAAAACAGGAAGACATGATATGAAGGTTAAAAATCACTTGTAGATAGTGCACTAAAACTGCACTATCCACAAGTGTTTTTTAACCTTCATATCATGTCTTTCTGTTTTATCTGATGAAAACACAAATATTATTGCATGATGATATTTGTTTTTGAAATGCGCATAATAAAATACATGGAACTCTTTTAACCATCTTTTGTTCTTATATATATATGTATATATATATATATATATATGCGTGCTTCATCATCATTGTCATCATCAACATCATCATCATCATGACCATTATCACTATCATTCTCGATGTCGATGTTTTCGTCGTTAATGTTATTATAATATATATTCAACAGTGCCTTATAACCATTGTTTATCTCACATTATTATCATTGTATTTGTTATATGTATTAATTATTTATCTAATACGTAAACATAAAGTAAATGAATTCCAACCTGATATTAAATAAAATTGTTTAGAAACGAAACTAAATTATATAAAAGCTGTTCGACTATTTCTCACCTGTTCCTGCTCTGTAGCAGAGCCATTAATTTCAATATATTAAGCTATTAATAATTATATAATATCTTCTTAGTAAATCTGAATCTAACCAGGCGTTAATCAATGTATTGTCAATAACCACTATTACATTAACCATGTATTTCTAATTAGTTTTGTGTAATTTAGAGAGTTGTTAATGTTAGTGTTGAAGTTAGGGATATGCCCTAAGGTTTTTAGAGTATGTAAGAAATAAGTGGTTAAGGCGTTCGACTCGTCATTGTATTGTCGAGAGTTTGATTCCTGTTGGGATGTTGTGTTCTTGAGCAACAACAGAGACAAATTATTGCCAGTTTTTCGATCAATAGAACAGCCAGCTCATGAAATTAATGTACAGGGTGGTCCGAAAGTCTTCTCACCCCTTGTCACATATTGTTTTAACTTTCATTATTTTTTGTTTTAGGGTGGTGGATTGGCAGTATCGGTAGAGGGTCGGACACCATGCTTTGCAGCATAGAGTTACGGCCCTTTATGATCTGAGTTCAAATCCAGCCGAGGTTAACTTTGCCTTTCATCCTTACGGGGTCGGTAAAATAAAGTGCCAGTCACGCACTGGCGTCATTTTAATCCACCTACTCCCAAATTGCTGGCCTTGTGCCTATATAAGAAACCATTATTTTTTGTTTTAGGGTGGTGGATTGGCAGTATCGGTAGAGGGTCGGACGCCATGCTTTGATGCAGAGAGTTACAGCCCTTTCCAATCTGAGTTCAAATCCCGCTGAGTTTAAATTTGCCTTTCATCCTTACGGGGTCGATATAATAAAGTACCAGTAATGCACTGGGTAATTGCTGGCCTTGCGCCCAAAGTAGAAACAATTATTTTTTGTTTTAATAATATAATATATAATATCATTAATTATAATAGGGCGGTGGATTGGCAGTATCGGTAGAGGGTCGGACGCCATGCTTTGCAGCAAAGAGTTACGGCCCTTTATGGTCTGAGTTCAAATCCCGCCGAGGTTAACTTTGCCTTTCATCTTTACGGGGTCGATAAAATAAAGTACCAGTAATGTACTGGGTAATTGCTGGCATCGTGCTAAAAGTAGGAACAATTAATTATAATATATAATAATAATAATAATAATATAATTTTCTATTTCAGAGCTCCTACAGTTTGGAAGAGAGGCTGCTTGCAAGAATATGAACACATGATCGTGTGCATTCTGGCAAGAGTATGGAGGATGTTCGACATGGCTTCACTACAAGATTCAGCAAACCGACTCCTCCGAAGAGGACGATACTGCGATGGGTACATAAACTGTTTCTCATTACATTTTGGTAGGGGGTGACAAGACTTTCCACCACCCTGTATAATGGATAAGCATTCCACAGACACGTGTAGTCTTAACGGAATTTCTTATGGTGAATTAGCCTGAGATGATGTGTGACAGGGTAGATTCTTTGAATTACAAATACAATCCATCCAACAGGCTTCCAAACAGTTTCTGTCAGCTCTGTGTCACTCACAAGGCAGGGGCTGACCCGAGGCTATAGTAAAGGACATTTTCCCAAGATGCTACCTGGGAGGGGTATTCAACCCGAGATCTAATCAACGATCAATGCGCAGCAATCTTCTTAACCATTCGCCTATGCAGCTTCTACCAGCAACTATTCACTATGAATTTCACTGTTAGCTCATGTAATGTCAAATAAAATAAAATAAAAATAATACAAAACAAAACAAAAATAAACAAAATTAAATTAAATAATTAGATATATGTTATTACATTTTAAATATGTTTTAAAAATTATTTAAAATAATATTTTATCTCATAATTATTCAAAATTTTCTATATAACATTATTTTTAATATCTCTTAACTGTAGTCTTCATTTAATGCGCATTGTTGCTATATCCCAGAATTTACATACGATTTCGTCGTTCAAAAGATATGCTTTGGAAGAGGGCTCCAGGCTAACACGAAATGTCATAGATTGTCTGCCTGGCAGCGATTCTCTAACATGATTTTGTATGAAGCACTGTTTAAAACATTAGCTTGATGAACACGTGTATTTCTCCTCTATACATCTGTGGCACAGAAATCTTATGCAGGATGTAAAAGGCTAAACTATTTCTCTCTCTCTCTCTCTCGATCGATATATATATATATATATAATTTTACCCTAACCACTGATATTAAAATATTTGCATAATTTACCAATTCCCACATTCTCTTCAGAAACATAAACAGTTTACGTCTAGAAAGAAAGGAAATAATTCTTTCGTTTAACATCAGAACATTTACAAGTTTATTTCTACTTATAATTCTCTATATCTACAAATATATTTTCGTCTCTCCCTCTTTCCCCCCCCCTCTCTCTCTCTCTCCATATATATATATAAAAATATATATATACATATATATATATATAGCAGTTCGGACCCAGCTGTCGAAACGGCCGGAGCTCGACCAGCCGTCGGGGTCCTGAATCCTTTCATATATATGTATATACGAGGTGTGTCAGAAAAGTTCCAGGACTGATGTCACAAAATATTTATTTCAAACCCAAACTTCACATTAAGAGTTTTCTCCTTCAAAGTAATCCCCCTGGAGTATGTAACTGTAATCTTAGCTCTCTGCAGCGATCAAACTTTTTTCTTCATAATTTTATATACATGTCCTCTGTTTCAGGTCGTCAAGCAATGAGCACAAAGCAACGAACAAACTTGAAAACTCCGTCAGAAGCACTGGGATTGCTGCAGCAAGTGTATGGAGATGAGACGATGTCACGCTAATGTGTTTTTGAGTGGTACAAGAGGTTTAAAGAAGGACGCGAGGACGTGGAAGATGACCCCCCCCCCCCCCCACCAGGAGCGGAAAACCCTCAACAACCAGGACTGATGTGAACGTTGAGCGCGTCAGGCAGATGGTGCGTAGCGTTCGTCGGCTGACTGTTCGACTGATGGCAAATGAGCTGGGCATGAATCGGGACAGCGTCTGGAAGATTCTCACTGAAGATTTGGACATGCGGAAAGTCTGCGCGAAGATGGTGCCAAAACTGCTGAACGATGACCAGAAGGGTCGACGCATACATGTGTGCCAGGACATCCTTGAACGTCTTGAAACCGAAGCAGACTTGCTAGGGACAGTCATCACCGGTGATGAGTCAAGTCATGGATCTTCGAGTACGACCCGGAGGGGACCCGTTTTGAAGACATGGACGACATCAAAAAGGCCGTGACGACGTAACTCCGGAGGATCGCTGAAGAATCCTTCCAGGAGTGCATGCAAGCGTGGCAGAAAAGGATGGAAAAGTGCATTAGACTCCAGGGGGATTACTTTGAAGGAAAAAACTCTTAGTGTGAAGTTTGGGTTTGAAATAAATCTTTTGTGACATCAGTCCTGGAACTTTTCTGACCCACCTCGTACATATGTATGTATATACATATGTATAAATATCTATATATACATATATATATATATATATATATATATATATATATATATATATATATATATATAATATATGGTGGCTGCCAACTCGTTTTCGAGTACGGCCACTACTTTTTATCCATGTAGGAGAACCCCTACCGATGCGCTGAACGAGTGTGACTTTTTAGTCCAGCCAGCGACTTGAAAACTCTGGTACAAACACTACACCTGTGACAATTATTGACACAGTGCTGGGCCCATGGTACCATGTGACGACAGGTGCAGAGAGATCTCCAGATATAAAGCAATCCCTGTGCCGTGAAGCTTTTATAGTGAGCAAAGGCACTGCACAAAGCCAGTCCCACTCTCTTAACCAAGATGATATTTACCAAAAAGAAGAACAAGTCAACATCATTGGATACCATCAGGGTTGCAGGTGTTATATCAGAGTTTTCCTTCTCCTAGAATTCTGCCTTGACAAAGGCTAAGGGGTCATCTCTCCCGGTGATTTTGGATGGCCATTAACTCTTAAGAGCTCCTTTGCCCTTTGACGGGTTTTGTTTTTAGTCCTGCAGGATGTCCAAAGTCACCCTCCTCACCAAGAAACCTTGGTGGGGTTGCCAGTTTAGTCGCCAACGACCCGACCATGAGTCAGGTTGTACTGGGATACATGTTACCAGTAGCACCAACTGGTGACCTGACATAATATATATATACATATATACATATATATTATACATATATGCATATGTGTATATATATATAATATATATAGGTATAATATATAGTGTATATATATATATATATAAGGAAAAAAGATGAAATCGAAAATTCAACTGGAGTCTTTTTTTTTAAATATATATATTTATTTGGTTCCTTTACCAGTTTCGCAGTTCTTCTGCTTTTCAAAAGAGTTGAGATTGAGGGTCTGTGGTTTTTCTCACATCTCATATATATATATCCTTATATTAAGAGTGTCAGAAATATATCTCGCTTCATCTAAATTGAAAACTTTCTTGAGCAAACAATTTCCTGCATTTACACTACAGGAAATGTAAAATTCTCATATTTATAGACAGTATGGTAAAGAATTGGCAAGCTCCTTCTGCTTTGGATTTCAAATGGTTCGGTATTTGTTCCAAATTTCTACGTTCCGAGTTCTACTTTTCCTATCATTAATTCGAGATCGATTAATAAAAACCTAGTCGAAATTTGGGGTTAATTCTTTCTCTCTTTCTCTATGGACTCTATGGATGGGTTCAGCTGGCAGTGTTCTGCCCGGCCACACCCCAGGTGGATAATGCCCAAGATCAAATCACGGCGAAGTCAAGTTTACTTTTCATCCTCCTGGATCAAGAAAATAAAGTACCAGTGGAATATTAGGGTCGAATTAATTGACTTTCACCTAATCAAGGTGTGTGGCTGATTGGTTAGAGAACTGGATTCGCATTCATAAGGTTCTCAGTTCGATTCCTGGACCGAGCGATGCGTTATGTCCTTGAGCAAGACACTTTATTTCACGTTGCTCCTTCTACCTAGAGTTTCGACCGATAGATAGTATTAACAATTGGAAAGACCAAAGGAAACATTGTTTCCTCGGTCCGATTTGACAAAAGTCGATCGACTTGTTCTCTCTCACCTAATCACAAATGCTTGCCCTTATGTTAATATTAGAAAGAATGAATTATTATGAAAAGAATAACGGAAGAACTGTTAAGGAATCTTACGAAATTCTGTGCTGTATTTAATTATAACCATTTAATACCGTCGAGATTAATATTGCTTTTCATTCGTAAGACTTCTATAAAATCCAAATATCATCATGTGCTGCGCTGAAAGTATCAACTTTTCCTTCCCCGGAGATTGCAGGTCTTCTGCTTAAGTTAGAAAATATTCATTTCATGTAACTATATATTTATTTCGTGTAGAGATAATTTTTTATTTAAGATACAAGCAGTTTTTGAAAAAATTATGAAAGCGCTAAAATAGAGTGCATGCATGATCTAATGTTTAAATGTGTATAACGTTTAAATATTTATTTATCTATAAATCATATAAAATAGCTTCGTGCTTGCCGGAGGATGTAAATGATACAGAAAGCTAGAAATAGCGTTATCACATTCATAAGATGGAATTGTATTTATGTAATATTTTTTATCAGCAGATGTTAATTAAATATCTCTCATAGAAAAAGATGTAAGAAATGAAAGAAATAATAACACCGCTTTGGTACAGAGAATGTTAACAAAACGTGTTAGATGAGAAACGAATAGAGTTACTGTCATTTACGGTCAGAGTTCAAATCCCGCCGAGGTTAACTTTGCCTTTCGTCCTTACGGGGTCGATAAAATAAAGTACCAGTAATGCACTGGGGTCGATATAATCGACTTTCCCCTCCCCCTAAGTTACTGGCCTTGTGTCTATACTAGAAATCATTATTTCTTTCTAGAGACTATGTTGAAAATTAAACCTCATTTGGTCATTCTCTGAAATTTTCATTTTCAGTCGACCCTCGAATATACACATGTATGAATGCTTTTACATGTGTCCTCACTTGCATACACACACACACACACATATACACACACACACACACACACACACATATATATATAATATATATGTATGTATATATATTATATATATACATACATACATACTTTCATTCATTTCCGATATCCAATTATTTCTTCATGATATTATCTTTCATAACAGCGTGAGGAAGTTCAGACAGAATTCATTAGCTTATATGTAGAGCCTTTAAACATTCCCTAACCTTCACCTAGTTATAGGTTCTATGTCATGTAATTATATTACTCATGTATGTGTATTTTGTGTAGGGACCATACGTTAATACCTATATAAGTTTAAAATATAGCATATATTATTTTATTCTTTTATTCTTTAATTGTTTCTCTCATTAGACTACGACAATATTACGACATCTGCTTAATGGCATATACAGTGGAATATATCGACCCCATTATCTATATTTTGAAGCCTGGTTCGTATCTTAGCGGTATTTCTTTTGTAGAACCGCTAGGTTGCGGAATATATACAGAGACACAGACATAAACGTGAATATATCCATTGATACATTCACACACTCACACACACACACAGACACAGACACACACACAGACACACACACACACACACACACACACACACACACACACACACACACACACACACACAGAAGCATGATGGGAGAAAAATTACTCAAACATTCGATTTTGATTTTAATTTTAAACCTTTCATTTTTTACTCCTATCAACTCTTTTTAATTAACTTTTTACACTACATTTGACAAGATGGATTTTAATACATCGAAACCGGTAATTTTCTCATATACTTTATATACGTCATAAAAAAATGTTTTAAAAAGAATTGTCCCTCTCTTCTTTTAATAATATTATCTTTTTAACAATGTCAATTTGTCGCTTCTTTTTCTTCTTCTTTTTCTAACTCTCTTACTTACTCTTTACCACACTCTCTCTGTCTCTCTCTCTCTCTCTCACTCACCCCCCCCCTCTTTCTCTCTCTCTCTCTCTCTCTCTCTCTCACTCACACACCCTCTTTCTTTCTCTCTCTCTCTCTCTCCTTTTCTAGAAGAATTGGACTGTGTTAAGACCTAAAGAGGAGAGGATCTCCACTACGTTTAAAATGCCGAAGAAACGCCCTATTTCACAACGGCGCCCTAACTCCATCAGGAATTACACGCCTATTCAACAAAATGTTTACTTACTTGTGGTGTTGTATAAATTACAACAAGCGAACTTGTTTGGGTGGATTTTTTTCTATATTAGAACTTAATTTTTATAGGAAGAATTGAAATAGTTAAATAAAATAAAAATCAGCAGCGTACATAACCTCTGTATGTTTACCATTCTAGTAATGTTGTGTACAGAATGAATAGAATTACGTGGCTACTTTGTTTAACTTAACTTATAAAGAGACATCAAGTTGGATGGAACATAATACATCATTTAAAGAGATATTCTAATAGGTTTAATGGCACAAAAAAGAAACATTAGCATATGTTGTAAACAATGTTAAGCTGTTCATATATTTGCTCCAACAACGTTATAGCTTGTTGCCAAAGAATATGCTCTTTTATCGATAAATAACTGGTCGGCGCCATTTTATTAACGGAAATATATAGATTCTGTCTAATTGAATTCATTTCTAGATAGCTATTATTGGAGAAACTGAAGGAGAATTCTGCCTTGTAGCATTGTAAATACTAATAATGATTGTAATATATTTATAACCATGACACATTAAGGTTATTTCCTTCAATTTTACAGGTAAACGTCTATTGGGAATTAAAAGTTTTAACAAACGTCGCATTCGTATGGAAAGTTATTCAGCAGCGATAACCACTTAAAACCAATTAAAATCATTCACGGGTTAAGTGAAAATCGATCTTTACAAATATATCATGTTCAGGTTTGATCTATTTTGGGATTTAAGTGGGGTTAAAAAATATACTCGATGCATACACACTCATATTCAAACTGATGCATACACACTCATATTCAAACAATTAAATATACTTCACACATTCACACACACACACATACACACACATATATATATATATTTCAGAAGATCCCGTTAAGGGTGAAAGCAACGATTCTTTGCTTAAACTTTAATCTGTTATTTTAATATATATATATATATATATATATATATATATATATATATATATATATATATATATATATATATATATATATATATATATATATATGTATATATATATATATATATATATATATATATATATATATATATATCAACTAGAAATTGATTGACATATATATATATCTAAAATAAACACATGAAACAATCACAGGAGATAATTTGTAAAGTGTGTAAGCACACACAGCTAGGTAGGTAACTAATTAGTTACCTACCTAGCTGTGTGTGCTTACACACTTTACAAATTATCCCCTGTGATTGTTTTCATGTGTTTATTTTATAAATATATATGTATGTCAATCAATTTGTAGTTGACATAAAATGCTCGGATCTATTCATTGGAATCTTTGAACATATTCTACAGTGGATATGGCGCATGTCTCGGACATGACTCCCTTAATTTAATTTGTATATATATATATATATATATGAGTCTCGGATTCAATCGGGAGTAAACACAGTAAGTAAGGTACTCAACATATTAATAGAGTGTAAACATTGTTTAGTATAGATATGGCTTCTACGGGAGTAGAACTGTTTCATTCAAAACAAGTCAGGCTTCCCTGAAGATTTCTTTTGAATGAAACAGTTCTAATCCTGTAGAAGTCATTTCTATATTAAACATATGTGCGTGTGTGTGTGTGTGTGTGTGTGTGTGTGTGTGTGTGTGTGTGTGTGTGTGTGTGTGTGTGTGTGTGTGTGTGTGTGTGTGTGTGTGTGTGTGTATACACACACACACATTCATACACAGAAAGAAGCACGAACATAGGCAGAATAGAGGAAGTGGATAATTCTTGAATTCTTAACAAATAGCTAACCATTGGTAGGGTTTATTTCACAAACTAGACATATATGAAGATCATGTTGTGGGGGTTTACATTCTGAGAACAAGATGGCATATACCACGTGACTCGTATAGTTTCCCAGGAGCAACGGCAATTCTAATGGTGGAACATTTTAATTGAATTTTTATGAATTAGCTATGAAATGTCTCTCAAATCTCACGAGACTGTCCGAGAATAACGTTACTTTGGCTAGCGTAGCACTAGTTACACAACTAACGTGATAGTCACGACTGGATTGTTATTGATCATTTGTGTGATGAATCAGTGGTTACATTTAACAGTAGAAAATACTGGTTAACAATCTTTCAGGTAGTTAAGTGTATGTAGTATATAACAACAAGCGGTGAATTGGTTGAGTTATTAGAACGTTGGTTAGAATGCTTTACAGTAACCGTTTCGGTTCTCCACTCTCTGACTTCAAATCCCGCCGAGGTCAACTTTGCCTCGATGAAAAAGAAAGTAGCAGTCTAGTACTAGCCAGGTTAGTACTAGCTCCTCTATATCTCTTTCTCATTCCATTTCTCTCACTTGCTATCCTTTGGAAGAAATCTGCTGTACTCGGGCCTAGAGAGGGTTGGGCTCTACCAGGTTTTAAAATGCCCTAAGAAACGCCGTATGTCAATACGGCACGCCAATGACTCCCTCGAGAGTTACGGGTCCATACCATACTATATAACAATATCATATGTAAAATGAAATATCACAAAGGTTCGGCCACCTATATATTCTTATCTGTACAAACCATCCCTTCATGTACACGATTTTCGAACACACACAAGACCACAACCAAAGATTCGTACCCAGATCACAACATAATTATATTCCACTTCTATCTATCATCTGACATCGTCTCAACTTATCGAACCATCTGGGAATACGGCTTCAAACCAGCACCTGCTGTCCTTAAAAAAACAAGGTTTGACTAAATCTGATAACCTATTTCTACATATAACTTCCTTATTGCTTATTTCTTCCAGGGTTAATCATATGTGGTGGTTTATCTGTTTATCTTATCCTCTACATAATATTCTTAAAATGATATATTTAGCTGCAAAACACATTTTACGTATTCGTCGCTGTTTATCTAATCAGGATTATGTGGGAATTTGAGGAATGTCAACTGATTAGGAAGACGAGGATATTATATATATATCTATATATAATAACCCTCATCCCACACAGGTCATACAACTGTGATAAATTTCAGTTTCTTTCCCATTTAATGGGTTTTAGTGTTTCTCAAGCAATTGACTACTTTGAAAGTTAGTTTCATCAGAAATTACTCTAGGTTTGTTTTGTTTCTTACTGTTCCTCTTAAGTTGAATAGGTGAAACCTATTTGAAAGACATCCTGCGTGCTTCTCATATTTAAACTTATGATCCTAGATACACCAAGACACCAGCGATGTTGAGTTACTGAGGTCTTTAACTAGTGTAGTAAAACTAGTGTATGAGGTCGTCACGTATATTTCTCCAGTGCAATGAATTTATAGCATTGTGAATTGATATTTATAGCATATTTATTTAGTACAAATAGACGTTTAAATAAAACTGGAGTAGAAGTGTGGCTTAGTAGTTAAAGAATTTATTTGGCAATCTTGAAGTTGTGAGTTTGATTCGTGGATCAAGAAATGCGTTTTGACCTTTATTTCACATTGTTCTTTCTGCTAGGAGTTGCGACCGTTAACTAGCATCAGCAATGGAAAGATCAATGGGAAGTTTGTTTCGTTGGTCCGATTTAGCGAGTTCAACCTCACACGGTATACGAATGAGGTCTGGGATCATGTCGATTGTTTCCTAGGAATGTAGTTTTATGTTATATATTAGAATCCGTTGATGAATGCAGCCTCAATGAATGTATGTAGTAAACCCAGCGTATATAGTCACCAAGTACATTTATTTATGCAATAATATGCATTTTCCTCAAATATTATGTGGGTGGATTGGCAGTATCGGTAGAGGGTCGGACGCCATGCTTTGATGCATAGAGTTACGGCCCTTGCTATTCTGAGTTCAAATCCCGCTGAGGTTAACTTTGCCTTTCATCCTTACGGGGTCGATAAAATAAAGTACCAGTAATGTACTGGGTAATTTCTGGCCTTGTGCCAATAGTAGAAACAATTATGTGTTGATTTTATTTTATCGACTCTGAGAATGGCAAGTTCAAGCATCCTCGTTGAATTTGAGCTTACGATAGACAGATTTGAAACTAGACTCATAGTAACATATAATCTAAATAGTTTATCAGGTATGATGCTATTTCTCACAACCCTTACTCCCCATCACCCTTTTCAACAATCTATCACTATATACGTGGGTGTGTGCATATATATATATATATATGTATATATATATATGTATGTATAAGGTAAACAGAAATAACAACGCAATCGGTACAGTATATGGAAAGTATATATTAGGTTAACGCTTGATATAGCAGGAAGAGGGTGTTAACGTTTCGGACGCTAGTCCTTCATCAGAAGAAAGAATGAGAAATAAAATAGATTGAGGGGACGGGCGGGATGGAATTGGAAAAATGTCTTTAGATAAAAATAACAGGTCCATTCATGTTGACATCTCTTGCAAAATATATATATATATATATATATATATATATATATATATAGTTTTAATATAGATGAGATTCTACAGGACTAGAACTGTTTCATTCATTAGAAATCATCAGGAATCCTGACATATATTCCTGATGATTTCTAATGAATGAAAGTTCTAGTCCTGTAGAATCTCATCTATATTAAAACTTTTATACTCTGCTATGTATTGAGTACCTTACTTACTGTGGTTACCTCCGATTCAACCCGGAATAACGTATATATATATATATATATATATATATATATATATATGTATATGTGTGTGTGTAGATAGATAAATATATGTTCTGTCTGTGCCTGTCCATATATACCCATCTCCGTCACACTCTGTATACATCTATACATAACACACACGTACATATATACGTACATACAAACATATATATATATATATGTGTGTGTATGTGTGTGTATGTACACAATGCACACGCGCATCATCACCATCATCACCACCATCATCATGAACATAATCCCATCGTCATCATCATCATCATCATCATCACCGTCATCATCATCATCATCAGAATCATCACCATCATCATCATACACATAATCCCATCGTCATCATCATCATCATCATCATCATCATCATCATCATCATCATCGTCATCGCCATCATCATCATCACCATCATCATCATCATCTCAATCATCACCCTCATCATCATGAATATAATCCCATCATCATCATCGCCGTCATCTACGTCTTCTTCATTGCCACCATTTCATCTTTATTATGTTTTTTTTATTTTTTGTTATTATAATAATTTGTTTTTGTATTATTGTTTCTTCGTCAGATATTGAATGGTGTCTTTGTAATTGTAAAGTGATATTTAGTTACATCATGTAATCCGGATTAACTTTACTTCTAATCCGTTTGGGATCGATAAAACATGCACCTCTGATATATTGGTATCGATTTCAATCTACTATCTTTTTTTTTAATTCATTTTTAAGCCTGGAAAGGAATACAGTAGGCATGGCCTTCGATTAGCCTACCAGATTGCTAAGATCGATAGATAGTTTGATAGTTTGATAGTTTGATATTTAATTTTAACATGGGTAGAGTTTAAACAAAACATCTGCGGTGGAAAGTGTAGGAGATGGGAAGAATATTCCAGGTCAATGACCCTCCTAGGAATTGAGAAATGTGAAGATATTGTAGAGACTGGACATTACTTGGAGAGAGAGAGGGAGATAGAGAGGGGGAGGGAGAGAGAGATGTGGAGGGAGAGAGAGATGTGGAGGGAGAGAGAGAGTGTGGGGGGGGATAGAGTGGAGGAGTGAGAGAGATTGAGAGGGAGAGAGAGTGGGAGAGAGAGCTTGGCTTGGGGCGAGCGAGAGAGAGAGAGAGAAAGAAAGAGAGAGTGAAGGGGTTGAAGGAGTGACAGAAATTCTCTAAGAGCGGGAGAGGGAGTTGGGGAGAAACAGAAGAAAACAGACAGAGTGGGGAAACGGAGTGAGAGACATAGTTTATTCTG
The DNA here is from genome assembly GCA_964016885.1 of Eledone cirrhosa. Classification (NCBI taxonomy): domain Eukaryota; kingdom Metazoa; phylum Mollusca; class Cephalopoda; order Octopoda; family Eledonidae; genus Eledone; species Eledone cirrhosa. The sequence continues at coordinate 24,211,258 of OZ024751.1, forward strand.
ATCCCGTTGCTGTTAAGAGACGAGGATTACAAGACTCTCCCTTAAAAATTATAATTCCTCTTAGCCGAGGAATTTGAGGGGTACAGAGTTCGGTTCTTAGTAGTGACGGCTGACCACATTTTTCCATCTATATGAATATTTTATCCCATTTTCTAAGCTATTATTTATAGCAATAAAAAAAAACAGCGAGTTGGAAGAGTCGTTAAAAAATTGGATCGAATGCTTTGTGTTATTCGTTTCCGAAGAGTCATTAAAAAAATGGATTGAAAGCTTTGTATTATTCGTTTCGGCTCTTTCCTCTCTGGATTCAAATCCAGGTGAGATCATATTTGCATTTCATACATTCAAAACCAATTTTTTAAAAAGTACCAGTCTAGTACTGTGATCGTTTTTTCATCTATGTCTCTTTCTTACTTTCTTTCTCTCACCTTCTATCCTTCTCTACAAGAATTCTTCTGTATTCAGACCTGGAGAAGATATGGACGCGGCCAGGCTATAAAATTCCCTAGAAATGCCATAAGTCAATGCGGCGTACCTACAACTCTTCCAGAATTCATGGGACCAAATATACATTTATAGAAATCGATTGTATTGACAATTATTTTCTACGTTTCAGATTTTCTACATTTCCTAAGAATTTTAAGCCACTGAACGCTTGGAAATAATCTTAGAGAAGTATTTTGCAACAAAAATTCTTAACAAATACTCACAAAAATAAAGAATTATTTGAGACAGCGACATAAGTCTATAGAGTAAAAACATTAACGTAAATAGCTAATCTCTGCTACATGATATACAGGAAATAGGCGTGATCTTATCTGATAAGTAAAGTATATTCTACTTTAGAAGGTTCGGTTTAGAAAACAATAAACCTCATATATATAAGTGGCAACACACTCGCGGGTGCACCACACACACATACGCACGTACACAAACCCACACGCGCGTATGTTGTATATATATATATATATATATATATATATATACACACACACATAGATATATATACATGTACATTTATAAATATAATATATAATATATATATGCATACATATATATACATTTTTTGTTTGTGTGTGTGTTTTATACACACGCACACACACACATATATATATATATACATATATACATATATATATACATATACCTATATACATATATACATATATATATATATATATATATATATATATATATATATACATTATGAAGAGAGAAGAAACATTTAGATATAATTAGTAATAAAATGTATCATACCTAAACTGCTCCTAAATTTAGGAGCAGTTTAGGTATGATACATTTTATTACTAATTATATCTAAATGTTTCTTCTCTCTTCATAATGTATTTTTAACTCTGATACTGGTTCAGTCTGGTTCAA
>OZ024751.1:24217637-24222637 GCA_964016885.1 Eledone cirrhosa
TATGAATTCAATGAGACAAACAAAAATGCAGAACGGTTTTTTTTTTCTCTCTATTGAATAAGTGAATAAATGTATGACAGAATTATATGACAGAAAAAAAGAAAATTGACATAAATACAACAAAATTAGAAATAAAATATATTAAGAAATTATGCTTTTAAAAGTTAAAAGGAATTTTTTGTTAAATCAATATTAATAAAAAAAATATAACGATAGCGAAGCTTAGAAAGTCTTACTGATGAAATTGTATTTGTTACATGACTCGTAATTAGAATATTTCATGACAAATTTACTTTACTTTAAAGTAACTGGTGTCGAGAATAAAATCTATATATAATATAAAAGGGAGATGTTTATTGGTTGGTTGGTTCGCTGGTTGAATTACACGAAAACTACATACACAAACACACATACATTACGATCTCACCTCATACTCTAAACCAAACAACATATCCAATACAGTCTTTTTTAATTTTATCAGCCTTCAATTAACTCTTCTCCCGGGCGTAGCCGGGTACCTCACCTAGTTAAATATATAAAAACAGAACAATGCGGTTAGGAAGTTACACTTCGGAAACACTAATAATAATTGTTTCTACTTTTGGCACAAGACCAGCAATTATTCCAGTGCATTACTGGTACTTTATTTTATCGACCCCGTAAGGATGAAAGGCAAAGTTAACCTCGGCGGGATTTGAACTCGGAATGGCAAGGGCCGTAACTCTAGGCTGGAAAGCATGGCGTCCGACTCTCTACCTATACTGCCAATCCACATAATAATGGTTTCTTATTTAGGCACAAGGCCAACAATTTTGGGGGAAGGGGAAAGTCAATTAAATCGACCCCAGTACATTACTGGTACTTTATTTATCGACCCGGTAAGGATGAAAGATAAAGCTAACCTCGACAGGATTTGATAACGTGGAAAAAGAAAATTAGAAACGGAGTTATAGCTGTAGCGTTTGTTATTTACGACTGACGATACCTACTACGGTGTTCTTGTTGTTGTAGTTGAGGATGATGATGATGATGATGATGACGGCGACGATGATAATGAAGATGATGACGATGATGATGATGACGGTGACAAGATGGCTATATATATATTTTTTGGTATACCATATTTGTGATGCAATAACATAACTAATCATGACTCAGCAGTAATAAAAATATGATTGTGATCAGTGTGATAATGATGATGATGATGATGATGATGATGATGATGGTGGTGGTGGTGATGGTGATGATGATGATGGTGGTGATGATGATGATGGCGTTGATGAAGGTGTTATTGCTTTCGTGTGTTTGCTGTGATGGCGTTTCTCTCTCAAAGCACTTTACTAAATGAGAGCATCATTCATTAATTTATTTGTCCGTTTTAATTAATCGCTGAAGAAGCCTGTTGTGATAAGTTTTTATTACTCCATAAGAATCTTGCTTGGATGAATGAATTATTAAACATGAAATATCAAAATTAAAACCGATAATAGCCAGTTAAGTAATCCTGAATTGCTTTTACCCGTACTACATTGTTACGATAATGGGCACTTAACTATTTCTAAACTGCGTGTTAAGGAATCATTATTGCTGTGTTAGTTAGTTAAAGTATTCACCGAGCTTCCTTGGAATTGGGTTTATTTCTGAATAGATTGATTCGTGGAAAAGATTTTCAGAGTTAATAATTTCACTGGTATCTCCCATTGAATTGTTTCTTCTTCTTCTTCTTCTTCTTCTTCTTCTTCTTCTTCTTCTTCTTCTTCTTCTTCTTCTTCTTCTTCTTTTTCTTCTTCTTCTTCTTCTTCTTCTTCTTTTTTCTCTTCTTTTTTTTTCTTCTTCTTCTTCTTCTTCTTCTTCTTCTTCTTCTTATACGCCCACTTTATTCCTGAGTGGTGTGTTGTGGGGGGAGCCGACTCCACAAACATTCCGTCCAGCGAGCACCTGTCAGAAGCAACTATAATATAAAGATTTCTATATTTAAATATATTTCTTTATTGTTCTGACGAGCCATGAACAACGAGAACCGATAGAAAGATAACGAAATAAAAATAAAAATTGTGTTAGTCACGATTCGTTACCTTCAAAATTCCCATCCTATCGAGGTTGAATTAAATTGTGTCCCCTCTGGTTTAATGGAAATGCTCTGATGAGTATTATAATTGACTATAACATTTATCCTAAAAGGACATGGCTTTCTATCCATGTTAGAAACCAGTGTTTATTTATTTGTAACAGCACAGGATGAGGAGAAGAGGAGAATTTGGAAGATGATGAATAATGGGCTTTACCACAGAAGTATTCTGTCCCTTAATGAGGCTTACCAAAAACAGCACACACCTTGGCTTATGTTATTCTGAGTCTCGTCGTTACTTCGAAAACGACAGTTATTCTTAATGTTTGGCAAACATAAACTGTGTTATGTTGAGAGACTTGGCTTTACATCGATTTGCCAAAAATATTAAACCATAAAAACCACTAAACCATCAACGAAAAGAGAATGAAATCACATTTCAATAAATGCTAAAATATACAGCACAGATTAATGTAGTGCATTATAATAGCAGTATCGGTAGAGCGTCAGACAACATGCTTTGCAGAAAAGAGTTATGGCCCTTTATTTTCTCAGGTCAACTCCCACCGAGGTTAACTTTGCCTTTCATCCCTACGGGGGTTGATAAAATAAAGCACCAGTAATGCAGTGGGGTAATTGCTGGCCTTGTGCCAAAAGTATAAACAATTATACATTTATACGAAGGATGGGGGCAGAAAAATTCCTGGTTTTGACACTATCGTGAAAGGATAGATGTGTTACCTTTATGGGGGAGGTAGGGCCGCTGAAATAACTGTGGGAATCTAAAAGAGGAATATGTTCAATAAAATCATAATTATCTGATCTTACTGTATTTTTTTTTTTACCCAAAGTCAAGACCTGCAATACGTGTATGAATATTTTTATTTATTTATCTATTTATTTATTTATTTTATTTATTTATTAATCTTTTTTCCCCCTGTGCTCTCTGTCTAAAGGACAGTCGTTTCTATTTATAATATAAAATAAGGTAGAACAAACCCCGGCTCGATAACAACTGAATAATAGAATGAACTCTATAGATAATTGTTTATACTTTTGGTACAAGGCCAGCAATTACCCAGTGCATTACTGGTACTTTATTTTATCGATCCCGTAAGGATGAAAGGCAAAGTTAACCTCGGCGGGATTTGAACTCAGAATGGCAAGGGCTGTAACTATGCGTCGAAGCATGGCGTCTGACCCTCTACCGATACTGCCAATCCATCACCTTTGAATTCTATAGACAATGAACACAACCACAAGGATATGGTCCGAACGTGGAAGAGCCGAACTCCTACTGTCATCGCCTCCATCTCTCTCGCCCTCCCCATCTATCTGTATGGTGAGCAAATGGGGTCCCACATGCTGGCAGGGGGAATATGTTGAATAAAATCGTAATTAACTGATCCTCTTGTTTTTTTCTTTTACCCAAAGCCAGGAATGTTTCAGCACACTCTCGTATAATCATTTAAAAACAAAATATTAATGTAAGAGAGAGAGAGAGAGAGGGATAGAGAGAGGGGAGAGAGAGAGAGAGAGAGAGAGAGAGAGAGAGAGAGAGAGAGAGAGAGAGAGAGAGAGAGAGAGAGAGAGAGAGAGAGAGAGAGAGAGAGAGAGAGAGAGAGAGACTTCATATAAATTATTTAGTCTTCTAGGAAACCTAGAATGTGAAGAGTCTGCTAAATTTTTACATTTCCTGAAGAGCAGAAAAATTGGCAATTCCATTCACTTGATGCGAAACAGTTTTACCAAAAACTGTCTGGATATTCGATACTTATCACAATCGGTTTGTTTTTTTCTTAATTTTTCTTTTGATTGAGTCTGGCAGACGGTATTGTTTATAGTTAGTATACTATTCACCCTAGCGAATTCTGATCCCTTATAATTTCAACACAGACGTGTATATTTCTGTGTTATCTCTCTTTATTATATTGAATAATATTAATTTTTTTAAAGCATTTTTTTAGTGAAGCTAGACCTATTTTACTTTAAGCATTTTAAACCTATTATGAATATATTTATGTATTTTAATTGCAAGACAACATAACTGCTTCCTGTTCTATTGGTATCGCGTACAATAGTCACATCCGGCAAGTAAGATTTATCGAAGACAAAGAAAAGATGTGGATTATTATCGCTATATTTTCTGTGACCGGAAACTGTTAGATAATTAGTGAACGTATGGCATTGTTTCCGGAGAAATAAATCTCCTTTTATATCTCATTTTACCAAAGTTAATTGCTTACAAGAAATGATGAGGTGAGGCGGTAATGAGGTGTGGTGGTGTGGTGGTGTGGTGATGTGGTGATGTGGTGATGTGGTGGTGTAGTGGTGTGGTGTAGTGGTGATGTGGTGGTGTGGTGGTGTGGTGATGTGGTGGTGTGGTGATGTAGTGGTGTAGTAGTGATGTGGTGTAGTGGTGATGTGGTGGTGTGGAGGTGAGGTGGTATAGTCTGTGGGGTGGTGTGGAAATGTGGTACTGTAATGGTGAGGCGGTGAGATGGTGTGGTGGGTGTGGTGTGGCGGTGAGGCAGTGAGGTGGTGAGGTGGTGTGGTGGTGTGGTGGTGTGGCGGTGTGGCGGTGTGGTCGTGAGGTCATGAGGTCGTGTGGTGGTGTGGTGGTGTGGTCCTGAGGTCATGAGGTTGTGTGGTGGTGTGGTGGTGTGGTGGTGTAGTAGTGTGGTGGTGAGGTGGTGTGGTGGTGTGACGGTGTAGTAGTGAGTGGTGTGGTGGTGTAGTAGTGAGGTGGTGAGGTGGTGTGGTGGTGTGGAGGTGTGGAGGTGTGGCAGGGATATGGTCGAAGGAATATATATTCTATTGTGTTCACATCCGTTGCTACCGAACGGGAATCACAAGAACAGTCAATGTCTAGGACACACATAATATACACACACACACACACATACACACACACACACACACACACATACAC
>OZ024751.1:24225137-24227637 GCA_964016885.1 Eledone cirrhosa
ATATAGTTTCCATTTATTTAATATCATTGTATATATATATATATATATATATATATATATATATATATATATATATATATATATATATATATATATATATATATATATATTTATATATATATATATATTTATTTATATATATATACATGTGTGTGTGTGTACGATTCAATAAAAATCAAAATATTGGAGGTTCGTGGGTAATATGCTGGCTGTACAGGATGGTAAATAAAGCAGTCATAAGGTGTAGGTAAATATCCAGGTTAGAAATACGAAGATTGCCGCGTAAGCCTGGAAAATATAGTTCCATGAGACAACAAACAGAGGTAGAAAAAGTCTAAAGACTTTTTGTACCTGTTTGCTGTCTCATTGAACTAGATATATACATAAACACATATATTGTATATATATATATAACGAAGGAAATGTGGTAAGGAACCAGATGGACCATAACGCACCAATACCATAACACAGTCCAGAATTAGCCGTCGAAACGGCTTGAGTTCAGCCGTCGGAGTCCTACTCGTTCCTATTACCCTAAGTATTGAGTACTTTGGTGATTAAGTTGCCTAAAAATTGCTGAACACTTGAAGCTGTGCCACTCAATTTTAAATACGTTGTTAGCTTAACCAGATCACTGTTAAAATATGCTCAGTTTCTACGAATTCAAATTACAACATCATTAATAAAGAAAGAGAGAGAAAAAAGAAAGAAAGAGAGAGAGAAAAAATAAAAAGGGAAAAAAATAAAAACAGAAAAAGTTATATAGAAAAAAAGACTGAGAGAAAAGAAGAGAAAAAGAAGAGAAAAGGATAAAGAAAAAATATAAAAGATAAAGAAAGAAAAAGAAAAAGAAAGAGAAAAACAACGATAACAATAAATGAATAAATGCTAATAAACAAGCTACATCGAGGATGATAAAAAACAATACAAATATGATAAAAAAATAAATAAAAAATGTTTATATGTGAGAAGAAAAGTAAACATAGTATGATTATTGAGAGTAGTTATGGTGTTGGTGGTTAAAATATAGAGATATGATGGTATAAACATGAAAATGTTAAATATATTCATGTATGTATTAGTTACTTTAATAAATTAATTAAATAATTAATTAATTATTTAATCAATTAATTGTAAGTTATATTAGAAGTGAAAATAGTACGATAAGATATAATGTAAGAGATGAAATAAATTTAGGGAAAGAAATAGAAAGATAGAAATGAGAGAAAATATAAAATATAAAAGGTTATGATGTTGACAATAATAATAATTGTTTATACTTTTGGCACAAGGCCAGCAATTACCCAGTGCATTACTGGTACTTTATTTTATCGACCCCGTAAGGATAAAAGGCAAAGTTAACCTCGGCGAGATTTGAACTCAGAATGGCAAGGGCCGTAACTCTATGCGTCAAAGCATGGCGTCCTACCCTCTACTAATACTGCCAACCCACCGCCATAATGATAATAGGTTATTATAATAGATTCAAGTGGTACAATTTGAGTTATGGATTAGATGGGATGAATTAAGTTGGTCTAAAATTATCGAATTTGCTCGCCATTTTATGCCAAAAGAAAATAGTTCGATCAAAGTTTTATGCCAAAAGAAAATAGTTCGATAAATGTTAAGTAGCATTTTGTTGTATTTTAAAATATGGAATAATTCCATATTACAAACTCCACGGTGGGACATCTCAATTCTGTAGGCCATTGCCGTTGACAACTTCACCCAGCTAATTCTATATTCCTGGTTTGTATTATCCTTTTGTGTTATCCTTTCTACATATTGTATATATATACATATATATAAATACAATATGTAGAAAGGATAACACACGAGAGAGAGAGAGAGATAGAGATAGAGAGAGTGTGTTATCAATAGACAGGAAAACCACCAGTGTAGGAATCTATGACTCCACTAATTTATATATATATATATATATATATATATATATATATATATATATATATATATATATATATATATATATAATATTTATTTGTATCTGTGTTGGTGTATATTACAAAAATCTGGTGTGTACTGTGCTGTAACCGGTAACATTATACTGTAACCGGTAACATGGTTCTGGACCTGTTACTGGGTCTGATTTCTGACATGCAAATGTGTCCTAATACAAACACTTTTGCCATGCTGATCAAATATTGTAATATATGCAAAATCTATTTCGCTTTCACCACCAGGAACATTCCTGCATCTATATAAGATCCACAAAGTCACATCAAAACATCTTATGAATATAACAGCTTCTAGCGTTAAGGACTCATAGAACCTAGCATCATATTCTTGAAATACTGAGGATTAAGGAATAGATCAACATCTTCGCTTCTAAACAAATAAAACGAAAACGGAATTAATGTAAACTTGCTGTTAATTGGGTTGATTCTTTACTTTGAAATTGACTAAAAGCAAAACTGATATTTTATGAAATCAAATGAGTTTAAACCTACTGATGAAACCTACTGATGAAAGCACACTTGGT
>OZ024751.1:24237637-24272637 GCA_964016885.1 Eledone cirrhosa
ATGACTTTTCCAGTCATATAAATCGAAATAATTGACATTAAGTTCAATATATTTTTTGTTTTGTTTTAATTAATATTAGATTGTGTAAGTCATTTCAATTTGCTTACACTAAATTTTAAAAATGTAGACATTTACTTTTCGATCAAACATTTAATTAAAAATTTGTTAATTTATTATTTGTAAATAAAAGATTAGCAACAATTTCCATAAAATAGATCGATCAAATTACACGAATTCTCCAGCCGAGAAAATACAAAGACAGGTTTAATTAATGGAGACTTCACCAGTGATGGCTGTGAAATAACAAGTACAATAATAAAAAAAGACAGATGTACTACAATCAAAGTTATCATCTCGGCTCTATGAAATCAAGTTGGTTATCATACCTGAGTAATTGCAGGAATTTTGAATGTAAAACTCGTACTAATACAAATGAGCATCTGCAGCAGATGTTTTATATGGTAAAAAGTATAAAAACAATAGTTTATTTTCTTCCCTGATGATGATTAAGAAAACGTCCCTGATGATGATTAAAAAGTCCCGAAACACCTGTCAAGTGTTCTCACACGGCTACTAAGCTAGTATTGAAATTACCACAGCTAACAACCTTCATAGTGAACCATATATGTATATATTTATTATACAGAAATATATTATCGTACACACCCTCATATACACCTCTATTATATATATATATATATATATATATATATATATATATATATATGTGTGTGTGTGTGTGTGTGTGTGTGTGTGTGTGTGTGTGTGTGTGTGTGTGTGTGTGTGTATACCGTATTTCCCGGCGCCGAAGACGCTTCATCCTTCGGCTTCCAGGATGCACGGTAGTCACTTACTTATTCTCTCCAAAAACAACATGTCCGCTCTCTGTTGAATTTTACCGAGAATAAGTAAGCCACATTGTCGCTACTTTAAAACTCATAGCGAATGGTCTTTTAGATCATAACTATAATAAAGGGAGGAGTGCGGGACTGCGCCCAGAATATATTTTTTTACCCCGTTTGTAAAATAAGTTGGATTACTTTGAATAAATAATGAATGAATATTACATAATTTATCTACTAAATTTCGTTATTCTTAATTAAATATAGATAATTTTGTTATTTTAAGATTCACTTCTTTAAAATCTTCAAATGTCAACACTTCCGGTTAGCGATCGCTTAAATAAACATTTATATCTCTCTGTCACTAATTTTCTCCCAATGCAGTTTATATATAATATCGTCTTTTTTTAATGTATCATGGATTACGTTACTGATTACATTAGACAGTGTAACACAGTCTTCGTTGGCATATGTGTCTGTATGTATGTGTGTGTGTGTGTGTGTGTGTTGGCATATGAGTATGTGTGTGTGTGTGTTGGCATATGTGTGTGTATGTGGTGTGTGTGCGTGTTGGCATATGTGTATGTGTGTGTGTGTGTGTGTGTTGGCATATGTGTCTGTATGTGTGTGTCTTGGCATGTGTGTATGTGTTGGCATATATATGTGTGTGTGTATTGGCATATGTGTGTGTGTGTGTGTGTGTTGGCATATGTGTATGTGTATATGTGTGTGTGTGTGTGTTGGCATATGTGTGTATGTGTGTGTGTTGGCATATAGGTCTGTATGTGTGTATATGTGTGTGTGTGTTGGCATATGTGTGTATATATGTGTGTGTGGGTAGCTACTTTTATGTGTTGATAACAAAAAACAGCTAAAAAGTTGCCATTGATGTGTATTACAACCTACAATTAATGTTATCATTATTTTAGATCTAATGTGGGTGGTTCTGAACATCATCACCATCACCATCACCATCACAATCACCACTATCATCATCACCATCACCATCATCACCACCATCATCACCATCACCATCACCATCATCATCACCATCATCACCATCACCATCACCATCATCATCACCATCATTACCATCGCCATCATCACCATCACCATCACCATCACCATCATCATCACCATCATCACCATCACCATCACCATCATCATCACCATCATCACCATCACCATCACCATCATCATCACCATCATTACCATCACCATCATCACTATCACCACTATCATCACCATCACCACTATCATCATCACCATCACCACTATCATCATCACCATCACCATCACCACTACCATCATCACCACTATCATCATCACCATCACCATCATCATCACCACCATCATCACCATCACCATCATCATCACCATCATCACCATCACCATCACCATCATCATCACCATCATCACCATCACCATCACCACTATCATCACCATCACCACTATCATCATCACCATCACCACTACCATCATCACCATCACCATCATCATCACCACCATCATCACCATCACCATCACCATCATCATCACCATCATCACCATCACCATCACCATCACCATCACCATCACCATCATCACCATCACCACTATCATCACTATCACCACTATCATCACCATCACCATTATCATCATCACCATCACCACTATCATCATCACCATCACCATCACCACTACCATCATCACCATCACCATCACCATCACCATCACTATCACCATCATCATCACCACTATCATCATCACCATCACCATCACCACTACCATCATCACCATCACCATCACCATCACCATCACTATCACCATCATCATCACCACTATCATCATCACCATCACCATCATCACCATCATCATCACCACTATCATCACCATCACCACTATCACCATCATCATCACCACCATCATCACCATCACCATCACCATCATCATCACCATCATCACCATCACCATCACCATCATCATCACCATCATTACCATCACCATCACCATCACCATCATCACCATCACCACTATCATCACTATCACCACTATCATCACCATCACCATTATCATCATCACCATCACCATTATCATCATCACCATCACCACCATCATCATCACCATCACCACTATCATCATCAACATCACCATCACCATCACCACTATCATCACCATCACCACTATCATTATCACCATCACTATCATCATCACCATAACCATCACCACTTACATCATCACCATCACCACTATCATCACCATCACCACTATCATCATCACCATCACCATCATCATCATCACCATCACCACTATAATCATCACCACTATCATCACCATCATCGTCGATATGATAATGATGATCATCATCATCGCCACTATTATCATCATCATCATCACTGTCACCACCATCAACACCATCACCATCATCATCATCTCCACTATTATCATCATCATCAGCATCACTGTCACCACCATCAACATCTTCACCATTATCATCGCCATTATCATTACCATCATCATCATCACCATTATCATCATTATCATCATCATTGTCTTCATCATCGTTGTCATTTGTATCATCTTCCCCCTCTATATCATCGTTGTTGTCTCAGCCATGCTACCATGTTTGCACACTCCGTAACGTTTGCTGTAAAATACTCAACCATTTCACCTTCTCCATGTGACTCTCTGTACAACAGTAGATCCGATTTGAAGGACTTTTCAGTTGAAATGCATTGCATACATCTGTAAATTATAAACATACAATTTTATAAACATACAAATGTTTCTGATTTATATAGTGCATTATAAATACTAGCAGAAAAGCCACCCTTCGGGTGGTTTTCTGCTAGTATATACAAGTGTAGTGTGTATATTGATATTATACGGAGGTATATATACATGTAGATATGATACATGAAATAAAATCGTAATTGACAATATACACAGAAATTGAACGAAGACTGTGTTACACTGTCTTATGTAATCAGTAATGTAATCCATGATACATTAAAAAAAAGACGATATTATATATAAACTGAATTAGGAGAAAATTAGTGACAGAAAATTAATATGTTTATTTAAGCGATCGCCAACGGGAGGTGTTGACATTTGAAAATTTTAAAGAAGTGAATCTTTAAATAAATAATAAAATATATTTAATGAACAGCCACGAAATTTAGTAGATAAATTATGTAATATTCATTCATTATTCATTCAAAGTAAAACAACTTATTTTACTAATAGGATAAAAAATTATAAACTGTAAGCAGTCCCACGCTCCTTACTTTGTTATAATTTAGATAAAGGCGGTGGGTTGGCTGTATCGGTAGAAGGTTGGACACTATGCTTTGCAGTATAGAGTTATGCCCCTCTATGGTGTGAGTTCAAATCCTGCCAAGGTTAAGTTTGCCTTTCATCCTTACGGGGTCGATAAAATAAAGTACCAGTAATGTACTGGGATCGATTTAATCAACTTTCCCCATCCTCCCAAATTGCTTGCTTTGTGCCTATAAAAGAAACCACTATCATAAAATAAAGTACCAGTAATGTACTGAGATAATTACTGGCCTTGTGCCAAAAGTAGAAACAATTATTATTATTCCTCTTCAGCGAAGCCCCGATTAACTTTTTCAGATTTCACTTGAAGAGGAAAATCAAGAAGGAGAGGGAAGTGCTGCCTTGCAACAAGTTTGTTGAAAAGTGGGCGAGAGTGGAAAGCATGGTCCTTGTGAATGGGCCTGCCTCGGGCATACGCTTGTACATTGGAGAAGAAAAACTTGGAAAGGGCACTTTACCCTAGCAGACAAGGTGAACGTCGCCTTTGTGGGATTTCTAAATGAGTAACCCTTAGAGTCTCCTCTCCTTTGGAGAATTTGTTATGTTTGTTTTAAATGTTTATTTTCTTAGCCTGTTTCTGATCTTACAGGGTGCTAATTTGAAAGCAAGAGACTGAGGGACTCTTAGTTGCTGCATGTGACCAATCTCTAAACACTGTGACAACTCACCGAGAAATCACTGCCAACAGACCAGATATCATCATAAAAAAAACAAAGCAGATCGGACATGTAGCCTTATAGATATATTCATACCAGCTGACAAGAATACATCTGTAAAAATAATGAAAAAAACTGTCAAAATACAAAGACCTGGAAATAAAGATCAACCACATGTGGTGGATGACCACAAACACTATCCCTGTAGTTATAGGAGCTTTAGGGTTAATACCCAAATCATCAGACCAGCACCTTAGCATCCTTCCTTGTAAGATCAGCAAATATGAGCTACAGAAGATCGGGCTACTAGAAACAGCACACATTCTCAGACGAGTTCTCTCTCTACAATGAAAACATCTATAGCTCTAGGTTCAAGGCCTGAACCTGGTAATAGAGAAACAAAACTGATCTAAACAACAACAACAATAATGATAATAATAATAATAATAATAATAATAATAATAATAATAATAAAAATAGATGCAAATAGACCTGATATAATATTGAAGGACTTTAAAAAGAGGGTATCCCTGCTAATTGATATGTCCGTTCCAATAGACAAGAATGTATCTATAAAAACATTTGAAAAATTGAGCAAGTATAAGGACCTGGAGATAGAAATTGGAAAAATGTGGAAATTGAAAACTAAAACAATACCTAAGGGGTCTAATGATTACTTATCGCAAATCCCAGGAAACCTGCGTATAGGAGAAATACAAAAGATAGTACTAATGGGAACTGCCCATATACTAAGGAAGATTCTGTCAATATAAGTACATCACAAGTCTAAACACTAAAGATGCATGTGTGAGTATGTATGTTCTTTCTTGAACATGGCGGACCTTGTTGTCTCTTGAGATCACTGGTTGTGACTTGGTGATAACTCGTATGAACATAAAGCAAGATAAATGCAGCTGTAATAATAATAATAATAAGATTCTGTCAATATAATTACATCACAGATTCTGTCAATATAAGTACATCACAAGTCTAAACACCTAAAGATGCATGTGTGAGTATGTATGTTCTTTCTTGAACATGGCGGACCTTGTTGTCTCTTGAGGTCACTGGTTGTGACTTGGTGATAACTCGTGTGAACATAAAGCAAGATAAATGCAGCTGTAATAATAATAATAATAATAATATAATAATAATAATAACAACAAGGAGAAAGAGCAGCCTTCATGAAAAATCCCTTCATAGTACCTTCTATAAGAAAACTGAATTTAGAGATCCACAGACATGGAACTGGTTAAAAAGAGGAAACCTTAAAAAAGCTACAGAAGGAATGCTAATGGCTGCGCAAGAGCAGGCCCTCAGAACGAAGTGGATGAAACACCATATTTACAAGGTGGAGGCTAGCCCACTGTGTAGGATCTGTGGAGAGAGAGAAGCGACTCTGGCTCACATTGTATCCGAGTGTAAACATCTAGCCCAGACTCACTATAAAGGCTGGAGACATGATGTGATGGACAGGCTGATCCACTGGCACCTATGCAAAGTAAACAATTTACCACATTCTGAGAAGTGGTATGAGCATAAGCCAGAGTCGGTGATAGAAAACGATGAGGTGAAGGTGCTGTGGGATTTTAGGATACAGACGGACAAGAAATTAGAACACAATAGGCCTGACCTGGTGGTTTGGGACAAGGAAAAAAGATCGTGCCTGATTGTGGATATGGCCTGCCCATTCGACACGAGAGTGCAAGAAAAGGAGAGGGAGAAAATTAACCGATACCAGGACTTAAAGTGGGAGTTAAAAAGGATTTGGAACTGCCATGAGGTCAAAGTGGTCCCGATTGTCATAGGCGCACTAGGTACTATCTCAAAGAGTTTCCAAGGATGGTTAAAGAAGATTAGTCCAGCCTCGCCTTTTGAAACACTTCAAAAGGCATGCTTGCTGGGAACAGCAAGAACCCTGCGGTACGTCCTGAATATCTGAGGCTGCAGGTAGCGGCCTGATATTCATTTCAACAAACTTTCCAGTTAAATAACATCAATGACTGAGACTCAAAGAGCAGCAACAATAATAATAATATTAATAATAATAACAACAACAACAGTAACAGCAACAGTAGTGACAACGACATAAAAATAGTTTCTCCTTTTTATATTCTGTCTGTGTTTTCCGGCTAAATATGTTTGATCAATATTGCAGTGGAAGAAACTATAAGACTAATCCGACATGTACTAAATTATAATTACTTTGAAGCTTGATTAAGCAGAAGTACTATTTTTTAATCGTATTTTTTTCTTCTTAAATATAGAGTCAATATTTTTCTTGTACCCATGTAGCATAAAGAGAATATAAATGTTTATAACATTCTATGTAAGATTATATTTGTGAAGGAAATATAATTAAATGAATCGTTGAGGCATAAACAAAAGGATTAGCATCAATGTGTGTTTTCATATGCCAACATGACTCAGATAAAGTTCAACTCAGCAGTGCCCATACTTTCTCAAAAAAAAACACATGAAAACCAGAGATGACTGAGTGATTAAAACATTCTCTTAGCAATCAACGGAGGGTCAGAGTTCAGGTTTCCATTCCACTGTGCAGCATCTTAAGCAAGTGTTGTTCTCGTTACAAATTTTATACTTTTCTGAATGTTAAAGATACCTTTACTAAAATTAATAGTAAATATAAAATATAAAAAATAAAAAAATAGCGTAGACAACATCTAATGACCGTGCCCCAGTATGGCCTCAGCCAGACGTCTGAAACATGTAAAAAAGTAAAAGAGTATGTACATGGTGTACAAAACAAACTGAGTAGGACTTACATTTAGTATTTGGAACATTTTTCACTCTGACTACTGTCAGTGGAAGACTATATTCGAATGTATACAGTTTCTCATTGGCAATGCTAAGTGGCAATTGCCTTGGAACTTTTCTGGTGACGATGAGGGAATCATTAAACAGATACAATCCAAGAACCTCTGTACATTGGTAAATTCTGAAAGACGCAGATTATTACATGAAACGTGAGAACAAAAGAGATAATTTTTAAGATATTTTATTTTATCAACCTCGTTATGATGAAAGAAAATGTTGTCATCAGGGGGAAAATAAATCAGAATGTAATAAGCTGTAACTAAATGTTTCAAAGTCTTTTGTCAGAATCCACCATATATATATATAGTATTGTTTACATGTTTGTATGTTTGTATATATGTATACATATATATATGTATGTTAACAGGAATTTATGTATGTATGTAAGAAAATGCATATATATATGTGTTTATGTGCATTGTATATAAATATGTATATGCATGTACATAAGTAATTATATACACACGTACCTCTGTATGTATGTATGAATCTTAGTCTTAGTCTTAGATTCTTCCGCGCCGTTCGGCGCATCGAGCAGTAAGTGCTCGCCAACGGTCACGATCTGCGGCAACTTTTTTGAGACCGTGCCAGGTGATGTTGACGTTCATCGCCAAGTGATCCTTGGGCAACCCCGCCTCTGCTCATTTGGCAGACGCAGTATATGGCCAGCAAGACGTCACCGATGCTCCGTGACAACTCTCTGTAGCATCCACGACTCGGCTCTCCGCAGGATCTCCTCGTTTCGCACTCGGTCGCACCACGACACACGAAGGATCTTTCACAGGCACCGCTGGTGAAAAACGTTCAGCCGTCTCTCTATTTTTTCCGTACTCTTCCAGGTCTCGCTCGCATAAAGCACTGTCGGCAGCACGATGCCCTTGTACAGGCGGAGTTTGGTCTTGGTGCTAATGCATGAAGACGACCATGCTAATGCATGAATATATGTATACATATATATATGTATGCATGTATGTATGTATATGTATGTGTGTATGTACATCTGTATGTATGTGTGATTGTATGTATGCATCCCGCCGAGGTTAACTTTGCCTTTCATCCTTACGGGGTCGATAAAATAAAGTACCAGTAATGTACTGGGTAATTGCTGGCCTTGTGCCAAAAGTAGAAACAATTATGTACATTTCTCTTTCTCTTAATTTCGAGTACATTTTTGACCGGCCACCTTCCAGGTGGCAAGGTTGTAAAAGAAAAAGAAATTGTCATTCCTTGAATCGCAAGAATATTTTGTAAATTTTGAAGGTGCCAGATATCGAAGCCATTTGTAGACTATGAATTAGGGAGTTGTGCTCTTTGTCCACAAATCGAAGTTCAGTTATACTTTGGTCCAAACGGGTTGGTATGTATGTGTGATTGTATGTATGTACATATGTATGTATGTATATGTATTTATGTATGTACGTTCTTCTGGTTTCATAATTTCACAAATGTTTGCCAATAGAGAGAGAGTCGGTTTCTAACATAGACACAAGACTCTCTCATTGGAATTTACACATCAACTAGGTAGATATGTATGCATGTCTGGGCAGCTATGGATGTTATTGTATGTGTGGATGTGTATGTTTTGAGTTGTATGTGTGCATGTGCATATGCTTTGTGTCGGTACATGTGCATATGCAGTTATTAGATGCAGAATCTTTGGAATGTTTTACATATTTTTACTATCCCATTAATGGATTATACTTGAAATTTCCTAACTAGTTGTGTTCTTTCTGTTCCTGTAAATCCTAGCTTCTCAAGATTTGTATTGAGGCAGTTACTAACATATCCCAGTGACCCAATAATCACAGGCATAAATCTGAAGGTATAGTCAGGGTGGAGTATCTGCAGATTTCTCATCATGTATGTATGTATGTTACAAATTTTAGATCCTATGTTTTTATCTATTCTGTTGAATGTTTGCATAGCAACACATCCTTTCAAGGACACAGTGTATCATTTTTACATTTTCTGACAGATGAATTGAGAAATCTGTACACCCTGAAGCATTGCTATAGTAACCGAGAAAAAATATTGTTTAGAAAAATAATTAATTTAGAGTAATTGAATAAATTACTAAAATATTTTGAGAAAAAAAAAACATGATTTCAAGAATACTTTTAGAATGTAAGGGCAAAAATGTTATTTTAGCTTCTATATTTATGGGGTCTTTTGTGTGTGTGTGTCTGTATGTGTGTGTGTCTTCATTGGTGTGTGTGTGTACATATGTGTGTTTGTGTATACATGCTTGTGTGTTTGTGTGTCTGTGTTTGTGTGTGTGTCGGTGTGTATCTCCGTGTGTGTATGAACATGTGTGTGTGTCTGTGTTTGTGCATGTGTGTACATGTATGTGCGTCTGTGTGCGTGTGTCTGTGTTTGTGTGGGTGTCAGAGCATGCCTGTATGTGTGTCTGTGTGTGTGTGTGTGTGCTTGTGAGTGATTTTTATGTTTGTGTGTGTGCATGTGTATGTCTGTGTATGTGTATGCGCTTGTCTGTATTTTTATGAAGCCAAACTTGAACTATATATTCTGAATAGCATGCATAGAGCAATTCTGAATGAATCAACATTCCTGAACAAAGCAAAAATTGTTAGCAACCTTTGAAAGGAATGCATCTAAAATATAGGGAATTCATGTGATTGCATTTATTTCACCAACACTACACCTGATATTCCCCCTCCATACACATGCACACCTGTGTGTGTGTATATATATATAAATCATGACTCATACATAGTTCACTTTCCTGACATTTGTACATTATTCTATGTACTATACATGCACCTTTGATGAGTTGTAGTGCACCTGAGCACTGTACACAATAATTTCATTATTATTTATTATTAATATCTGATCTTCTAATGGCTCTGCCAATTTGCTGCCGTCCAGTCACATATTGCCACCTTAGAAAAAAGAAGTCTACATTGGTTAATATAGTTCTAGATACATTACACCAGAAGAAACTATAGATGGAAACAGGTGAAATACTTTTGGTTATAAGTCTGCTCAGTCAGTGCGGCACTAATAAATAAAATTGATCAATAATTTTAGAAAGTCACAATGTTTGTATTGTTTAGAATTATCACTTGAGTTGGTAAGAAAACAGAAAAGGTATGATACGAAAAGTTGTTATGCTTATGTGTTTCCCGTAATAAGTAATCTCACATCTGAGACATAAAGATATATATTCCCAATCAAAATAAAAACATTAGGGCAAGTCTTTGTTTTATCGTTATTTTGTTTCTAGTTTTATTTTGCTTTAACCTTATAAAAACCTTTTTAAATCTTATAAAATCTATTGCTTTTTTTTTTTTCTGTTTCACTTAATACATCACGTTAAATATTCCACAGACGAGGACCTGTAGCCGGTTCCGAGGCTGCCTTGAGGCCGTCATCAAAGCCAATGGTGGGTTCATCGAGTGAGATCGAAAGAACAAGTCATGAAGACAAACTGACCCAAGTTTTATAAATATATCTTAAAAAATAAAACTATTGTGTTATTTTTTCATAGACAGTAATCTTGTGAACAGATATCGTCTGCACCCTCTATATATTTATATATTTATATATATATATAGAGAGAGAGCGAGAGAGAGAGAGAGAGAGAGAGAGAGAGAGAGAGAGAGAGAGAGAGAGAGAGAGAGAGATTAGAACTCAGTACACAATAATTGACTATTCATATTTGCTGCAATATATATTTCAGTGATAACCATTATTCAACAGTTATGACCTCATCAGGCAGCTAGAACTTAAACAGAAAAAAACAGGGAAACATAATGGTGGAATAAAGTTTACCTTGTTAATTCATTGATATGCCAAGATCCGAAATGTGTTATTAATTCAAAGAACTGGTGGTATATATATATATATATAGGAATGAGTAGGAGTCCAGAATTAGCCGTCGAAATGGCTTGAGCTCAGCCGTCGGGGTCCTACTCGTTCCTATTACTCACTCTACTACCCTAAGTATTGAGTACTTTGGTGCGTTATGTCCATCTGGTTCCTTACCACATTTCCTTCGTTATATATATATATATATTATATTATATATATATATTATATTATATATATATATATATATATATATATACTGTGGGCATTTAGTTGTGGTTTATTGTTTTATGTATATCTTGTTTACAGGCAGCAGTCTATGTGAATGTAGAAATTAACGAACCTTAAATCTGAGGCGACTGTGGGTAAGATCGGAACCAACAATGATACAACTTGTTGCTTTAGAAAGTACCGATTGCCTTCAGTCAACACCTGTATGTAAAAGAAATAAATTTGGTAAGTTCAACAAATAGAAGCAGTAAAGTAGTGGAAGGTGAAAGAGACAAAAAAAAAAGATGAGAAAATTATGACACGGAAAAAAAATGACAGAAAAAATCTTTTAACACCAAGAATGTGACAAGACAAGAGAATAAAATATAAAACAATGATATTGTAAAAAGTAGTTATGAACAATTGTAAGTGAAAATGTAATAAGAACTGTACAATACAAATGGAGATAAGAAAACGAAAAAGCAAGAGAAGGAAAAGAAGGTAAGGAAACAGAACAAAAAAGAAAATTATAAGTTGAGAAAGCAACAAACTCTACACCCTAATCTGAGAAATTATATTTAGGTTGCACGAAAACTCACAGTTGTTAGTTACCCTTGTCACAGTACAAACCCTCTTTGAGAATCCTGGTTCCCATAGGTGAACCAAAAAGAAAAATATTGCCATGCTATTCTTGAGCAAATCTTCCCCATCTGTCTGTTTGATATGACTGTCATGACATAAATCTGTTGGGTAATTTATATATTTCCCTTTTTGGAAGTTGTACCATTTCAGTTTTCTTTTTTCATTTCTCCTTGACATTCATAAACAGAGTTAATATAAAGAATGATGAACTTATGCTTGGAGATACTATAAATTAGCTTAGAAAATAAGATGAAAACACTTAGAAGATGGAAAAAGAAGTTGAGCACTTTTTAAGAGTTTAAGAGATCAGTTACACAATAAATATATTTTATTGATGACAAGGGAAAAATTTAAAAGCACTATTCTCTGAAGAGATCCAGCATAGGTCTAATAATGTACGTGTGATGCTTTTTCTACTTTACTAGTACTACTACTACAACTAAATTCATCCAATTTTTGTGGTGACCTTTTTAAGAGTACGTAGGGATCAATCATGTATACATACACGATAAATATATTTTATTGATGACAAGAGATAAATTTATAAGCACCATTCTGAAGAAATCCAGCATAGGTCTATTAGTGTATGCGTGATGAGAATTTTAGAATTTTCTTTTTCTTCTTTACTACTACTACTACTACTACTAAGTTCATCCACTCTTCGTGGAGACATGATAAAACCTTTCCATCTGACACGATCAAACAATTACTGCCTCATTTCTTCACTGCATAATGCTATCTTTCGCAATGACTATCTTTAATGTTTTTGAGAGGTCAGTCAGAAATTTCTTCCATAGTATAAAAAAATAATAAGAGTTGTTTTTAATTTAGGTATGCCTTGGTGTAAGTGGGAGGAAATGAGACAAGATATCAACCAAATATTTATTTTCCATTTTTAGTATATTTTATTTCAGTTCTTTATCAAGTGACATAAAATGATGTTTTTACAACCAAATTTAATTTAATGTAATTTAATATGTTTCATATTTCGTTTTTCAAAACATGTATGTGAATCCAAGATTTGAGGAAATACAAAATAAAATATACCCCTCCGCCCCGCCGCCGCTATGCACATATATATATATATACATATATATGTATGTATATATATATATATATATATTCATATATATATGTGTATATATGTATGTATATATATATATACATATATATATATGTATATATATATACATTTATATATGTATATATAATTATACATATATATATGTATATATATACATATATAAGTATATATATATACATATATATATATATATATACATCTATTAATATATGTATATATATATACATCTATATATATATATATATACATCTATATATATATGTATGTATATATATATATAAATATATATATATATATATATATATATATATATATATATATATATATATATGTAGATGAATCTACCAAAATAAACGGTAGTGTCCAATCCGTATGAAGAACTCAATATAATCCAAATATAGAAGATATCATGAAAAGAGAAAATGCATTCAAAAATTAACGATAAAAATCATAGGAAAACAGAGTCAAGATAAACTTTATATATATATATATATATATATATATATATATATATATATATATATATAAAACGTTAGGTCTGTTATGTCAATTTATGTGCTTTAATTAATGCACTCATTGAATTCAAATGCTAAATATGCATCATGCTATCTCCTTGTATGCAATTCGTTACACCACTCACGGAATGAAACACGACATGCTCTCAGCGATTACATACAAGAATAAAGATATGCTTCATTAAACAGATTCCTCAGTTATATTTAAACACCTTATAATGTGACTTTGGTCAGTAGAAAGCTAAATTTCACTCGCATTTTCTCTCCCCAAAACATTATTCCCATTTCTTCCTCTTCTTAGTCTTGTCTTATCTCTCATTCTATCTTCTGATGGACAAACTCTCTACCTATTATATCAAGCGTTAAACTAATATATATCTCCATAGTACTGTATCGTTTCCCTGGTTCATTTAGTTTCACTCCTATAAACAGTTTTCCAAGCTTAGCAAGATTAATAGACCTGCTTTTCCTTATAGAATTATTTTTTTCCATTTCTATCCCTGCTCACTCTACTTTATTTTACTATTTCTTCTTTAATTTCTCATTCTATTTTCTGATGACGGACTAACATTCGAAACGTTAAGACCTTTCTTACTATATTAAACATGAAACTACATTATACTTCATCTTCTGTTGTTGTATTTTTGCATTTACATTTCGCATACACACACACATATATACATATATATGTGTGTGTGTATACAACATGACCCTCCCAAAGTATAACAATATATATATATATATATATATATATATATACATATATATAGATAGATAGAGATATAGATATATATATAGATAGATAGATAGATAGATAGATAGATATACACACAAAAACACACACACACACATATATATATTTATATATATATCTCAGAAAAAAGAGAATCAGTGTTGTAACAAAAATAAGTTGTTGGACGTATTACAATTGTTTCTCGGGCGACCAGCTCGAGGCACGATCGATGTGGTGATCAAACCTGACTCTGAAATCCTGCGGTCCTCGGATATATCTCGATTCTATGAAGCAGATTTTCCTATTCTCTCTCCACTCTCGCATTCTCACCATATATTCATAATATATATATATATATATATATATATATATATATATATATATATATATTAAAATAACAGATTATAGACTATCCAGTGAATTTCCAACCGATAAGGTATGATTTTCTTGGGTATGTCTCTATTTATAAAACAAACTTTGTATTTTATCTGATGAAAGCGTACCAATGTTGTCTTGGTACCCTTGAAATGTATATAATAAAATAAATATGGTTTTATAAATATAGTTTCCATTTATTTAATATCATTGAATATTTACTCCAGTAACTTGTTGAGTGCTCTAAATCAGTTATAAACATTTATATTTGTCGGACTTCCAACAAATTAAATACCCCTTCTACTTATATATATATATATATATATATATATATATATATATATACATATATATAGTTTTAATATAGATGAGATTCTACAGGACTAGAACTGTTTCATTCTTTAGAAATCATCAGGAATCATGATGATTTCTAAAGAATGAAACAGTTCTAGTCCTGTAGAATCTCATCTATATTAAAACTTTTATACTCTGCAATGTATTGAGTACCTTACTTACTGTGGTTACCTCCGATTCAACCCGGAATAACGTATATATATATATATATATATAGGAACAAGTATGACCCCGACGGCAGAGCTCAAGCCGTTACGACGGCTATTTCTGGACTAAAAGAAAATCGGACGAAAAATTTCTGGACTAAAAAAAAAATTTCCTTTTTTTATTTTTAGTCCAGAAATAGCCATCGAAACGGCTTGAGCTCTGCTGTCGGGGTCATACTTGTTCCTATTACCCACTCTACTACCCTAAGTATTGAGCACTTTGGTGTGTTATGGTCCATCTGGTTCCTTACCACAATTCCTTCATTATATATATATACATGGCTTAGTGGTTAGAGCATTGGCCTTGCAATCGAAAGGTTGTGAGTTCAATTCTCAGACCGGGCGATGTGTTGTTTCCTTGAGCAAGACACTTTATTTCACATTGCTCCAGTTTACTCAGCTGTAGAAATGAGATGATAGTGACTGGGGTCCCTATCATTCCACTGCAAAGTGGTCGTGCAGGTGCCACGGCAAAAAAGCACCCAGCACTCACTGTAAATGAGGTTGGTGTTAGGAAGGGCATCCAGCTGTAGAAATCAAACCAGAATCAGTTCCCGTCTCACCCTTGCAAGCAGGGAAAAGCGGACGTAAAATGAAATGATGATGATGATGATGATGATGATGATGATGATGATGATATATATATATATAATGTATATATGGTGAGAATGCGAGGGTGGAGAGGGAAGAGAATTATAGAAAATCACGTTTGAGTGACATAAGTGTCTAGTACACACCTGAGACACATTTGAATGTTTCATGAAATAAATAAAGATTTGTTGGTAATAATAATAATAATAGTAGTAGTAATAGTAGTAGTAGTAGTAGTAGTAGTAGTAGTAGTAGTAGTAGTAGTATTAGTAGCAATGCAATGCTTTTGCACCCTACAGCTTATTGTCTGTGCTGCAATTGTTGGTATGGAAATATCTATGTAGACCTCTACACATCTGTGGTTCTCTTTCAGTAATCATATATGCATGCTTTTGTTTTGTTGATTGTGTGATTGTGTGTGTCAGAGTGTATGTGTGTGTGTGTGTGTGCGTGTGTGCGTGCGTTGACATGTGTGTATAAGAATGTATGCATGGGTATGTGCATGTGTGTATATATATATATGTGTGTATGTGTGTGTGTATGTGCGTGAACATGTGTGTATAAAAATGTATGCATGGGTATGTGCATGTGTGTATATATATATGTGTGTGTATGTGTGTGTGTATGTGCGTGAACATGTGTGTATAAAAATGTATGCATGGGTATGTGCATGTGTGTATATATATATATGTGTGTATGTGTGTGTGTATGTGCGTGAACATGTGTGTATAAAAATGTATGCATGGGTATGTGCATGTGTATATATATATATGTGTGTGTATGTGTGTGTGTGTGTGTGTGTATGTGCGTGAACATGTGTGTATAAAAATGTATGCATGGCTATGTGCATGTATATGTAAATATATGTGTATATGTGTGTGTGCATGTGTGTGTATGCCTGTATCTGTGTGCGTGCGTGTGTATATAAATATATGCATGGGTGTGTGCATGTGTATATATATATGTGTGTTGTGTGTGTGTGTGTATGTGCGTGAACATGTGTGTATAAAAATGTGTGCATGGATGTGTGCATATATGTAGATATGTGTGTACATGTGTGTGCATGCGTGGGTGTGAACGTGTAGTGTATGTATGTATTTGTGTAAGTGTGTGCACACATGTGTCTCTATGCATGTGTGTATATATATATATATATATATGAATATATGTGTGGGCATGAGCATGTGTGTATGTATGTCTGTTTATGTGTGTATGTGTTATTATGTGTGATTGAGTCTGTATGTGTGCTTGCTAGTGTGTACAATATATCTAAAGGCTTCTTAGAAGCTGTTCCTGTCATGAATCGATTATATGATTCTCTTAAAACAAAGTAGTCAATTATGTTCTATTATATTCGATTATATATATTACAATATATTGATGAGTAAATAAACTCTTTGCTATAGTGCATCGGAAATGGTTCCTCTTGACTAGTACAAACCATCAATATTTTTGCTTAGAAGTATATAGAAAGTTCTGAGAATTATGAGGGGCTGGAGGTAGAGGATTCAATACAATTGCAAATAGAAGCAGCCGAAATGGGGTTCCTCCAAAAGGGATTTGACATAGCATTACTTGATACTTGATAGAGTGCATGACTTGGAGATCAGGGATTTGTTCCAGATAGAGCCGCTACTTTTGCAAAATGAGAGATCACAGCAGCAATACTACGGACATGTTGATAGAATGTCTCAGGCAAGAATCGTGTGGGTCAGATTTTTTACAAGCAAAACCACCCGGCAGAAAACCCAAGGGTAGGCTCTGAGCAAGATGATTGCATAACATCCATGAGCTTTGCTGGTCATGCTTGGCATTTCCCAGGTAGTATTTTAATCCTGGAGGGACCCATATCCTCTCCAAGTTTGAACACATCCAATTTTTTTTCTAGAGAAAGGAGAGAGAGAGAGTTTGAGAGACAGACAGACAGAGGGATAAACAGAAAGACAACAGAAAGGGTGAAGCGAGAATAATAGAGAGTAATGGAGAAGAATTGAGCCCAGTATTGGACTAGAAAATTTATCAACCTCGAGAAGATGAAAAGCAAAGTTGACCTTAAAATGATTTGAACTCACAACATAAAGACCTATAAAGAATTTGTCTTACGTCTTAACAATTCTACTAACATACCACTTTTCTTCAATTATAAATATAGAAATGAAAGAGTTAAAATACACCATCTACTTACAGGGCAATTAATTATGGTTGTACGTAGCTTCTGGAGTTGTCGTTGTTGCTGTCGACGCAGTTTGGTCTGAAAGATAATAATATATTAGTCATTCTATTAGACCGAATGATAACTTATAATGTTACAGTATATAACTTTATTTCCCATTATATCGAGACTAAGCTATCATTTGTTATATATATTGAACATATGTAATTGGTGATGAGCAAATGTCACATATAAATATTACCCAACGGAATCAGTCTCTACATTATTGCTTCACTTGCCATACATAGTGGTTAATAAAATCAAGAATAGGATCTCATGCCTGTCTTCTCAGAAAGGACTAACCTGGGGTTAAAAGAATCTCTGAAAATATATTTAAACATGTGTAGACGTTTTAACATAGGCGCCGATTTGGCCGAGTCGTTAGAACTTTGGATAGAATGCTTTGCAGTGTTTTGTCCGTTTTCTGCACACTGAGTTCAAATCTCACCGAAGTTAAACATACCTTTCCTTTTTACTAGGTTGATAAATAAAGAACCAGCTCAATACTTTCTCTCTCTCTCTCTCTCTCTATATATATATATATATATATAGTAATTGTTTCTACTTTAGGCACAAGGCCAGCAAATACCCAGTACATTACTGGTACTTTATTTTATCGACCCCGTAAGGATGAAAGGCAAAGTTAACCCCGGCGGGATTTGAACTCAGACTGAAAAAGGGACTAGAAAGCATGGCGTCCAACCCTCTACCGATACTGCCAATTCACCGCCTTTTATATATATAGTAATAATAATAAATGTGAAGACTAAAATCCAAAGAGGGCTCGATAAGGATAAATATATATCAAATATATAGGCACTCTAGAGCAAATATTTGTTAAATATTCCCGTTAAGGGTGAAAGCAGTGATTAAACTTTAATCTGTTATTTTTCATAAATATATATATATATATATATATATATAGATATAGATAGGTAAATATACACGGGTGTGTATGATTGTGTATAGAAGATTATATTAATAAGAGGAATTCCAACTTTGTCTGATTTACTCGTTTTATTTACAATCCTTTAAAATATATATAATGGTATTATAATGAAATAGTATGATAGAATATTAAATTCTAAGTGTTAATTGAACAAGTACTTTCATGCTTTCGCAATCTTCAGGTTCATGATATGTGGTGACAGTCGAGTTTGCAATTTTCAACAATTTTCAACAGTTGAAAATTGCAAACTCGACTGTCACCACATATCATGAACCTGAAGATTGCGAAAGCATGAAAGTACTTGTTCAATTAACACTTAGAATTTAATATTCTATCATACTATTTCATTCTAATACCATTATATATATTTTAAAGGATTGTAAATAAAACGAGTAAATCAGAGAAAGTTGGAATTCCTCTTATTAATATATATATATATATATATATATATATATATATATATATATATATATATATATATATATATATATATATCTCAGGATAAATTAATGGAGCCATAGACTCTCGTTATTACCTGTCAATAATGTGCTCAAAGGAAAAGGAATCCTGAGCTTTTTAAAATACAATATGTTGAAAAGGTAACACGCTAGAGAGAGAGTGTGCCATCAATAAAACAGGGAAAACCACTAGTGTATGGAATCTATATATATTTATATTGAACTAGTCCTATGGACTGAGTGCTCTTGCCCTTCGATATTTCTACCAAAATTTTACTACAGTATATATATATATATATATATATATAATATAAGAACAGAAGATGGTTAAAGGAGTTCCATGTATTTTATTATGTGCATTTCAAAAACAAACATCATCATGCAATAATATTTGTGTTTTCATCAGATAAAACAGGAGAACATGATATGAAGGCTAAAAAACACTTGTGGATAGTGCAGTTTTAAATCAACATATCCACAAGTGTTTTTTAGCCTTCATATCATGTTCTCCTGTTTTATCTGATGAAAACACAAATATTATTGCATGATGATGTTTGTTTTTGAAATGCGCATAATAAAATACATGGAACTCCTTTAACCATCTTTTGATCTTATATTATGTATACTCCAGTCCTACAAACTGTAGAGTGCTTCTTATCCGATATCTGCATTGCTTTATTGTACTACAATAAAACTCACCTCCTACATATATATATATATATATATATATATATATATATATATATATATATATATATATATATATATATATATATATATATATATATACATATATATATATATATCCTTCTCTGGGAGAAATTTGCTGTACTCAGACTTGGGGAGGGTATAGGCTCCAACAAGCATAAAGCAATACCTAAGAAGCGATGTATAACACTACAGTGCCCGTACAACACCACAAAGAGTTATGGGTTCATACATACATACATTATCATCATCATCATCATCCAGTGGTCTCAGCCGAAATCGACTCAACAATTGATCTCCACGTGGGTCTGTCGTTCATTCATCATCATCATCATCATCATCTTCGTTTAACATCCATTATCCACGCTAGCATGGAAATCCTGGATTTCAATACCAGAATCTCTGGAGATGACATTGGGATAGGAGAGCTTGTGCCCCCTGTTATTAGTGACCGCTTGTGGTTTCCAAAGCATTAATGGGGACACAGCCTTATAGGTGGCACGATGGTAGTGGCCAGCAAATCTTACTTTCCTTTTACGTACAATGACACATATGCATGGGAAGCCTGCATATATTTCTTTCAAAGTCAGATGTTGCCAGTTTATGTTCTGAATGCATCGAAGTAGGTGAGTGTAGGTGGCATCAAGGTGTTTTCCATATAGCAAGATTGGTTGAATTGTTACTCGTATGAATCGTGTTTACCCCATTGACTCGGCTTACCAAAAGATAACTTCTTACTTTGTTTAGCCTCACTCATCACATATATATTAATACTTGACCATACTTTACGTTCTAGTATTTTCTTTCCATTATTCACTCTAATAAAATGAGATTTTATTATATAACAGAATATACTCTATAATAAATTTTTATAATATAATAAAGTTGGTAATAGTATAAACTTAGTAATAGATTAAATGATGTAATAAAATCAAAATATAGCATCTCTGAATTTTCAAGAAGATGACATACTGGCATTGTGTTAGATCAAACCTTCCTTCAATTTGATAGAACCACCTATGACATATCTAGACAAGCTGATTCTGTAATAAGATTACATATGTCTGCTATATATAAAATTAAATCTACGAATCAATTCAGTTAGTGAACAATGAAAGCTAGTTAGTTGAATGCTTCTAACATAAATTTTAGTTTGTTCAAGTCTGTCGATTTTTGCTAATATGACCTTTTCACATAGCTCTTCAAACAGCAATAACTTTTAAAAAAACCTCTCTCACATATAACACCACACCTTATGGTTACGTGATGTCTTAAAAATGTGTGTTCCTAATCCGCTTACTGTCTATAAATAGAAACTTCAAACAGTCCACAGTGAAAACGTTGGAGAGAATTGCAGTGTAAACAACCTAAACCATAGACCATGCATCGTCAAAACTACAGCCCTCAAGCTGCATGCTGCCTGTTTTGCTTTCTGAATGGCACACCTAACTTCAAAATTGCCTTGAATCTCTTTAGTAGGGCAGCCTACCTTATGATGGGCCACATCCTATTTTCCCCACTCCTCGAAATAAGTTGTCTGTACCTACCTTTACCATTTTTGATCTCTGAGAAAATTTGCACAACTTCGATACATGAACATCTCACAGTTAACATTAGAACCCCATACAAATTTAAAATACCAATTCTGTCATAATTGATCATGAATTTGTACCTGAAATGTTACTTTCCAAAGTCCAAGCTGCTTAGGCAACGATTAGCAGTTTCTCGTACATGCCAGTCATCCCCTTCCTTGTCATCACCCTTATCAAAGTGAAAGACAAGGGTTTATATATTTTAGCAGCTGTGTGGTACAAGGAACTCTCTCTCTCTCTTTTTTTATGTGTGTATATATATATATGTATCATCATCATCATCATCACCGTTTTATGTCCGTTCTTCCACGCTAGCATAGGTTAGACTGGTTGTCCTGTTGTCGGCAGTGTCTGGTCGGCTGTCCATGCCTTGCTCATACAGGAACTGATTTGGCTTGATTTCTACAGCTGGAGGCCCTTCCTAACACCAACCTCATTTACAGTGAGTGCTGGGTGCTTTTTTGTGGTGCCTAGATGTCCACTTTACAGTGTGGGCTGGGTGCTTTTTTGCCGTCGCACCACCACGACCACCTTGCAGTGGGGGGTGTGGGGGCATATTGTCTATATGCTTCAGCTTGTACCCATGGGAGGTCGGGTACTCTGTATTACTGCGTGACACCAGAGGTCACGGTCATGTGTCATCACCTTTGAGAGGTGTAATTGGGTAAGGTCGGCTTTTATCACCTCATCCCAGGTCATCTTGGGTCTCCCCACTCCGCGGTTTCCATCGACTTCTAGTGCTTAATATATATATTAAAATAACAGATTATAGTTTAAGCAAAGAATCAGTGCTTTCACCCTTAACATGATCTTCTGAAAGAGTTTCATCCCTAATAACCCTCTAACAGAGAAAGAAGGACAAACCCGGACAGAAATAAGAACATTCTTCTCTAAATATGTATGTAAAAACTAATAATTTTTCTTCCCTTTTTTATTATTCATATAAATATGCAACATAACTACATTATGCATATACACAGTTGAAAAAGTATAAAATGCTGAAACCCGTATTATCAAATGCAGAAATATCCACTTTATAAATAAATAAATGTTTTGATATTTTACTGAAAGAATCTCTTCAGCATTTTCTACTGAAAAAATCATTTTCCTCTCTAATATTTGTTTTTATATATGTATATATATATATATATATATATATGTTTTTATATATGTGTATATATATATATATATATATATATATATATATATATATATATTTATATATATATGTTTTTATATATGTATATATATATATAAGTATGTATACGTACATACATTTATGTATACAGACGTATAGTAGTATGTATATATATATACATACATGCACACATATATATATGTACGTATGGATTCACCGAACATTTATTATAATGCTCGGTGTGTTTGTAAACAAACATCCCGAATTAAGCCGTACAGTGTCTAGCAACCATTGTTGCTCATTTGTTTAATTTGGGATGTTTGTTTACAAACACACCGAGCATTATAATAAATGTTCGGTGAATCCATACATACATATATGTGTGCATGTATGTATACATACATGCACACATATATGTATACGTCTGTATACATATATGTATGTATGTATGTATACATACTTATATTTAAGTAACAGCCGTACTAAGAGTGAGAAATGAAATTTTGTTTCATTTTTTCCGTTTATATATATATATATATATATATATATATATATATATGTTTTTATATATATATATATATATATATATATATATATATGTTTTTATATATGTATATATATATATATATATATATATATATATCATCATCATCATCATTTTACGTCTGCTTTTTCCCTGCTTGCAAGGGTGGGACGGGAACTGATTCTGGCTTGATTTCTACAGCTGGATGCCCTTCCTAACACCAACCTCATTTACAGTGAGTGCTGGGTGCTTTTTTGCCATGGCACCTCCACGACCAGTTTGCAGTGGAATGATAGGGACTGGGGTCCCTATCATCTCATTTCTACAGCTGAGCAAACTGGAGCAATGTGAAATAAAGTGTCTTGCTCAAGGAAACAACACATCACCCAGTCTGAGATTTGAACTCACAACCTTTCGATTGCAAGCCCAATGCTCTAGCCACTAAGCCATGTGCCTCCACATATATATATATATACACATATATATATATATATACATATACATATAGACAATTATACACACAGAGGATATGTTGAAATCTCTGTGTTCTTGCATATACACTTGCAGTATTATATATCCAGTATTTTACAATTTCTTTGAACTGACGTTAAAAGCCATCTTAAATTTGCTATTTTTATTTTACTTCTCATATCATATCCCTAATAACCCTCTAAAATTCATGATCTTCATACAATCTCATTTCCCTTTATAGATAAAACTGAAACCTCTACCTTCATGTATAAGCAATCAATACGTGATGAATATTTTAAAAGATCATGTACCAAATTATCTTGACACAGCCAGGCATATAGATATATCTATAAGTGTAATCATATGTTTTCAATTGACTCATATCTTCTGTGTTACCATAGAAAGGTTTAAGGTTCTCGAATATTGATTTGTCCAGGAATCGGACCCACACTACCTGGATATTAAGTACCTTCCTTACTTTGGTTATCCCCGACTGAACCTCTCTCTCACACACACACACACACATACATATATATACATATATATATATATATATATATATATATCAATTCTCAGACCAGGTGATGTGTTGTTTCCTTGAGCAAGACACTTTATTTCACATTGCTCCAGTTTACTCAGCTGTAGAAATGAGATGATAGGGACCCCAGTCCCTATCATTCCACTGCAAACTGGTCGTGGAGGTGCCACAGCAAAAAAGCACCCAGCACTCACTGTAAATGAGGTTGGTGTTAGGAAGGGCATCCAGCTGTAGAAATCAAGCCAGAATCACTTCCCGCCCCACACCTTGCAAGCAGGGAAAAGCGGATGTAAAATGATGATGATGATGATGATGATGATATATATATATATATATCAATCATATTAATAAATGGAAACTATATTTATAAA
This sequence comes from Eledone cirrhosa, assembly GCA_964016885.1. Classification (NCBI taxonomy): domain Eukaryota; kingdom Metazoa; phylum Mollusca; class Cephalopoda; order Octopoda; family Eledonidae; genus Eledone; species Eledone cirrhosa. The sequence goes on from OZ024751.1 coordinate 24,262,790, forward strand.
ACCATATTTATTCTATTAGATATATTTCAAGGGTACCAAAACTTTGGTACGCTCTCATCAGATAAAATACAAAATTTGTTTTATAAATATTGACATATCCAGGAACGAGATATATGTGTGTGTGTGTGTGTGTGTGTGAGTGTGTGTAACCCATGCTAGGGTGGAAGATAGCGTGGAAGATGTATTTATATATGCAGTTTAAGAAATATCCATAGAATTATAAGTTTCTAGTATAAAGACTCCATACCTGCTGAATGAAGGAATTCACTTCTTTAAACGAACAGATAGACTGGAACAAATCCGATCTGTCTGGGTGATCGATAGCAGTATAGGTTAATAAGGCCGTCAATAAATACACGTACTCTTCGATACGGTCCAATGGTTTCAACAATATTTCTGGAAGACTGAAAGTAAAAATAGATTGTTCAGTACAATATTGATTTATTAGAACAATAATGCAAGAACAAAGATTAAGCAACCCGACTCTGCAGGAGAGCTATAGAATCATTGGAAACCGCCAAAATATAACTGGTGAGGTATTTATCGATATGACAGAAATAGAACCCAGTTCTGTAAATATTGATTTATTAGTATAATGAAGCAACATCAAGAATAGAGTTACGTAAAGTAGCACCATTGAAAACCTTCAGGGTATAACTGGTGAGGTGTTTATCATCTTGACAAGAATAAACGCCTAGCTTGTGTCTGGTGTGGTTTGAAACCACGAGACCTATATGATCAGTAAACTCCTGATTTATAACAATGATACAAGATCACAAATCAATATTTAAAAGAAATGTCTATGTAGAAATAAATTTGGAACAAGGCTATCACTTTCAAGAGACGAGGGAAATTGATTTTATTGATCCTATACGGATGAAAAGAAAAGCTAATCTCGGCGGGATTTGACCTCTGAAATCTAAGTGACTCGCTATAGGCGTCTATTAATGTAGTATCATAGAAGACACTGCGTAATATTTCTAAAAGCTGTTAAATTTATATGTGCTGGCAGTATTGTATCGAGCTATTTGACTTGTAGACTAACAATATCATATGGGAAATAAGAATTATATAATTACAAAGAGTAGTTTCCCTTAGACATATCACTGAATAAAATAAGCAGAATGAATGGGACTTTTACGAATGCTAATAAATAGTTTTATATAAGCTTGTATAAATGGACTTGCGTAATCGATTGTCTCCCTTCTCTATCTACTGAGAGATAGATACATATATGTACAGGGTGGGCCAGAATTCATGACACACTTGATTATTTATAGATCTTTTAACACAAACTGTTATAAAACAAGTTAAGGAATATAATACCATATACAAGCATAAGATCTTGAACAAGATACGGTAAGCACATATAAATTAAAACAATAGAATAACAATAAAATAAGCATGTTAAGAAATATAACTAACAAGCGCGTCATGAATTCTGGCCCACCCTGGCAGGTTTGTTAGAAAGTCGGATATTAGTAAGTATTATTATTTGGCAGTATCAGTAGAGGGTCGGACGCCATGCTTTGCAGCATAGAGTTTCGGCCCTTTATGATCTGAGCTCAAATCCCGCCGAGGTTAACTTTGTCTTTCATCCTTATGGGGTCGATAAAATAAAGTATCAGTCACGCACTGGCATCGATTTAATCGACCCCCCCCCCAATTACTGGCCTTGTGCCTATATAAGAAACCATTATTAATTGGCAGTATCGGTAGAGGGTCGGACGCCATGCTTTGAAGCATAGAGTTACGGCCCTTTATGGTCTGAGTTCAAATCCCGCCGAGGTTAACTTTGTCTTTCATCCTTACGGGATCGATAAAATATAGTACCAGTAACACACTGGCATAATTGCTGGCCTTGTGCCTAAAGTAGAAACAATTATTTAGTTTTGTGAGGGCGTTGGATAGGCAGAATTGTTAGTGCGTCGAACAAATTTCTTTACGTTCTGAGAACAATTTCTGCTGATGTCTACTTTGGCTTTCGTCTTTCCGTAGTTGATAAAGGGAAATACCAGTCAAACACTGGGATCGATATTATTGACTTTCCTCAATAAAAGGGAAGTAGATTAGCAGTGTCGATAGAGGGTGGGATAACATGCTTTGCAGCATAGAGTTACGGCCCATTATCACGGATTCGATAAGATAAAACCCTATTAATGCACTGGGGTTTATTTAATCACCCCCCATCCCCCCAAAAAAAATTGTTGACCCTTTACCTAAATCAGAAAGCATTATTAGGTTTAGGGCAGTGGATTAGCAGAATCGGTACAGAGTCGTACACTATGCTTCGTGGCATAGAGTTACGGCCCTTTAAATACTGAGTTCAAATCCCGCCGAGGTTAACTTTGCTTTTCACCCTTACGTATTCGATAAAATATAGTACCAGTAATACACTGGTTCCCCAAAATTGCTGGTCTTGTGCCTAAATAAGAAATCATTATTAGATTCAGTAATAGTCCTATAGTATCTTCATTTATTCTTTGACTTGTTTCAGCCATTAGACAGCGGCCATCCTGGGGCACGCCCTTCGAGGGATTTAGTAATTCATGTTGACCACCTGTACATATTTATTTCAACTATGATACACATTTTATCGGCCTCTTATTGTCCAGCAACCAATTTACAGAACATATAGGCAAGCATAGTCTGGAACACAATCACACACTTGAGTGTATGTGTCTATGTGTGCATACGTAAACGAGTGATTGTATGCGCATACGTATATATATAGTAATAATAATTATGAAGACCAAAATCCAAAGAGGACTCGATAAGGAGTGTGTATATATATATATATATATATATATATATATATATATATATATATATCTTCTTTTTCTGAGAGGGTCGCTGCAGCAGAGTCCTCAAACACTCCCCCACAACGGGTCCTGTCAGAAGCAACCATCTCCAATTGATCTGGCTGGATCTGCAAGCGTGACGAACCAAGCTCATGGATGTTATCCAACCAACTTGCACGGGGACTACCCCTGTGTCTCCTACCAGTTGGTTTCGCAAAAACTATAGAGTAAATATTTATTATCTGTACTACTACTACTAATATATATATATAAATAATAATAATAATAATAATAATAATAATGAAATTATTGTGTACAGTGCTCAGGTGCGCTACAACTCATCAAAGGTGCATGTATAGTACATAGAATAATGTACAAATGTCAGGAAAATGAACAGTGTATGAGTCATGATATAATAATAATAATAATAATAATAATAATAATAATAATAATAATAATGAAATATTGTGTACAGTGCCCAGGTGCACCACAACTCATCAAAAAGTGCATGTACAGTACATAGGGCAATGCACAAACATCAGGAAAATGAACAGTGAACGAGTCATGATACACACAAGTGTGCATGTGTATGGAAAGGGTACATCAGGTGTAGTTTTGGCGTATTTCGGGAAGCACGAGTGTCTTAAAGGATGCAGTGTCTCGGCAGCTAACAACTGACGCAGGCAGTTTGTTCCATGCTTCAGCAACTATATATATATATATATATATATATATATATATATATATATATATATATATATATATAGTGGAACACTAGTGGGTTATATCCGGAGTAGTAGAGCACTCTGTCCACGGGACGAGTTTGGTAGAAGTAGTTCCACAACAGTTAGGTAATTTTTCCGGGGAGATTACTCTAAGTATTTTTCTATTCACAGTTTACTCCCCTCTTTACAGTTTTAAGTTATTTGACTGCACTCAGGCTGGGACACAGACATGAACGGATTTAGTCAGTCATATTGACACCCAGGACACTCACACACACACATATATATATATACACACACACGCTCTCATACAGACACTCACATAGACACATACACCCTCTACATATATATATGGTAGAATTTCTGCAACTATTAATTTTCTTGAGACATTAAAAAAAACATTATACAAGACAAATAAACTACATTACTAGGAATCTCATACGTTATACAATAAATAGGATGGGTTGGAGTCTTAATATGTAAATTAAACGACTAATTCTGGTTTCCAAAAACTCAAATTAGACAACGTAGAAGAATTCTGATTTTCCAACCCCACCAGCTTATTCCAACCCTCCCAGTTATTCGATATCCCTTGCTTACTCCAACCCTATCCCTTATTCAATATCCCTCGCTTACTACAGCCCTCCCACTTATCCAATATCCCTCGCTTACTCCAACCCTCCCACTTATGTGATATCCCTCGCTTACTCCAACCCTCCTCCTTATGTGATATCCTTCACTTACTCCAACCCTCCTCCTCATGTGATATCCTTCACTTACTCCAACCCTCCTACTTATGTGATATCCCTCGCTTACTGCAACCCTCCTGCTTATGAGATATCCCACGTTTACTCAACCGTACCACTTATGTGATATCCTTCACTTACTCCAACCCTCCCACTTATGCGATATCCCTCGCTTACTGCAACCCTCCTGCTTATGAGATATCCCACGTTTATTCAACCGTACCACTTATGTGATATCCTTCACTTACTCCAACCCTCCTACTTATGTGATATCCCTCGCTTACTGCAACCCTCCTGCTTATGAGATATCCAACGTTTACTCAACCGTACCACTTATGTGATATCCCTCACTTACTTCAACCCACGACTTATGCAATATCCCACGCTTACTCCAACGCTACCCCCTATAATTTGGGACCAGGGAGTACATATATACATACCATGTAGCACATTTCACACACTTAGTGTTGATCAATCCGACTCTATAACAGTGTCATATATTTGTGCTGAGCATGAGACAAATGGTTCCAAAACAAACACCTTTACCACAACACCAACAACACCAACAACACCATTACCACAACACCAACAACACCAATACCACAACACTAACAACACCAATACCACAACACTAACAACACCATTACCACAACACTAACAACACCATTACCACAACACCAACAACACCAATACCACAACACCAACACCAATACCACAACACTAACAACACCATTACCACAACACCAACAACACCATTACCACAACACCAACAACACCAACAACACCTTTACCACAACACCAACAACACCTTTACCACAACACCAACAACACCAATACCACAACACCAACAACACCAGCAACACCATTACCACAACACCAACAACACCATTACCACAACACCAACAACACCCACAACACGTTTACCACAACACCAACAACACCAACACCACCTTTACCACAACACCAACAACACCAACAACACCTTTACCACAACACCAACAACACCAATACCACAACACCAACAACACCAACAACACCTTTACCACAACACCAACAACACCCACAACACGTTTACCACAACACCAACAACACCAACAACACCAACAACACCAACAACACCAACAACACCAATACCACAACACCAACAACACTATTACCACAACACCAACAACACCAACAACACCAACAACACCAACAACACCAACAACACCAATACCACAACACCAACAACACTATTACCACAACACCAACAACACTATTACCACAACACCAACAACACCAACAACACCCACAACACGTTTACCACAACACCAACAACACCAACAACACCAACAACACCAATACCACAACACCAACAACACCATTACCACAACACCAACAACACCAACACCACCTTTACCACAACACCCACAACACGTTTACCTCAACACCATTACCACAACACCATTACCACAACACCAACAACACGTTTACCACAACACCAACAACACCAACAACACCTTTACCACAACACCAACAACACCAACAACACCTTTACCACAACACCAACAACACCCACAACACCATTACCACAACACCAACAACACCCATCTCTGCACCTAGTATATACACTATATCCAGTATATATACACGACGACATTGATGATAGAGGCTATTGTCATGGTCATTTTACTCTATCTCACCTGAATAGTAAGGTGATATTTATAGGTCAGCTGATCTGACCTTTATGTTGTTGACATTAGAACTTCTCATCTGTCAGGAAACCAATAGCTTTCTGTTGAAATGTGATAGATATTGATCTTCAACACTCTTCTTTTTCTTAGTATTCTTTTTCTTTTTCTTCTTTTTATTTTAATATAAATGTGAACAGTGTTATATCTCAAATATGTCAAACACATTTGCTTGATAGTATGTATAAATACACATACATATATATATATAGATAGATAGATCTGTATGTGTATGAATATATATGAATGTATATAAATACATAGATATGTATATATACATCATCATCATCATCATCTTCGTTTAATGTCCATCTTCAACGCTAGCATGGGTTAGACGGGAGTTGTCCCACTTGAGGCAAGGTTGGTCGGGTGACCGTGTCTTGCTCATATAGGACTATCTGGCAGGTTTTCTACAGCTGGATGCCCTTCCTAACACCAACCACATTTACAGTGTGGAACTGGGAACTTTTTACCGTGTTACCTACACGGCCACATTACAGCGTGGACTGTGTGTGTGTTTTTTTATCGTGACACCTACACGATCTCTATCTCATTTATTTGGACTGGATGTTGTGGTACCAACTTTACAGAGAGACATATATATCATCATCATTCATCATCATCATTTCATTTTATGTCCGCTTTTTCCCTGCTTGCAAGGGTGGGACGGAAACTGATTCTGGCTTGATTTCTACAGCTGGATTCTCTTCCTAACACCAATCTCATTTACAGTGAGTGCTGGGTGCTTTTTTGCCGTGGCACCTCACAACCACTTTGCAGTGGAATGATATGGACCCCAGTCCCTATCATCTCATTTCTACAGCTGAGTAAACTGCAGCAATGTGAAATAAAGTGTCTTGCTCAAGGAAACAACACATCACCCGGTCTGAAAATTGAACTCACCTTTCAATTGCAAGGCCAATGCTCTAACCACTAAGCCATGTGCCTCCATATATATATATATATATATAGGGAGTGTAACTTGGAGTTACTGTTGGTTCACCCAGGTGAGCACTCAATGTTTAGGTTCACTTCAGTGTTGAGGTGTAGAGCTAGACAGAGTGTATTATAGTAAAATAAAATAAGGAGGAGTGGTTACTCCTTCATTACGTTTATTGCTTGGTGACGCGCGTTTTGCCACTGATCAGCTCAAGGTTCGATCTGTATCGATCTAACCTGACTCTGTAATCCACGGCTCATCAGACCCTTTATAATGGAAATATATACACATATATACATATATATACATATCTATGTATTTATATAAATTCGTATATACACACACACACATATATATATATGGGAGGCACATGGCTTAGTGGTTAGAGCATTGGCCTTGCAATCGAAAGGTTGTGAGTTCAATTTTCAGACTGGGTGATGTGTTGTTTCCTTGAGCAAGACACTTTATTTCACATTGCTCCAGTTTACTCAGCTGTAGAAATGAGGTGATGGGGACTGGGTCCATATCATACCACTGCAAAGTGGTCGTGGAGGTGCCACGGCAAAAAAGCACCCAGCACTCACTGTAAATGAGGTTGGTGTTAGGAAGGGCATCCAGCTGTAGAAATCAAGCCAGCATCAGTTCCCGTCCCACCCTTGCAAGCAGGGAAAAAGCGGACGTAAAAATGAAATGAATGATGAATGAAATATATATATATATATATATATATATATATATATATATATATATATATATATATATATATACATTCATATATATGTGTGTGTGTGTGTGTGTGTGTGTGTGTGTTTGTGTTAGTGTGTGTGGAAAGCAGCTTTTGACCAACTTATGGACTCTCTAAAACTTAACTAGAGAATCAATGACGCCCCATGACTAGATCCTTAACCCTTTACCATTTACATTACTCTATATATACTATTGTATTTTCACAGTAAAGGCTTTACCTCACATAATTATCTCCCAAAATATTGAGTCAATGAGGTTTTGATATCATTTATTTTGAGAACAATACCTTAACATATAATATACTAGCTGGCCCTGTGCCTTCAAAAGTGACGGCTAATTGTAATATCTATACATAATATTAAAAAAGTTTTTTTTTTGGTTGGTTGGTTGGTTGTTTTTTTTCCTACTCACTCACACAAGTGATACAAACATACAAACACACAGCTATGACAAATCTTAGAATGCAGGACTCCTATAGTTTCTCACCCCCCCCCCTTTAGATGTGTTTGTATTAGATACCCCTTCCTTCCTCAGTTGACGTAATCTCCCCTTTCCTTAATCGACGTAATCACCTCTTCCTTCCTCAGTCAATGTAATCACCCCTTCCTTCCTCAGTCAACGTAATCACCCCTTCCTTCCTTCCTCAGTCAACATAATCACCCTTCCTTCCTCAGTTGACATAATGACTCCTTTTTTCCTTAAATCATCTCTAGTGTGTGATGGACAAATAAACAAGGCTATTATATTAGTAGATATTTGATAAACAGGAAACTCACGTCAACAATTTTGCTTCCGGTTTATATTCATTTCGTGTGAGAAATGCTCGAAAACTTGGCATATGTTCTCTGCAACGCTCAATACAACGTAGAATTGCTTCATGGTTATTTACCAAATTCGCGTAAATCGCCAGATTTCGACAGAAATCTACAAAGATATCTCCGAAGCAGCTTGTCATTCCTTCCCATTCTGAAAACCGTTTCTTCAAATCTTCACAGAGTTTCCTGTTACAAGAGGGTCAAGTAGTATGAGAAATAATACAGTAAAAACTGCAACAATAACAACAACAGCAAAGACACCAACCCCATTGATCTCAAAAACAGAAAAAAAATCAACAACATCATCATTATCATCAACAACAATAACAGAAATTCTTGTTATTTTTCGTTTTGGAAAATATCTGTATGAATTTACTAAATACATTGGAAATCAAAAATTGAACTTTACCTGTGTAATTTAAGGTTGATTAATATATCGGTGAAAATTATTTCCACATTTTGTTGGCTGATAATGGGCCTAGAAAGAAAATATATAAATATATATATATTTATATATGTATATATATATATGTGTGTGTGTGTGTGTATGTGTGTATATGTGTATATATATGTGTGTATATATATATACATATATTTATTAAAATAACAGATTAAAGTTTAAGCAGAGAATTGCTGCTTTTGCCCTTAACAGGATCCCATTAAGGGTGAAAGCAAGGATTCTTTGCTTAAAATTTAATGTGTTATTTTAATAAATATTTGCTCTACGGGTTTTATATATATTTATATATATATAATCCATATTGAACCCTCTTTGGATTTTAGTCATCACATTTATTATTACTATATATATATATATATATATATATATATATATATATATATATATATATATATATATATATATATACACACATATATATATGTAAAATAAATCAAAATAAAAACCCCGATTTCATTGTTCTGTAAAAGTTCAATGGAAGTAAGATTCGAAAGCACCAGTTCCAGAGCTCACTTATACAAGAATATTACAGAAAACAAAATAATCATATAATTGTTTCTACGTTAGGCACAAGGCCAGCAATTACTCAGTACATTACTGGTACTTTATTTTATCGACCCCGTAAGGATGAAAGGCAAAGTTAACCTTGGTGGGATTTGAACACAGAATGGTTTCTTATATGATTATTATAATCACAAGGCCAGCAATTTTTATTTTGGAGGGGAAAGTCGATGAAATTGACTCCAGTGCGTGACTGGTACTTTATTTTATCGACCCCCGTTAAGGATGAAAGGCAAAGTTAACCTCGGCGGGATTTGAACTCAGATCATAAAGGGCCGTAACTCTATGCGGCAAAACATGGCATCCGACCCTCTACCGGTACT
>OZ024751.1:24277637-24282637 GCA_964016885.1 Eledone cirrhosa
GCATTACTGGTACTTTATTTTATCGACTCCGTAAGGATGAAAGGCAAAGTTAACCTAGGCGGGATTTAAACTCCGAATGGCAAGGGCCGTAACTCTATGCATCAAAGCATGGCGTCCAACCCTCTACCGATACTGCCAATTCACCGCCCTTTCAACAGAGGTATATCTAAAGCTACATTAATCTACATCTTTTTTCATCTGGTAGATGGAGGTGCATCAATAATATATACTAAACATATGTGTATGCATGGCATTGTAAATTATCTGGGCAGCTATTGGTCGGTTTTTCATTTGTGATAGCCGCCATGTTTCAATATAGTCTCAAGGGGGTATTTAACAGTGCAGTTTAGTCCGGTTGAATGCGGTAAGATCTTTTTGATATCGTTTTCTTCTCATGAAAAACAATTGTTTCAATTCCAACTCACCCATGCTTCCCCAGGGAATTGTAAACTTGATTTTATAGCATGGCTGCTCCGCGATAAAACAGTGTTTCTCTTTTGATTAGATTATCAGTCATATCTTCAGTGAAGTATGAACAACACATAATGTTTATGGTAAAATATAAGAGTTGTTATTGTAATTGTCTAATTCCATATCCCTTCTGATCCAGCAAACCTCTGTTCAAAGAGGTATATCTAAAGCTACATTAATCTACATCTTTTTTCATCTGGTAGATTGGCAGAATATTTAGAACATCAGACAAGATGCTAAATCATATTTAGTTACAGGCCTTTATGTTCTGAGTTTAAATCACAAAATTACACTGAGATCAGTCAATTTTGGCGTACTTCTTTCCAGGGTTGATAAAATATAGTGTTAGTCTAGTACTAGGATTGATTTAATCAACTTTCTTTCTTCCCAAATTTGCTGGCATTGTGTTTATATTAGAAACATTTTCGAAGGCTGTAGGGTTTGATTAGAGCAGAGGTTCTTTTTGGGCCACTGCCTCTCACGGCCACATAATACCCTTAGTTGCCCCAACCCTATTTCCAAAGAGACCTACCTACATGCAAATTGTAAATAATATATAATAAATAAAATCGTTAATTTATATATAAATAATATGAAATATACTATAAATAAATAAATATATTTTTTTTTATTTTACTATATTTCTACATATGTATCATTTGATATTTAATATACTATTATCTCATCTCTGCCACCACCCACTTAGGCCCCAGTGTCCCCTTGACCTTCTCAACGATCCCTGGGGGGCAGTAGCACTCACTTTGAGAACATATGGATTAGAGGGAGTTTTGTCTCATATATATTTCTAGGTTCTACTTTGGCTCGAGAAATGTAAACTTTGTTGTTGTTAAAACCTAGCTCAGTTCTGACAAAGAAAATTTGATTATATATACAAGTAAACATTATCCCTCCTTCACAGTATATGAATTAATTTTTTTTTTCTTTCTAAATGTAATTTAAATTGATATAACATCTTTACCTCATGGATTCTAGTGTAGACTTTTTAAAATAATTATTTGTTTTAAATATAATTTAAATTGATATGACATGTTTACCTGTTAGATTCTAGAGCAGACTTTAAAGGTTTAAAATATTTTGTTTTGAAACCAGAAAGCAGTCGAACATAATCCATTTCAGTATTAATTATTTCTGTAGCAATATATCTTCTCCTGTCTGCTGGTGCGGTAATTAGTTTTCTCTCCTATTATAATAGATACAAGAAATATAGCTAACAGTTAAGCTTGTAATCCAGATGAGATTTAGTTCGGTTAAAGCTGCAAAGATGTCTCATTTATGCAACAAAATATATACCAACAGTTAAAAAAAGCTATTAGAAAGTTATGAAGCAGTGCCTATTATAGCGAATAGTGGTAGAATTGAATGGAATAGAATGGACCTACCGTTTGTAAAACACCAATTGTTCCATAAACACAGCTTTCTTGCAAATGTCCAGAATTTGAAAATGATCCCATTCCTATCACAAAAAAGGAACATGAAATCAAGGATCTTGCTTAACAAAGTAACACGCCGCAGGGTTCAGGAAATGAACCTAACCATATAATTGTGAGCCTAACACCCTAGCCACTTGGTCACATGCTTTCTACTGTGCTCAGTGCCAAAAGCTGTGTCAATCAGCCATCTGTGACTATAAAGAGTGTTTGAACATCTGTAACTATAAACAAATGAGATAATATAAAACATTTAAAAAAGAAAGTCTGTCTTGTATCCAGAGGTTCATCAGCCTGGTGCTTATCCAGGTTTCCATGGCACTAAGCGACTGAGAGTACAAGACAACCCACTAGATAAAATGCCAGACTATCACAGGTTTAAACCCCCAGCTATTGCTGGTACTCATTTCCAGCTGAGCAAAGTAGAATAACAGGAACTGAAGTGTTTTGCTCAAGAACACAACACACAACCCAATCCAGGAATCAAACGCCCATATTATCATAAGTTCAACACCTTTATCCCTAGATATTAATTCCATTGTCGAGTGTTTACCTGAATCTGTATGATTTGCTGTAACTTTCCTTGTGTAGGTGTCAGAGTTTCTTCCAGGATTCGAACCAGTATTTGACTGTAGTTTATCCTCAATGTTTTCCTTCTCATCAACAATGTTCGGACTGATTATGGAAGAGGCTTCTTTCTGAATTAGAGATATTGCACCTTAATTCAACATATAATTTGACAGATTCTTATCATGTTGTTATCGTGTGGTTAGACGAGAACCCAGTATATGACTGGTACTATATTTTATCGATCCTGTTAGAATGTAGGACAAATTTTAACCCCAGCAGGATTTGAACTCAGAACGCATGAAAATGGAACAAATATTGACACAAATATTTTGTCTGTCGCTCAAACGATTCTGCAAGACCAGATCAAAAATGAGCTGTGGGAAAAATAATTAGCGTGTGACCAGTTTAACAACAATGAAATAACTACGCACAAAGCTTACAGGCATCACGAACAACCCATAACATTTTGTAGTCTTAAGTCTATATAATACAAATAACAGATGAATGAACCTCTGTGATGGTTTAATGAGACAGGTATCAATGTTATATATATATAGGATAATAAGTTATCGTTTTAGGTAATCTAGTTAGAGGTTGTGAGTACCCTGCTGTATGGATAAAACCCTTTTTGTACAGCCAACCATGTTATTCTTCACTCTTTCACCCAGCACTCACTGTAATTGAGGTTGGTGTTAGGAAGGGCATCTAGCTGTAGAAATCAAGCCAGAATCAGTTTCCGTTCCACCCTTGCAAGCAGGGAAAAGCGGACGTAAAATGATGATGATGATGATGATGATGATGTTATACATATCTATAATCACATGCACATATATATATATATTTTATTCATATATATATATCATCATTTCATCATCATTTTACGTCCGCTTTTCCCTGCTGATTCTGGCTCGATTTCTACAGCTGGATGCCCTTCCTAACACCAACCTCATTTACAGTAAGTGCTGGGTGCTTTATTCCCGTGGCACCGCCATGACCACTTTACAGTGGAATGATATGGACCCCAGTCCCTATCATCTCATTTCTACAGCTGAGTAAACTGGAGCAATGTGAAATAAAGTGTCTTGCTCAAGGAAATATATATATATATATACATACACATATCTTTAATCACACACAAACAAATATATGTATAGAATATATATATATATGTGTGTGTATGTATATATATATATATATGTGTGTGTGTTTGCATATATGTATATGTGTGTATGCATGTATGTATTTAAGCATGTATATATAGATACGGATATGACACCATTCACATATACATATATATATATACATACATATATATATATATATATATATATACAATATATTAACAAATCGAAACTATATTTATAAAACCATATTTATTTCATTATACATATTTCAAGGGCCACCAAGGTAAACTATGGTGCGCTTTCATCAGATAAAATATAATATAGGTTAGTTTTATAAATAAATATTGACATACCCTTAAAAAATGCAACCATTCTGGTTGGAATCTCCTGCAACCAGAATGGTTGCATTTTTTAAGGGTATGTCAATATTTATTTATAAAACTAACCTATATTATATTTTATCTGATGAAAGCGCACCATAGTTTTCCTTGGTGGCCCTTGAAATATGTATAATAAAATAAATATGGTTTTATAAATATAGTTTCCATTTGTTAATATATTGTATATTTACTCCAATAATTTGTTGAGTGCTTTATATCAGTTATAAAAATATTTTGCTTGTTGTATCCCAATAAATTAAATATAACCTCTACATATATATATATATATATATATATATATATATATATATATATATATATATATATATATTTATATATATATTTATTTATATATATATATATATATATATATATATATATATATATATATATATATATATTTATATATATATATATGGTCCCACAACATCCAGGCCGAAACAAATGAGATCGTGTAGGTGTCACGACAAAAAAACACACAGTCCACGCTGTAAATGTGGCCGTGTAGGCAACACGGTAAAAACCTCCCAGTCCCACACTGTAAATGTGGTTGGTGTTAGGAAGGGCATCCAGCTGTAGAAAACCCGCCAGACAGTCCACGCTGTAATGTGGCCGTGTAGGCAACACGGTAAAAACCTCCCAGCCCCACACTGTAAATGTGGTTGGTGTTAGGAAGGGCATCCAACTGTAGAAAACCCGCCAGACAGTCCTATGCGAGCAAGACAACCAATCTTGCCTCAAGTGGGAAAACCCCCGTCCAAACCCATGCAAGCATGGAACACGGACGCTAAACCTGATGATGATGATGATGATATTTATATATAATATATAAGATCAAAAGATGGTTAAAAGCATTCCATGTAATTTATTATGCGCATTTCAAAAACAAATATCATTATACGATGACATTTGTGACATTTGCGTTTTCATCAGATAAAATAGGGAGACATGATATGAAGGTTAAAAAACACTTGTGAATAGTGCAGTTTTAAATGAACATATGTTGA
>OZ024751.1:24285137-24305137 GCA_964016885.1 Eledone cirrhosa
GAAAATATAATAGTAAATATAGAGTAATGTAAATGTTATGTGAGATATTATGTGAGATAAAGCCTTTAGCCTGAAAATATAATAGTAAATATAGAGTAATGTAAATGTTATGTGAGATATTATGTGAGATAAAGCCTTTACCATGAAAATATAATAGTAAATATAGAGTAATGTAAATGTTATGTGAGATATTATATGAGGTAAAGCATTTACCATGAAAATACAATAGTATATATAGAGTAATGTAAATGTTATGTGAGATATTATTTGAGATAAAGCCTTTACCATGAAAATATAATAGTAAATATAGAGTAATGTAAATGTTATGTAAGATATTATGTAAGATAAAGCCTTTACCATGAAAATATAATAGTAAATATAGAGTAATGTAAATGTTATGTGAGATATTATGAGATAAAGACTTTACCATGAAAATATAATAGTAAATATGGAGTAATGTAAATGTCATGTGAGATATTATGTGAGATAAAGCTTTTACCATGAAAATAGTAAATATAGAGTAATGTAAATGTTATGTAAGATATTATGTAAGATAAAGCCTTTACCATGAAAATATAATAGTAAATATAGAGTAATATAAATGTTAAAGGGTTAATGTTGGAAATGTTATATCAGTATATCACTCACCATTTGTTTAAAAGTATTTTGTTTTAAACCACATTTCTCCATTAGAAAGAACGTTAGATGTTTTAAACTATCACCCTGTGAAATATAATGAAACATCATTAAATGCCAGGAGAAACTAACAAAATTCGCACTATATTGTTTAAGCTATACCACAACATCAAGAACAAGATCAATGGAGAATAACAACAACAACAACAACAATACTTAATATAGTTATGGCAGGGAATATGACAATGATGGTGGGACATCATTTTAAAAAAATTATGATGATGATGATGATGGTGATGGTGGTGGTGGTGATGGTGATGGTGGTAATGGTGGTGGTAGTAGTAGTAGTAGCAGCAGCAGCTGTCATCGTGGTGGTGGTAATGGTGTTGTTGTTGGTGGTAGTAGTAGTAGTAGTAGTAGTAGTAGTAGTAGTAGTAGTAGTAGTAGTAGTAATATGACATCGATGACGATTCAAATTTTAGCTGATTCTCCTGATATGGATAATCATATTTTTTTTGCTTTATGTTTATCGTGGCAAAGAATCAAGGATAGAGATAATGAAAACAAAGATGATAAATATATTGCCTGATTAATATTCAGCTGCCAAAACTGATATTTAAATATTAATAGCGCTTTCGACACTTTACATTCCAACACCGAACAAAACATTACAATAACAATTATTCTATCAGGAAAACCGTGTTGCTCTTATCAAAACTTACACTTCTTCTTCTTCTTCTGTTCTTTGTCCATTTCTTCTTGAGAGGGTTGTGGGGGAAGACTCCTCAACCACTCCTTCCAGCAGTTCCTATCAGAAGCAACCATCTCCAACTGATCCAGCTGGATCCCCAAGCATGACCAGCCAAGCTTGTGGATGTTATCCAACTATTTTACTCGGGCTCTACCCCTCGGTCTCCTACAAGTTGGTTTTGCCCGTAAAATCTGACCACCGATTCTTTCCTAAGACATTCTAACCACATGCCCATAGTATCGGAGCTGTGATCTCTTAATTTGGAGAAATAGCAACTCTACCTGGAATGACTCTCTGGTCTCCAAGCTACAAATCTGTCCACCGATTCTTTCCTAAGACATTCTAACTACATGCCCATAGTACTGGAGCTGTAACCTCTCAATTTAGAGAAGTAGCAGCTCTACCTGGAGTGACTCTGATCTCCAAGCTACACATTTTGTCAAGTAATGTTACACCTAAGACCCTTTGGAGGAACCCCATTTCGGTTGTCTGAATTCGCAATTGTATTCTTTCAGCCGTTACCCAAGATTCATGACCATAGGTAAGGGTTGGCATGGAAACCGTGCTGCTCTTATCAAAACTTACACAATAACCACAAAGAAGTCAGTCTAAATCTTAATTTTAAACAGTGACTGTTTATGGAAAATAGTAAAACAGAAACCAGACACCAGTTATTTTATACTTTTGTGACTTCCAGTCATTGGACTGCAGCCATGCTTCAGTATAGACAACCTTGAAGGGAAATGTCATTGATCATATCAACACTAGTTCTTTTATTTATTTCAACTATGTTATTTAATTTATTGAAATCTTTTTTTGTTGAGCTGCTAATTTATAAGACATAACTAAATAGACCCCCTACACACACACACATACACATAGAGATGACGAAGCACCGTGACAAGTGGAGAGAGGCTGTGCTGAATAAGACCCGTCCCACCCTTGCAAGCAGGGAAAAGCGGACGTAAAATGATGATGATGATGATGATGATGATATATATATATATAAATTCATACATATATATATTTTCTACTATGGCCTCAGGGTAACCAATACATTATGAGTGTAATTTGGTGGATAGAAAATGTCTGCAAGCCTGCCATGTGTGTATATATATATATATATATATATTAGAAAGTGAGGTTTTTTTTTACAAAATGAAAAATAACTGAGGTGTCCTACACGAGTGAAAGTATAAAGAAAAAAAGATGAAATCGAAAATGCAACTGGAGTCTTATTTTAAAAAAATATATATATTTATTTGGTTCCTTTTTTTCTCATGAGATGTGAGAAAAACCACAGACCCTCCATCTGAACTCTACTTTTGAAAAGCAGAAGAACCGTGAAACCGGTAAAGGAACCAAATAAGTATATATATATTTTTTTAAATAAGACTCCAGTTGCATTTTCGATTTCATCTTTTTTTCTTTATACTTTCACTCGTATAGGACAACTCAGTTATTTTTCATTTTGTAAAAAAAACCTCACTTTCTAATATATATATATATATATATACAAACATGGCAGGCTTGCAGACATTTTCTATCCACCAAATTACACTCATAATGTAATGGTTACCCTGAGGCCATAGTAAAAAATACTTGCTGCTGGCAATGAACCACATGGTTAGAATGAGATCATCTGAAGTAAACAACAGCCCTGTCTACATCCATTAGAATTTTATATTAAGATACGTTTTCAATATAGTTTTCCTTGAACCCTCTCTGTCTGTCTGTTTCTCTCTCTCACTATCTATCTATCTATCTATCTATCTATGTATCTATCTATCTATCTTCTCTGTATATGAACCTGTAGGTTGAGGAAAATAAACAGAGGGAAGACGGGAACACCTATAAAACGTGTTCCTGGTGTTGAGGGTTGTTCTATCCATGGGGTGTAAAACAACCCCGCAGTAGCGTTACCCCCCCCCCCCCTCCATCCTAATGGGGATTTCAATTGTTTTATTTTTATATAGTTTATTGTTATTTTTCATTGTTAAAGATTTTATGTAAAACCCCCGCCATCACGTCTTGTAATGTCCTATATTTGTACGCCCCTGTGGCAAATAAAGAAAGATATCTATATATCTAGCTATCTATTTTACATGTCCTGGCCAGGTGTCTGAAATATTAGTAAGATTTGTAAACATTTATCATATCAAAAACTACTTACATTTTTTAGGTTTTTTATTGAAAGTAATGCTTCACACAAAACATTGGTCAAGCGACACATTTCTGTTGGAAATTGTCCCACTACATCAAATATGATTTCACCTGTAAAATATAAGCAAATCATTATAGGATGTTCTTATATATATATATATATATATATATATACACACACACCAGATGCTTCATATACATATATATATATACTATTAAATTTGATTCTATGAGATTCATGTGAAAACTTCATAGGCTTACTATGAAGTAATGATGGTAGATAGAGCTGTGAAATCTTTTATGCATTAATTTCAACTATTCTTATAAATAACTGTACTGTTTCTTTTCAAAGAATAAGTTGAAAAGTAAACCTCATTTGGTCATTCCATGAGAGTATCTTGGTCAGCCAACCCTTGTACAACAAAGACAAAACAGAGAAACACAAGAATATGTGTTACATTGAGTGAACTCAACATACAAGTTCCTTACATTCCTATTAAATCCATATACACCCAAGGTTCCCAATCGATACTTCGACACATTTCATTCCACACGTGGTTGGTGTTAGAAAGGGCATCCAGCCGTAGAAAACCTGCAAGCGAGACGACCAATCCTGCCTCAAGAGGGACAATTCCTGTCTAAACCCATGCTAGCGTGGAAGATAGACGTTAAACGATGGTGATGATGATATACACAAACACATACACATACATAGTTACTAAGCATGAATGAAAATAATGAATGAAATAGTTTCAGTTTCAAGTATTGATTATTTTTTATCCTGTTATTCGACACATACCTACAAGTCGGTACACAATGTCTTGTTGGAACTGGTCGAAGAATAGAGCTAGGTTTTGTTTGCAGTGGGCTACAGCTTCCTCTGTCAGTCTTGCCATATTAGCCCAACTATTCAGCTTGTTCTTGTTGAAGTAGTTCAGAGAAGAACAACCAGCTAACTCATGGTTTCCATACAACCAAATGCCAAGCACTGAAAACAAAAACAATAAAAGTGTACACTATAGTTTTACTGTATAAATAGAAGTGTAATGTATAGTTATAGATACTCGTATATATATATATTTCGGCCTTGCAATCGAAAGGTTGTGAGTTCAATTCTCAGACAGGGTGATGTGTTGTTTCCTTGAGCAAGACACTTTATTTCACATTGCTCCAGTTTACTCAGCTGTAGAAATGAGATGATAGGGACTGGGGTCCCTATCATTCCACTGCAAAGTGGTCGTGGAGGTGCCATGGCAAAAAAGCACCCAGCACTCACTGTAAATGAGGTTGGTGTTAGGAAGGGCATCCAGCTGTAGAAATCAAGCCAGGATCAGTTCCCGTCCCACCCTTGCAGGCAGGGAAAAGCGGATGTAAAATGATGAAGTTATATATGTATATATATATATATATATATATATATATATATATATATATATATATATATATATATATATATATATATATATATATAGTCCCACCCTTGCAAGCAAGGAAAAGCAGACGTAAAATGAAAAATGATGATGATGATGATGATGATGATGTGTGTGTGTGTGTGTCTGTGTATTCCTATGTATGTATGTATTTACACATGCACATGTATTTGTGTATACATGTTTGTACATATATTTATATATGTAGAAACTGTAAATGTGGTTGGTGTTAGGAAGGGCATCCAGCCGTAGAAAACCAGCCAGAAGCTCTCCTATGTGAGCGAGACACGGTCACCCAACACAACTTGCCTCAAAATAGGACTCGTCTAACCCATGCTAACATGGAAGATGGACGTTAATCGATGATGATGATCATGATATGTGTGTGTTTGTGTATACATTTTTGGATATATGTTTATATATAATATTTATATTTGTATATATATGTGTGTTTGTGTGTGTATACATTTTTGTATATATGTTTATATATAATATTTATATATGTATATATGTGTGTATACATTTTTGTATATATATTTATATATACTATTTATATGTATATATATGTGTGTTTGTGTGTATACATTTTTGTATATATGTTTATATATAATATTTATATATGTATATATGTGTGTATACATTTTTGTATATATGTTTATATATAATATTTATATGTATATATATGTGTGTGTGTGTATACATTTTTGTATATATGTTTATATATAATATTTATATATGTATATATGTGTGTGTGTATACAGTTTTGTACATATGTGTATATATAATATTTATATGTATATATATATGTGTGTGTGTATACATTTTTGTATATATGTTTATTTATAATATTTATATTTGTATATATGTGTGTGTGTATACAGTTTTGTACATATGTTTATATATAATATTTATATATGTATATATATATGTGTGTTTTTGTGTGTTTGAGAGAGAAAGAGAAAGCAAGCGAGAGTCATATAGATTCATCTATTTTGTCTTCCTACACTTGCATACAACAACTTATCAAGAAGAAGTTACCTTTCTTTGTTCCTCCAACAATTGATGATGGTGATGACGATTTTATTTGAGTAAGAGTTTTAAGTTCTACCATTAAATCAATTCCATTTTCTAAAAAAAAAAAAAAAAAAAAAAAAAAAAATGCAAGAATTCAATTTTTGAATGAAAATCATGTGTAGAAATTTGAAATAGAAAAATGTCATTGATTCACAATAATTGTTTCTACTTTTTGCACAATGCCAGCAATTAACCAGTACATTACTGGTATTTATTTTATCGACCCTATAAGGATGAAAGGCAAAGTTAATCTCGACGGGATTTGAATTCAGAATGTAAATGGCCATAACTCTATGCTGTAAAGTATTGTGTCTGAGGCTCTACCGCTACTGCCAATCCAATGTGAAGGGTAGGCTGAAACATTCTTAAGCTGACCAAGATACTCTCATAGAATGACCAAATGAGATTTATTTATCAACATAGTCCCTGGAAGGAAGCAATGCAGTTATTAATAAGAAGAGTTGAAATTAATGCATGCAAGATTTCAAAGTTCTAGCATCACTCCTTCATAGTCAGCTTATACACACATATATACATATATAAATATTATATATAAACATATATACAAAAATGTATACACACATATATACATATATAAATATTATATATAAACATATATACAAAAATGTATACACACACACATCATTTCATTTTCATTTTACGTCCGCTTTTTCCCTGTTTGCAAGGGTGGGACTGGAACTGATTCTGGCTTGATTTCTACATCTGGATGCCCTTCCTAACACCAACCTCATTTACAGTGAGTGCTGGGTGCTTTTTTGCCGTGGCACCTCCACGACCACTTTACAGTGGAATGATAGGGACCCCAATCCCTATCATCTCATTTCTACAGCTGAGAAAAACTGGAGCAATTTGAAATAAAGTGTCTTGCTCAAGGAAACAACACATCACCCGGTCTGAGAATTGAACTCACAACCTTTCGATTGCAAGGCCAATGCTCTAACCACTAAGCCATGTGCCTCCACATATATATACAAATTGATGGCCTCGTGTTTAAATCAGATACCATTGTTATAAATTTTACTGACCTGATGCAGCTAGAGAAGAAAATATGTCGAACTGTCCACCACGTGCTGATTTAACGATACAACATGACAATGTCTCGAAGAACATTTTGACATCTGATTTCGAATAAAGACTTTTCACATCAACATAGCAACCATCCACCAGTGAAATCTTTCCTGGTTCTTCATCATGGCAAAATAAACCAATGCTTCTGTAAAATAAAAAAACAAACCAAGATGGTTTGTTCTGAGTTCAAATCCTAGTGAGGTTAATTTTGTCTTTTATCTGATACTGGTTCAATAAAAGAAAGTACCAGTAATGCACTGGAGTCCATTTAACCATTTAGCATTTACATTACTCTATATATACTATTGTATTTTTGTGGTAAACGCTTTATCTTACATAATTATCTCACATAATATCGAATCTTCGAGATTTTGATGTGATTTATTTTGAGAACAATACCTTAACATCAGTATGAACAGTCAGTTATGGCCAGTTTAAATAGAAAAAGGTGACAGAATTCTGGCCGGTTTAAATGCTAAAGGGCTAATGAACTTTCTCCTCCCCAAAAAATGTTTGGCCTTGCATCTGAATCAGAAAGAATTATATGTAAACATATTATATATGCATTCAGAGTCCATATACATCATTATTATAATATTTAGCTATGCTTTGTAGCACAGAGTTACGTCCCTTTACAGTCTGAGTTCAAATCCCGCTGAGATTAACTTTGCCTTTCATCCTTAAGGGGTTGATAAAATAAAGTACCAGTAATGTACTGAGATAATTGCTGGCCTTGTGCCAAAAGCAGAAACAATTATAATATTTAGCTTCTTCAAATATTGAGAATAGTTTTCTTAATAATGCATAGCATTGTTCCTAATGAATATTCTGTATCAGCGATATATATCAAAAGTGATATATTTAATTAGATTGATAGCATGAGAGATAATCAAATAGAACATTTTTAGAAGGTTTCTTTTGTAATTCCTCCCCAATTTAACGAAGCGAATGTATTCTGTAAATTTGTTAATTTTGATGCTTGTTTGTTTTATATGTCATGCAATGTATATAGAATTGTATTAAATTATGTCCTATGCAACTGATGTATACTACAAAGTAATATCTTGTATCTACAGAGAATATGTAAATAACATGTTTTTACATGTTTAAGGTCAGGTCACGCTTTTGCCTGCTATTGTGTACCATGTAACCCAGTACAACCTACTTCATGGTTGAATAGTCGGTGACTAAACCAGCTCCAGTCGATAATGTTTTGTTTTGTAGCAGAACAAATTAAAAATATTTCTATATTACTTACTTCACATTTCTTCCTGTCAGCGTTTGTTCAACTTGAAGACGCAGGGAATCTACTGTGGTACCTTCATAGTCGTAAAAGATTGGTAAAACATTGGGGTGTGTCGCGCTGAAGAGAAGCTGTAGTAGAGAATAACGCCATAGCTAAATGTCAATGATAACAATTATTACAACTCGATTCCAGGGTCAATAAATTAAGTACCTGTCGAGTGTGTGTATATATGTATGCTCCCGTAACTCCCGAGGGTATCGTAAAGGCGCTGTATTGACATACAGCATTTCTACCTCATTTGACCCTGCCAATTCACCGCCTTACCACTTTAGTACTGGAGTTGATTTTATCCAATGAGACTGTCCCTAAAATTTGCTGGCCTTGTGTTTCAATTAGATATAAAACATTACTACCATACACAACACCCTGACACATTGCTTAACTAAATACAAGTGTCATGATGTTTATGATTTTCATGTCAGCATCAACAACAATAATTTAGCTTTATTTCAAATTAACAATAAATGGAATGTATAAGTAAAGAATATCCCATAGTAAATCAAAGCCTGTACATATCATGTACTTTATCTATATATATTAAAACAAAAATCTCTTTCTGTATGTATGTATGTATGCAATCTATACATTTCCACAGTTTCCATCCGATTTTGTTCAAATTTAATGCATAGGTTATTTATCTCCTGGAGTATTATCAATGTATAGTTTAAATTTTGCTCTCCCTATATAGCAGAGTTCTGGTGCTATTTAAAGACGTCCATTTTGAGGAGAGAGGGGTGAGGTCTTTATTTACAGTGGTGAAAGGTGTGCCCAGCAATGACGGGCTCTTTTGCTAGTTGATAATAAAGGGGGGCAATCTAGAACCAACACAAGCTAGATTTGCAATTGATTTGAAGTGTATGTATACTCCTGTTGCGATTCTTACATGAGGTCTATTTTGCGGGTATTTTGAACATGATCATTGCATGTTTGCAGCTCAGTGAATGTATGTTCCCTCATTTAAGATGATATAATGTGAAGTGAGGCAGTGGATTGGCAGAGTCATTAGAACATTCCGTTTTTCAAGAACAAATTGTTAATTATTTTAATACAATTCTTACCTCAGCACCAGGAACCCGGGAAGATATTAACACCATACGGGAATATTCTAGGTTTTGGACTTGTTCTGGTTTCCTAGTCGATAGATATAATCATGCCATATAATCAATGAAATGAACAGGATTAAAAATCATATTCAGACGATCTAATAATAAATGATGAATTAATGGTGCTTTGACAGTGAAGGTGTTTAGTGGTTATGATTGTAAAGGTTTTCAGTCATGGGTTTGTTGTGCCCTTTAACAGGCATTTCATTTCACCAGCAGCAGCAGCAGCTAGGGTTTAACCTTGCAATGGAATGGGAGAAGTGTTGTACTCACAGTCGCTTAGCACCAATGGATCTGGGTTAATCACCAGCCTGATGAGCGTAAAGGTGTCTGGCTTAGTGGTGAGGGGATTTGATACACAATCGTGAGGTTGGGAGTTGGATTCCTGGACCGGGTGATGTGATATTACATATATATATATTTATTTGCTGAGAATAAGTACGTGACATAGTCACTACTTTAAAATTCATAGCGAATGATCTTCAAAATGTTTTAAATTAAACATAAGTATATTATCAAATATACTACACATACATTCATACATACATCGCTATTTCAGAGTACCAATACTAATATATATATATATATATATATATATATATATATATATATATATATGTGTATATATATATATATATATATATATATATATATATATATATATATATATATATATATATATATATGTGTATATATATATATATATATATATATATATATATATATATATATATATATATATATATATATAATGAAGGAAATGTGGTAAGGAACCAGGTGGACCATAACGCACCAAAGTACTCAATACTTAGGGTAGTAGAGTGGGTAATAGGAACAAGCAAGACCCCGACGGCTGAGCTCAAGCCGTTTCGACGGCTAATTCTGTACTCAATTAGCCATTCTGTACAGAATTAGCCGTCGAAACGGCTTGAGCTCAGCCATCGGGGTCTTACTTGTTCCTATATATATATATATATATAAATATATATATATATATATAGTAAAAAAGTTAATACCCTCTACCTTTGTACTGGATTACAAAAAGATAAATCCCAGTTATATTCCCAAGGCTGTTCAATAAGATACCGCGTACGAGTTTCATTGAAATTTTCTATGGCTTGTGTTTCTGAGAGCAGCATACGTGAACGGTAATCCATATTTTCTAATGGTTGATGAAAGCTATACTGTAGGTAAAAGAAAAACTGCATTAAAAACATGATAAATTAGTAATTAAGACTAACATCTATATCTGATTAGATTTACAGTCAGATGAATCAATGTTGAGCATTCACTAGGTGGAGGATAACAATCCACAATCTAACTAAATGTATGTTTACAATACATAAAATTATTGTATATAGGTTGACACAAGGGTTGGCTGAAAAGTTCATAGCTGACCAAAATATTCTCATGGAATGACCAAACGAGGTTTATTTTTCAACAATGTATATGTAATGTGAATATATATATATATATTCCTAATTTACACATTCATATATACACATTGATGCTAGCATGGAAGAACGGACGTAAATCGATGATGATGATGATGATATATATATATGAATGCGTAAATTAGGAAATGATTGTGATTTAGCAATTCGTAATTAAGCATCATAGTTTTATTCAGAAAATATTTTCAATTGGGAGAATAAATATTGAATTTTCACCAAATAAGATAAAAAGATCTAATATCAATTAACAGGTGTGGCGGATGTTTTTATACAAGGAATGAATGGAAATACAAAGCTCCTTATGCCTAGTAAAGAAACTTGTTTGACCTTTCCTTTGATGCACCAAAGTCATTTACTTTTAAAATAGTTATTGTCTTACAAATGTACTAACTGTCTTACTTATTTGATGATTTTGTTTTATAGTGTTAAATTATTTTCTTGCTCGTCTTTAATTTCTTCCAATGAATTCTATATATAAAACATTTTATATATCATATATAATTGTTTCTACTATTGGCACAAGGCCAGCAATTACCCAGTGCATTACTGGTACTTTATTTTATCGACCCCGTGAGGATGAAAGGCAAAGTTAACCTTGGCGGGATTTGAACTCAGAATGGAAAGGGCCGTAACTCTATGTGTCAAAGCATGGTGTCTGACCCTCTACCGATACTGCCAATCCACCGCCATGTAATATCATATATAACAGATTGAATTGTTAGCACCATTGTATTAGGGGGCATATTTGTATAGTTGTTAAAATATCGGATAGAATGATTTGTGGTATTCATTTCCTTTCTTCCTTTCGGTGTTGATAAAAAGACTACTAGTCCAACATTGGGGTCGATTCTTCCTTTATATATTTTTCTCTCTTGTATATATACTGAAAAGCTCATAGGCTGACTATGAAGGAGTGATACCAGACCTGTGAAATCTTGCATGAATTAATTTCAACCCTTCTGATTATTTCTTTTTGGGAACTATAGTGAAAAATAAACCTCATTTGGCCATTCCATAAGAGTATCTAGGTAGGCATAAGAACTTTTCTGCCAAACCTTGTAGTTATTGTCTAAATCATTAGTTAATCCTTTAGCATTTAAACGGCCATATCCAGCCAGAATCTCTTACCTCTTTCTGTTCAAAGGTATTTTTCTCAAAATAAATAATATCAAAATCTCATAGATTCGATATTGTGTGGGATAATTGTGTGAGATAAAAGTGTTTACCATGAAAATTTAATAGTATATATAGAGTAATGTAAATGCTAAAGGGTTAAAACTATGTATCTATCAACATTTAATTGACTATGACAACATTAAATACCAATAAAAAGTCTTAAACACGAATAACTTACTAAGGAGCTGAATTGGTCAATTGTGTTCCGTATATTCAGGGATTGTTTTAAATAGTTATTTTCTTTAGTGTTTATCTTCCAGTTATTATAAACTGTGATGTAAGATGGGGAGGTTTTCTGTATATTTGGCTCATTCCCATATAAGAAAGCATAAAACGATCTTTCCATATCTTTAGGTTTAAAATCAGGGCCTTTCCATATTGGACGAATGCCGTATAAGGAACCTGTAAATAGAAGATCAATAAAAAATAAAAAAAACAATCACAATTTTATATTGGATGAATACTGTATAAAGAACCCGTGTACAGCAGATCGATAAATGAACCAATCACAACTTTATATTGGACGGATATCGTATAAAAGAGCTGTAAATAGAAGATCGATATAACAACCAATCACAATTTCATTTTGAACGAATACCTTATAAAAGGACCTGTAAATAGAAGATCGATCAGTAACCTAATCAATATGTATTTACCTGAAATAATATATAAGATATACAGTTAGAGATTTTGTTTTATGTCCATTTTCCTGTGCTTGTACGAGTTGGGTGATAGGGGCAGCTAATCTCATTTTCATGGGTATTAAGTGACTAAGAATACAAGACTTCCCTCGGAGGAGTTTGTTAAAGTTATAAACCCCAGAAGCTTCTAGCACTCAGTTTTAACTGAGTGAACTGGTCAAACATGAAATTAAGTATCTCGCTCAAGAATACAATGCATTATCCAGTGTAAGAAATGAATCAATGGTTTTATGAAAGGTTTAAACCTCAGAAGCTGATAGTACTTAGTTTCAGACGAGTGAGCTGGTGCAATGTGAAATTAAGTGTTTCTCTCAAGAATACAAAGCATTCTTATAGTTTGGCATGGCTTACTAGCACTATACGGACATAACATTGATTAAATATGTAACTAAATATATAAATAAATATAAAACCAGTACAGACATCTGTTAGTCATAACCATTTATATGGTTACAGATATATATACGACATACGTGGTATGTACAACAGCAGTTGGGATTAGGTGAAAATATATTCAGTGAGCCTGTATTCAGACGTGTTGTAAAACATTGCGAATAGGCAAAAAAATAATGAAAAAAAAAAATGAATTACCTTGTGTTCTTAAAGATTTATAATCTGTAGAAACAGGTGATCTCTTCCTTTCTCTAGGGTCTGTAGTATTAGTAAGACCATTATTCTGAATATATATATTTGTAATATATATCTTTATCTATATATATATATGTGTGTGTATATATATATATATATATATATATATATATATATATATATATATATATATATATATATATATATACATATATATATATATATATATACATATACATATATACATATACATGTATATATATATATATATATATTTTTTTTTTAATATATATATATATATATCGGGATATATATATATATATATCATATTGTATATTATATTACATTGTATATATATACATATATATATATATATATATATATATATATATATATATATATATATATATTAAATATACATATAAAGTAATTCGTTTTCAAATATAAAAATTGGAAAGGTGTAGGCGAAAAAGTTATATCAGTTCAGCCCAAAATACGTTAATTGATTGTAATTGTTTCTACTTTTTGGCACAAGGCCAGCAATTATTCCAGTGTATTACTGGTACTTTATTTTATCGACCCCGTAAGGATGAAAGGCAAAGTCAATCTTGGCGGGATTTGAACCCAGATCGTAAAAGGACGTAACTATGCTGGTAAGCATGGCGTAAAAATAATGAAAGAAGACATGAAATTATATAAGATTATATACATACATGTATATATATATATATATATATATATATATAGGTTTGACAACATCAAAGACTGTACTGGTCAGAACACTGAGGCCCTTCTATGCATGACAGTGAATAGAAACCAGTGGCAACTGCTGACTATGAAAGTATCTAGAGTGTCACCCCAACGACTGGATGCACCAGGCGCAAGCATGTGAAAGAAAATATATATATGTGTGTGTGTATATATATATATATATATATATATATATAACAAAGGAATTGTCGTAAGGACCATAATGCAGCAGAGTACTCAATACTTAGGGTAGTAGAATGGGAAATAGGTAAAGGTATGACCCCGACGGCAGAGCTCAACCCGTCGGGTCATACTTTTTCCAATATATTAATTAAACAGGACATATTCACATACAACAGAATTAGAGAGATATCAAAATTAGTATATTGCCTTTTCTGGAAGTATGTATTCAATTGTAGAGACACAGGAAATATAGTGATGTTTCCAACATCCGTATTCATTGGGATTTGTGTTATATGGAAGATACCATCCTCTTTTGGTGCATTTTGGTATCCAGATACTTTCCTAGTAAAAGAAACAGGAAGAAAAATATATTGATATTTAAAGAGTGATAATCTAAAGAAAAGTATAATGATTTCGGATAGAGATAGGTTGCTGACTATGTTGATTTGTGCTGATTTAGTTAATTGATGGTTTCTGATTTAGGCACAAGGCCAACAATTTCTGGGGAAGGGAAAGTTGATTAAATCGACCGCAGTACATTACTGGTACTTTATTTATCGACCAAGTAAAGATGAAAGGCAAAGTTAATCTCGGCGGGATTTGATCTCAGAACGTAAAGGGACGTAACTATGCCGCGAAGCAGGGTACCCGAGGTTCTGATAAAATATCGTTGGCTATTCCATTGATGAGAAGAGATTAAAGGTCTTATAAAATAATGGACAATCGAATGTGGTATGGGCAACCGGTTGTTAAGATTGAAAATCTTGACAGTGCCCCAACAACTCCATCAAGACTTAGACGTTTCTGAAGAATTTGAGAAAATTTTGATGAAATTTTTACGAAAATATTCGGGAAACAGTTTGAGAAAAATTCCTGAAAAAAGCATTGTGGGGAATTTTTTAGTTAACTTCTTGTAAAAATGTTGGGAAGTTTCCTTTTCAGAAAATTCCAGGAAAATATTTGGTATTTTTTAAAAATTTTGAAAAAAATATTCGAGAAAATTTTCTTTAAAAGTTTTGGTGAATTTTTGAGATTTTTTCGAGAGAATTTTTTGTGACAATTTTGTATATTTTGAGGAAATTTTTGAGAACTATTTGAAGGAAATTTTGAAAAAGTTTTGAAGAACATTTAAAAAAATATTTGTTGGAAACGTTTTGAGAAATGTTTGACAAAAAAAAAAAAAAAAATTGTGAAAAACGTTCGAAAACATTTCGTTAACATTTTACTCAAAATGTTTTTCATATGTCGCTCAAATTTCCCAGATGAATTTCTCAAACATTTTACTCAAAATTTTGGGAAAAAATATCATAAACATTTTTTCCAAAGTGTTTCCCCAAAATCCTTTCGTTAATATTCTTAAAACTTTTTCTGAAAAATGTTAAATATATTTAGGGTAAAGTTTTTACGAAAATTTTGAAATTATTAAGGGTAAATAAACATTCCTCTTGGTTTTATTCATTCTGAAGTGACTAATCAATTCTTTTGAATGGTCTGCAACAACTATATAATACACAACGTAATTTTACTTACAAAAGATGTAGACGGTACCACAGCAACCAATCTCTTTGATTTTGCAAATGAAAATAAGCCTAACTTTATTCTTTACTACGCAGCAGCTTCCTTTGTACTTATTTGAGTTTTGTTAATTAACTTGGAATTATTTATAAAGTAAAACCATAATTGCTACGAGATTCTATTGATTGCTATTATGTTTTAACTCGCTTTCACTCTCTCTCTTTCTTTTCCCCTCTTTCTCCCTTGTCTTCTCCCTCTCCTTATCACTAACTCACTCTCTTTCTCTCCTCTATATTTCTCGCTCTCTTGCTATCTCCATAATTTCCCCAATATATATATTTTGTGTAGGCCAGTCTCTTTTTATTTCATTATATTTTGCTATGTTCAAAAGAACTTTATTATATATACACATGGTGGTTTACTACTAGCCATATTTCATATATTTTAATATGGTTATGGATCTACAAACTGCTGTCTCATGAATAAAACATCATATCTTATTGCTCTAAACTAATTTCCAAAAACATGAATGGCTTGTAAACGATTACCTGAATATAATAACGTTAGTGTAGGCTGGTGATTGATTTGTTAGTGAAATGGAAGGCCATAAATTTAGTTTTAACGATAGCACTAGCACAACATGATTCTAAATGAAAGGTGTATATAGACCTATAAACAAAATGTTTTATGTATAATATACATATATATCTACTTTCTGTACGTATTTTATGATCATATCAGAGCTGCCTTGATATCGTTGTTTGAGCGCTAGTACATACACAAGCATTACAATAGCTGAGATGTGGTTCCAGCTACATAAGTATCTGTATAAGAGTATGGGTACTTAGAACGGTTAGTGACGTAGCTGTTATACGATCACAATTTAAAATATTCACAGCAGACAATATGTATGTTTACTATAGAGTGACGTATTGGCAATATTGGCAGAGCATTGGACAACATGCTTTGCGTTATATAGTAACGTCCTTTTGCGTTCTGAGTTTAGATCCGGCCGATGTTAGCTTTGACATTCATCCTAAAAGGGTCGATAAAATAAAGCACCAGTAATGCACTGGGATCGATTTAATCAACTTTCCCTTCTACAAACATTGTTGGCATTGTACCTAAATCAGAAACCGTTATATATAAGCATACTGTATGGGGATCTATATATGTATGTATGTATGTACGTACTGCAAGTGTCAGTTGTGTTAGCAACATAGAATAATTATAGTGTGTATATATATATATATATATATATATATATATATATATATATATTAAGGTGTTGTTTCTGCATGTTGAGTTAAAGTCTAAAGAGTGCTCAATCGAGGGAGCCAAATAGTAATAATTGTTTCTACTTTTGGCGCAAGGCCAGCAATTATCCCAGTGTATTACTGGTACTTTATTTTATCGACCCCGTAAGGATAAAAGGCAAAGTTCGGCGGGATTTGAGCCAAATAGTAATAATAAATGTGAAGGATAAAATTCGAAGAGAGCTCGATTAGGATTATATATATATAGTTTCAGAAAATCCCGTTAAGGGCGAAAGCAGCAATTCTTTGCTTAAACTTTAATCTGTTCTTATGATAAATATTTGCTCTACAGGTATACATATATATAATCTTTATCGAGCCCTCTTCTGATTTTAGTCTTCAAATTTATTATTACTATATATATATATAGCTGAGTATAAATGTTTTAATATAGAAAAGTTTCTACAGGACTAGAACTGTTTCATTCGTGAGAAATCATCATATATATACGGGAGATCTATACTGTGTTTTATAATGTTAAATTATTATAAGAAATTTACCTGTTCAGTGAGGAATTTCCAGTACCAGGAGACTTGGGAAGCTCGACAAAGGCTTTTGGGGTCCAAAAATGAAAATATATACAGGGCTAGGAATCTTGGAAGAAGTCTTGTGAAATCAATGTGCTGTAATGGAACTCTTTTATTGAACCAGTTCTGCACGTGGGCATATTGTACGTTGTGAGACTTGCTCAACATATGATCGAAAAATTCGTTGCGTTGGCCATTTGACCACAGATCAAACTAAATATAAAATAATCAAAATATGAAACATTCTTTTAAAAATTCTTATGAATATCAACATTGATAGTTTGGCTACTAAGTTGCAAACTGTAAAAAGATATATTTATCTACGTTTTAATATGTGGACGGGTATGGGATTTGCAGAATTGGTAGATCGTCGGACAAAATGTGATTGATGTATTTATTTTAGCTCTTTACATTATGTAAATACCAGTGAGGTCAACTCAACATTTTATCCTTTCTAGGGTCGATAAAATAAAAATACT
Source organism: Eledone cirrhosa (assembly GCA_964016885.1). Lineage (NCBI taxonomy): Eukaryota > Metazoa > Mollusca > Cephalopoda > Octopoda > Eledonidae > Eledone > Eledone cirrhosa. Next base: position 24,303,379 of record OZ024751.1, read on the forward strand.
CATCATATATTGGAGTTGGTTTCATCAACGTTCCTGTTCCCTTAGATTACCCCAGTGCATTACTGGTACTTTATTTTATTGACCCCGTAAGGATGAAAGGCAACATTAACCTCGGCGGGATTTGAACTCAAACTGTAAAAGGCCGTAATTTTATGTTGGAAAGCATGGCGTCCGACGCTCTACTGATTCTGCCAATCTGTTCTAAGATATGACTTACCCAGTGACTGATTAATTCAACTCGTTCTTTGAAAATCTGTTGAGAGTAAAATATGGAAACAGTTAATCCTACTACACTTTATTGTTTAATGTTGTTGTTGCTGTTATTGTTTTATAAGACAGCATAAACAACAACAAAAACAAAAGCGTCTCTTCTCTATACAAATATGATATCACCATGTGCTACAAAATAGTGCTACAAAATACAGGTATGTAAAAATAATTAGATATAATTTGAGATGTAAATATCCCAGAAACTACAAAGTCTAGGACAACAAGACTGCGCAGGCTTAATGTTGAGCAAAATAAGATATACTCTTCAAAATTTCTCAACATTATAACAGAGGTTAAAGGCCGAAACACTCGCTTGAGTGGGGGTTTTCTTCTCTGAAGACCTTCTGCTGTTCAACTCTCCTGAGAGTTTCTTATCACTAATTCACAATATATATTTTAATGTGACACCCATGGAAACAGGCCATGATATCAAATATTTTGAAACACCCTGTATATTATTAGAAATATATATACAGTGAAATTCCGTTATAACGAAATTCACGGGAAATAAAGAAAATTCGTTGTAACGAAAAATTCTTTATTACGAGATCGACAGAAACAAATCGAAAAATTCTTTATTACGAGATCGACAGAAACAAATCGAGCGTTTGTTTGTTATTACCTCGGGGATTGAAAAAAATGTCGTTATACTGAAAAATTCGTTATAACGGAATTTTACCTGAATATATTTTAATGTGACAACCATGGGAACAGGCCATGATAACAAATATTTTGAAACACCCTGTATATTATTAGAAATATATAAGAAAGTGCTAAGAATTATTGTAAACTAACAGTTTAGCCCGGCGTTGCTCGGGTTTTATCATATACTCTCACATACACACAGAAACAGATATATACACACACATATACACAGAAACATATATATACACTCACATACACACAGAAACAGACATATACACTCAAATACACAGAGAAACAGATATATACACTCACATATACACTCACACTCACATATACACACACACACACACTCACATACACATAAACATATCATATACACTCACATACACACTCACACACACACTCACATACACATAAACATATCATATACACTCACATACACACTCACATACACACTCACACACACACTCACATACATACACACATAAACATATCATATACACTCACACACACGCACACACACACACACACACACATACACACAGAAACATTATCATAAATAATTGACGGTAAGTAACAAGTAACGTACTTGTTGACCTGTAGGTTTGTGTACCAAAGGTGACCAACAACTGAATTGGGTTTTGGAAAGCTTTGGATTCCAACTTTTTGATATTGTCGCCTGTTTGCTTCTCTGGGTGACAGTTGGGACGAAAGTGGAATCGTCCAACTTTTGAATTGGCTTCGGCGTGAAAGTCATTCCATTTTTCAATGGTGCAGTATATTCCATCGTTATTGGTTACACTTCAACGATCTGATAGAAAGAAGGAAAAATAGTCATTAACTA
>OZ024751.1:24315137-24317637 GCA_964016885.1 Eledone cirrhosa
AGCATTGCGTACACATCCACTTGTATGTGTGTATATATATTCCGTTAAGGAATTCTTTGCTTAAATTTTAATCTGTTATTTTAATAAATATTTGTTCTACGGTTTTTATATATATTTATATATATATTATGCTTATCGAGCCCTCTTCGGATTTTAGTCTTCACATTTATTATTATTACTATATATATATATATATATATATATATATATATATATATATATATATATATATATATATATATATATATATATATATATATATATATATATATATATATATATATATGTATATATATATATGTATATATATATGTATATATATATATTTATATATATATGTATAATATATATATATATATATATATATATATATATATATATATATATATATATATATATATATATATATATATATATATATATATATATATATATTATATATATATAATATATATATATATTAGAACAGATAAAGGAAATGGAGCAATATGTATGTGTGTGTGTGTATATATATATATATATATATATATATATATATATGTATGTATGTATGTAAAAGGTAAACAGAAATAACAACGCAATCGGTACAGTATATGGAAGGTATGTATTAGGTTAACGCTTGATATAGCAGGAAGAGGGTCTTAACGTTTCGGACGCTAGTCCTTCATCAGAATAAAGAATGAGAAATAATATATATATATATTATAAGAACAGATTAAAGTGTAAGCAAATCGCTGATTTCACCCTTAACGGGATCTTCGGATTGTAGTCTTCACACTTATTATTACTATGTGTGTGTGTGTGTGTGTGTGTGTGTGTGTGTTTGATTTTAAACGTGTAGCCAAAAGTTTAAAAGAAATGCGGCTGACTTATAAGACATCAGGAAATTTTGAAATTTTTAAATGTGTGTGTCCTAACGCAAATGATCATAATAATTGTTTCTACTTTTGGCACAAGGCCACCAATTATCCCAGTGTATTACTGGTACTCTGCGATAATTTTCTGGCCTTGTGCCAAAAGTAGAAATAATTATTATGACTATTTGCAAATGATCATAATAATGGTGGATCAATAAATAGGTTGATTTAATATATATATATAACTGTTTCTACTTTAGGCACAAGGCCAGCAATTACCCAGTGCATTACTGGTACTTTATTTTATCGACCCCGTAAGGATGAAAGGCAAAGTCAACCTCGGCGGGATTTGAACTCAGATTGTAAAGGGACGTAACTATGCTGGAAAGCATGGCGTCCGACCCTCTACCGATACTGCCAATCCACCGCCCTTTAATATGTATATAACGCTCTACAATTACAGCTACCTCAATGCTTGCTCTGAATAATTATATATCCTTCACTGAGCGTAATTAAACCTTTCGTTTCATGTATTCCTGTAACTCCTTATGATGGAGTCTTGTAGGCGCCGTATTGACATATGGCGTTTCTAGGGCATGTTTAACCTTGGCATAGCCCAAACATCTCCAGGTCTGAATACAACAGATTTTTTCCAGAGAACCACAGCAGGATAGAGAGAGTGAGTGAATGGAAGTGAGAAAGAGATATAGAGGAAGAATCTACCCCAGTACTAGACTAGAATTTTATTTTGTCGACATTGTATGGCTGAAAGGCAAACTTGACCCCAGCAGGATTTGAACTCAAAGAGCAGAGAACCGAAATGAATACCGCAAAATATTCTATCCTAATGATTCTGCCAATCTGCCGCCTTAATTATCCCCAGCGGATAGCAAACAAATTTATGCCCAAGTTTTTGTTAAGAGAATCGTGTGTTATTTGACATAAAACTAGTTTCCATTAACTACAGAACTAATGATTGGAATTTTTACGACGTCTGCAGTATAGGATCAAATCCGATATCTCTACTTTAAGATCCTGTCAAATTGTCTTTAGATTAGTCTCCAGACAGTTTCTAAGAAATCAAATTACTACTTTACCTAGTTGTAGGTGAGTAAGATGATATTTGATAGAAATATATTTCCATATGTCGAATTAGAGATATGATTTGTCTTTTGGGCATACATAGTTTTATGGTTTCACAACTTCCATCAGTGATCCATAATAAGTCATTTACTTTCACTTACATGGCAACTGCTGTAAAGTTGAAATAAGCTCCTTGAGAGACATGACGGATCAAATTGTTTTATTTTCTGTTTACAGCTATATTCACGCATGCGCTGTAGAGTGCAGAGTAGTTCAGGGCAGATTAACTCTGCGACAACATAGGTTCAATTTACCGTTGAGTATTTTCAGACGTACTTACAATTTATTATATGTACTTATAATTTATGAAATGTACTTATAATTATATATATGTGCTTGCGCGCGCGCGTGTGTGTGTCTGCTGTCTGTATGTGTGTGTGTTTTGAGTTTTCTATAGTCCCTACAAAGTGTGAGACAAAGCCTGCAAATGCCCCTCTGTCCTCATACGAGAACAGAAGCTAAAATCGATTATCTAACACAGAAATGTCAATGTCAGTTTC
>OZ024751.1:24322637-24332637 GCA_964016885.1 Eledone cirrhosa
ATGGTTCGTTTCCCTGCATCTCATTTTGTTCTTGAGCAAGATACTTTATTTCATGTTGTTCCAGGATACTTAACAGAAAAATAAAATAAGTTGTGTCTGTCATTCAAAGTGACAGTCACGTCCCTTATTGTTGTAGTTGTGTAGAATATTATAGAGAAATACATCAAGGGTGCACGTCTTTACGGAATACTCAGGCAATTGCACGTTAATTTCAGAAGCAACCTATTCCATTGTTCTAGTCAACTGGAACACGCATCGTCAGAAGCGACATCGCTTCCACGCACACACACACATGCATACACACACTCACTCACAGAGAGAGAGAGAGAGAGATTGGAATGTATTTTAACCCTTTAGTATTTAAACCGGCTTTATCCGGCCAGAATTCTCTCACCTCTTTCTCTTCAAACCGGCCATAACTGGCCGCTCATACGGTATTGTTAAGGTATTGTTCTCAAAATAAATAACATCAAAATCTCGTAGATTTGATATTATGTGAGATAATTATTTGAGGTAAAGCCTTTACTGCAAAATACAATAGTAAATATGTAATGTGCATGCTAAGGGGTTAAAGTTTCTACTACATTATGTAGTGTTTAAAAGTTCTCTTTGCGATGGGGAGATAGGTCGTACAACTGGAAAACTCATCATTATAACTGACGGAGAGCCTATCACACTTTGTTCGTGATGACTTATTTAATAATTGTTTCTATATTTGGCACAAGCCAGCAATTACCCAGTACATTACTGGTACTTTATTTTATCGACCCCGTAAGGATGAATGGCAAAGTTAACCTCGGCGGGATTTGAACTCAGAATGGCAAGGGCCGTAACTCTATGCGTCAAAGCATGGCGTCCGACCCTCTACCGATACTGCCAATCCAAATAATGGCCATTGAATATATATTGTATATTGAAATATTTATTGATGATAGCAAAGATGTACAACAACTCACTGGTGAGAATTGTCTCATTAACATACATGTACTTCGTTTGGTAAATATTCAGTTGTTTAGCAATGGATGTCATAACTGTTTACTTACGTGGGGACTCCCTCTGGAATAGATACGAATTAATTATTAGACCATTAATATCAGAGAGATTCAATGACAGATATTGAACTCTTCACTTACGTGGGGCCTCCCTCTGGAATGGTTGCGAATTAAATATTAGTCTATCAATGTCATTAAGATTCATTGACAAATATTGGTAATTAACGCGTTCAGATCAAATATATAAAACAGCTTAGTCTTGTACGACATGTGAAGAATTATTAGTTTGATATCATTCTTATCCTCACCCCCATCATCATCAACAGCATCATCATTATTATTACGATGGATTGGCAGTATCAGTAGCAGGTCGGACGCTACGCTTTGCAGCATATAGAAACGGCCCTTTATGGTCTGAGGTCAAATCCCGCCGAGGTTAACTTTGTCTTTCATCTTTACAGGGTCGATAAAATAAAGTACCAGTAATGCACTGGGATAATTGCTGGCCTTGTGCGAAAAGTAGAAACAATTATTACGATTATTAATGAGTGGTAGATTGGCAGAACCGTTAAGACTTCTGACAAAGTGCCTTCGGTGTCAATTTTGCTTTTCATCCTTCCAAAGAGGTCGATAAATTTCTAGTGCCAACCAAGTCCTAAGATCGATTTAATCGACCCACCACTACAACCGCCACCATCTATGCGACCATCATCGTCACCAGCACTACGAAAATAACTACCACCACCAACACCACAACTACTACAGAATTAGCAGCCAACTATACAACAAACTACTCAAGCCACATACAAAATGACTTGAAAAATTAACCATGCATATACATATATTTTCCTATACATATATATATATACATATATATATGTATAGGAAAATATATGTATGTGTATATATACCTGCAGATCCATAATCAGACAGATCCATACAATGATCGTGTCTCGAGCTGTCTGCCGGCGAAACAATTGTAACACAATAAATTGAGTTCAGATGCATCACTGAGTTTTCGTTTTATATTATATATATATATATATATATATATATATATATATACATATATAGTAATAATAATAAATTTGAAGACTAAAATCCAAAGAGGGCTCGATAAGGATAAATATATATCAAATATATAAGAACCGTAGAGCAAATATTTATTAAAATAACAGATTAAAGTTTAAGCAAAGAATCGCTGCTTTCACCCTTAACGGGATCTTCTGAAACTAACAAAGTCAATCTGTAAACGCAGAAGTGGATATTTCAAAAAAAAAAGAAAAAAAAAAAAATATATATATATATATATATATATATATATATTTATATATATATAATAGAAGAACCCTGGTGGGATATATCCGTAGTAGTAGAGTATACAGTCTATGGGATGAGTTTGTTAGAAGAAGTTCCACTTCAGTTTATTCACCATTTCTGAGAAACAATTGTTCTCGGAAATGGTGTTGAATAAACTGTTGTGGAACTATTTCTCTCTCTCTCTCTCTCTCTATATATATATATATATATATATATATCCTTATCGAGCCCTCTTTGGATTTTAGTCTTCAAATTTATTATTATTACTATATATGTATATATATATATATATATATATATATACATATATATATACATATACATATATATATATATATAAACACATATATATATATATATATATAATGGAGAAGGCCGGCCTTTCAACTTACATATCCGCTCACTTAGTGTTGCCCTGAGGCTAAATATGAACCTGCATTGGAAATCTTTATAAAATTTATAAAAGTCTGGCTACGCTTGCTCTAAAAAGCCAATTTTCTTCTCATACACCAGCATCAATATGCATGCATAATATTGTAAAATGAATTTGCTGCTTGACATATATTCCATACATTTGTATATGATAGCGTGTTAGTTGCTCATTCTGTTTCATAGTGTTTTGTCGAAAAATAAAAATGGAGATTATTTCGTCTATTAATAATAGTCAGTAACGGAAGAGTTGTCTTTTCTTTATCATGCTACGTTTTTTTATTTTTCCAATTTTCATATACTACTAGCAGAATGGCCCGGCGTTGCTCGGGATTCTAAACATAGGTTGGCATGTTTATCCCTCCTTTCTGGAACAGTTTCGTCACATGTTCACCAATTGATGCAGAAGTCCTAATAAAAAGTGAAGTCGCCTTGGGTGAATAAGCAAATAATTTTCCATTAAGAGTTTTTTGTTGTTGCTTTTGCTGCTGTCGAGCCTCGTGAAATAAATACGTTTGTTTATATTTTGTTATTGTGTATACAAAAATATCTGTACACGAATATATAATTATATATATATATATATTAAAATAACAGATTAAAGTGTATGCAAAGTATCACTGATTTCACCATTAACTGGATCTTCTGAAACAAAAAAAATCAATCTGTGAACACAGAAGTAAATATTTCGAAAAACGTTGCAACCGAAGGAAAACAGGAAGACGATACTTTGGTTCGTGAAGACGTTCCCTGGCAACTAACGGAAAATACCGAACATAATACGTCAGCAATGAGAAGAATATATATATATACACACACTATATATATACATATATATACACACACACACAGATAGCGAAGTCATAATGTCGTAATGCAGACATATATTATACGTGCGCGACGTTACCGGCGCCTAATGCGGTCCCCAGGGCATTGAAAATTTGAAATATCTTTTGCTCAAAACACTCACACGACCATAAGCATTACACGAGTAAAGTTTGAAAAAAATCGGTTGGGTAGTTCTCGAGTTTTAGGGAGTCAGACAGACAGACAGACAGACATTCTCCGCTTTAGATATATAGATAACTGTTTCTACTTTAGGCACAAGGCCAGCAATCACCCAGTGCATTACTGGTACTTTAATTTATCGACCCCTATAGATAACATCAAGAAATATTCATTAAAATTTTCATTTATTTTAAGAATATATTTATTTTTCGTGTTCTTAGATTTAATCATCAGGAAATTTTCAGGAAATTTTCAGATCTATAAAATTTATTTGTTATCGTTCTTTCAGGAATAATAAGAGAAGTAATTAATGAGGCAAAACTAATTAACTGAAGCTCTATAGCCAATTTTAATTCATTTCCTGAATCGTCGTTTTGACATTTCATTCCAACCTAATCAAACATTAATAATGAACCGAGTTCCCCTGCTAGCGATAAAACAGATTTAAATGTTAAATTATTTGCTGTTTCTCTTGCCATAATTTCTGTTTGTCTCTTCTTTATATCCATTATTATTTTTTAATTCAAATCCTTTTATAGATTAGATTAATCGATTTACATGAAAATAATGGTTTGAAATATTATTAAAGATTAATTTTTAGTTTTCAATAGAGACGTTCCCAGTTTTCATTACCAAACCCCAACAACCGCTTAGGTTTGTTTTCCTCTCAACAAAGCCAATGAACTAGTTAGAGATGATAAAGTATTTATACCATTTATTCAACACACTATGCAAAGCAGGAGGCTCGTAACTAATTCAAAATGGCTACCCATTAGATGTGGAATGGTATTCAGTCAAAATATGCTCACCTAATTCATATAGGAAATCCATAACCATATTTTAACCTCAGGTTATTATTTCTGATACCTGTTAACAATAGCACATACGTGTACACATGCTTGCATATTTACACACCCTATCCCATATGTACACATCTTTCTCTCTCTCTCTCTCTCTCTCTCTATATATATATATATATATATATATATATATATATATATATATATATATATATATATATATATAAACACATATATATGTATATATACATATATACTTAGGTTAATAGGAGTTAGGTATTGTATACCCGTGTCCCATTAAGGTATTGGCAGCATTTGGGAATGAATATGACCACAGCTAGTAAACAAGGACCCACACACCACCCTCCCGCACCAAAATTAGACTTATCGTCCCCTGCTTTTGCTCTTTACTCTCTTTACTCTTTGTTCTTGAATGTTTGGTTGGTAGAGTCCATAACACCAACCAAACCCCTTTTATAGCTCTGACGAATCCTACGGTTACGTAACGAAGAAACATTGTAAGCCAATAAAAATCTTTTGATGTTGTAGACGCTCTTGTGTTCTTTATCATATATATACATATATATATATATATATATATATATATATATATATATATATATATATATATATATATAGTAATAATAATAAATTTGAAGACTCAAATCCAAAGAGGGATCGATAAGGATAAATATATATCAAATATATAAGAACCGTAGAGCAAATATGTTATTTTAATAAATATATATATATATATATATATATATATATATATATATATATATATATATATATATATATAGAGAGAGAGAGAGAGAGAGAGAGAGAGAGAGAGTGTGTGCATATGTATCCTTTTATATGTGAGTACGTATGCATGTGTGTATATATGTGTGTATGTATGTATGTATGTGTATGTATATATATATGTATATATATATATGTATGTGTGTGCATGTATATATATGTGTATATATATATGTGTATGTGCGTGTTGCTGTATTTATGTATGGATATATATATATGTGTGTATGTGTGTGTATATGTGTTTCTGTGTATATATATGTGTATATACGCATTTATATGTGTATATGTAAATGTATATATGTGTGTATATGTGAGTGTGTGTAAGTGTGTGTACGTGTGTGTTGGGTTATATATTCTTATTTATTACTCCCCCCCCCCATTTTTTTTCCTCCAGCCTCACTTTCATATCTGTTATGTTTTTGTTTTTCAAATCCACTGTCAATAAAGACACCAGCATTTTTTTCATTCTGATGAATGAAAGCAATTTTGGTTGCTTTCAAGAAACCACTGGTAAATGAAATAATTATCTTTTGTTGTTTATTACATAACTATATATATATATATATATATGTAGGAGGTGAGTTTTATTGTAGTACAATAAAGCAATGCAGATATCGGATAAGAAGCACTCTTTGATTTAAAACTGCACTATCCACAAGTGTTTTTTAGCCTTCATATCATGTTCTCCTGTTTTATCTGATGAAAACACAAATATTATTGCTTGATGATGTTTGTTTTTGAAATGCGCATAATAAAATATATGGAACTCCTTTAACCATCTTTTGATCTTATATTATATATATATATATATATATATATATATATATATATATATATATATATATATATATATATATATATATATATATATATATATATATATATATATATATATATTTATATATATACAGTATATTGCCAAATATACTATATATACATTCATGTATACATCGCTATTTCAGAGCACCAATTCTAACTTTCAATGTTTGCTGGAGGACCGGCAATCGCTCGGTATAATCAGTTCCTGATTATTACTGGAAATCTATAATTTTCAACAGGCAAAGGCGAGTGCTAAGCTCTGATGATTACCAACAGTATGAAACAGATCTGTCAGCTTATCTCCCTTGTTTGTTGAAAAATAGAAGTAAGTGACATAGTCACTACTTTAAAATAATAGCGCAAGGTCTTCAAAATGCTTTTATTTAAGCATATATTGCCAAATATTCATATACACATCGCTATTTCAGAGCACCAATTCTAATATATATATGCATATCGTGCAGGTCTTCAGTAAAGTATGTGTTATATATAAGAAGAGCAAACCATGCTCAACAGCGAAACCATGTCAATTCAGGGGTTCACGTATCTCGAAACTACCTTTTAAGCCGCAATTATTTTTTCAAGAAAAAATATCAGTTTCAGTTTGATGCAATTTGTGTTATTGGGATATAATGTACGTAAGGACTCATAACTCTTGATCAAATTTTAGGAGAGGGGCGCTGTAATAATATACGGCATTGTACAATTTAAACCTGTTGGAATCTATCCCTCACCAGGTCTGAATACAGCCAATTTCTTTCAGAGAAGAGGAGCGAGAGAAAGTGCAAAGGAATTTACCTCAGTATTGGGATCATAGTTTTTCATTGAACTTGAAAGTGTTATAGGCAAATTTGATTACGGCGGGATTTGAGCTCAAGGAGCAGAACAAATACCGCAAATCCCTCTATACCAGGCATGTTAAACATGCTGCCCTTTACAAGCACACCTGCGCCCTTTACAAGCATACCTGCGGCCCTTTACAAGCACACCTGCGCCCTTTACAAGCACACCTCCGGCACTTTACAAGCACACCTGCGCCCTTTACAAGCACACCTGCGGCCCTTTACAAGCACACCTGCGCCCTTTACAAGCACACCTCCGGCACTTTACAAGCACACCTGCGCCCTTTACAAGCACACCTGCGGCCCTTTACAAGCACACCTGCGCCCTTTACAAGCACACCTCCGGCACTTTACAAGCACACCTGCGCCCTTTACAAGCACACCTGCGGCCTTTACAAGCACACCTCCGGCACTTTACAAGCACACCTGCGGCCCTTTACAAGCACACCTGCGGCCCGCACAAAGCTTTTTATAGCGCGAGCATGTTTTATCTTCGTAATATAAAATTAAAAAAAAATTAGTTGCAATGTGCGCAAATTAGTTGTCGTGTGTGGCCCTCAGATAACACATATGTGACCCATGTGGCCCTTGGGGACCCCAGTTTGACATGCCTGCTCTATACGATATTCTAAGGACTTTGCCCATTTAGCGTTAATGTGGATTATAAACAACTTTCTTATTTGTTTGCCTTTAGGTGTTTCTTGCGATCTCTCATTTTTTCTTCTACCTCTCACCTCTACACTCCTACCACCTTCACACCCATATTCTCTCTCAGCTATTCTCCTACTCTCCCTCTGCTCTCTTACCTCTTTCACACTCTCCCTCTCACCTCTACACTCCTACCACCTTCACACCCACACACACTCTCTCAGCTATTCTCCTACCTCTCACCTCTACTCTCCTACCTCCTTCACACCTTCATACTCTCCTACTTCTCACGCTACACTCATACCTCTTTCACACTTACCATCTCTCTCTTCTATCCTCCTACCTCTTTCCTTTTCTTTCTCTCTCTTCTCCCCCCCCCCCTCTCTCTCGTATCAATTGAGATGACAACAAGAGTGGAGACGTAGCTGTTAAAAAAATATTCACTTTAGCAGAATTTCTTACAAATTTACGCACACACACACACACACACACACACACACACACACACACACACACACACATACACATATATATATATATATATATATATATATATATATATACACACATTCAAACATAAAGTTATATGCATAAATGCATATATGCATACATCCATGCATCTAAACATACATACATAAATACATACTTTTATACACACATACATATATAAATATATATTTCCAAGCACACATACATGTATACATACATGTATATATATTTTCATGTATGTATACATACATGTATACATACATGAACATATACTTCATGATTACATACATGTATTCATACATAACTACATACATTTATGCACACATACATGTATACATACGTTCATGCACACATACATGTTTACATACATAAATACATACTTTCATGCATACATTTGTGTATGTGTGTATATATGTATATGTAAATATTATATGGATATGTACATGTATATACTCATATGTATATACGTATATGTATATACGCATATGTATATACGTATATGTATATATATATATATGTATATATTAGTTATCCCTATATATATATGTACATGTATATATGCACATGTATATATGTACATGTACATATGTACATGTATATATATATGTGTGTGTATATATGTATAAGTAAATATATGTATAAGTAAATGTATACATATATATATGTGTGTGTATATATGTATAAGTAAGTGTGGATATGTATATGTATATGTATGTGTATATACATATATGTATATTTATATGTATATGTATATACGTATATGTATTTACGTGTATGTATATATGAATATGTATATATGTATATGTATATATGTACATGTATATATGTACATGTATATATATGTACGTGTACATATGTACATGTATATATGCACATGTATATATGTACATGCACATATGTACATGTATATATATATGTGTGTGTATATATGTATAAGTAAATATATGTATAAGTAAATGTATACATATATATATATATGTGTGTGTATATATGTATAAGTAAGTGTGGATATGTATACGTATATGTATGTGTATATACATATATGTATATTTATATGTATATGTATATACGTATATGTATTTACGTGTATGTATATATGAATATGTATATATGTATATGTATATATGTACATGTATATATGTACATGTATATATGTACGTGTACATATGTACATGTATATATGCACATGTATATATGTACATGTACATATGTACATGTATATATATATGTGTGTGTATATATGTATAAGTAAATATATGTATAAGTAAATGTATACATATATATATGTGTGTGTATATATGTATAAGTAAGTGTGGATATGTATACGTATATGTATGTGTATATACATATATGTATATTTATATGTATATGTATATACGTATATGTATATATGTATATGTATATACGTATATGTATTTACGTGTATGTATATATGTATATGTATATATGTATATGTATATGTATATATGTACATGTATATATCTACATGTATATATGTATACGTATATATGTACATATATATATATATATGTATATATGTATGTCTGTCTATGTATATTTTTTTCGGTAGAGTGTCTCGATACGGGACACATGAATAATGCATATATATCCTGACATACTTTTAAAGAGAAATCTATTTTCACAAGATTTTTATTTTTACGACATGCTGTAATAAATAATTCCATTATTGAAATTATACTGCTGGCGTTCTTTTAATAGCTTCTCTCTCTCTCTCTCTCTCTCTCTCTCTCTCTCTCTCTCTCTCTCTCTCTCTCTCTCTCTCTCTCTCTCTCTCTCTCTCCCTCTCTCTCTCCCTCTCCCTGTCTTTCTTTCTCTCCCTCTCCCTGTC
>OZ024751.1:24334811-24352311 GCA_964016885.1 Eledone cirrhosa
AGAGAGAGAGAGAGAGAGAGAGAGAGAGAGAGACTGCGCATATGAATGCGTACATTTATTTGTAGATAAATGAGGCAACATATTGATCTATTCATGAAACTTCCGATGCTGGCTCGATCATAAACGATTATATTTATTCTTCAAAAGATCCAGGGAATGTTTTAAACCATAATAACCTCTGTGTAAATATATTAATCTATCATGTTCTTCTATTAATCTGTCTACGACAATACTAATCTATATCTAGACATATTAAGCTTACTAGTAAACATTATAATCTAGCAATTTTTCAATAGTTACAGGAAATAATTTATTCAGACTTGAACAACAAAGTTATATAGGCAAACTTTATATCATATTTTCATGTGTTCATTCACTGTATTGACACACACAGACACACAAGCTCACATAAACACACACACACACATACACACACACACACACAAGCACACACACACACAATAACAACGCACACGCAGACACACATATATGTTGGCATGTGTGTTTTTATGTATAATAGTTGTTTCTACTTTTGGCACAAGGCCAGCAATGACCCAGTACATTACTAGTACTTTATTTTATCGACCCCGTAAGGATGAAAGGCAAAGTAAACCTCGGCGGGATTTGAACTCAGAATGGCAAGGACCGTAACTCTATACGTCAAAGCATGGAGTCAATAAGAGATAATTAGGACCAGAAACGAAGTATCACTATATCATCATTATGTTACTTCACACGTGACGCGCGTTTCATGATCAATCAGCTCAAGGTACGAACGGTAATGAACGATCCCGACTTTGGAATCGATAGCTCATCAGACTTGTGCAGCCTCGAATATATATATATATATATATATATATAAACTGTTTCTACTTTTGGCACAAGGCCAGCAATTATCCCAGCGTATTGACAAAATACATGATCTGGAAACGAAAATAAAATAAAAGGTAATACTGAATATTACAAAATTGAACACGTGATTGAAGGATCGAGGAAAATGGGGATATGTATCTCGAGTGTCGGCACTTTGTATCCCTGACCAAGAGGTTTTATATATATGTATATATAATGTTATGCTGTTCCACTCCACCGTGTCCCCCTGCGAACTATGTTAAGTGTACATGTGCCCGTGTAATTCTCAGCCACTTGCAGGCTAATTTCCTGAGGAGGCTGTTCCGATATACTGTTGATAGTAATCTATTCCACGCATTGCTATATTCTATGCTTTGCTTACTACCCTGAAGATACTACAGTTATCTCCCCATAAAAATTCTTTCGCGAGAAAAATAAATATTTCATTAAACCTTTTATTATGATGTTTCTAATGAATGACAATCCCTATAGTTCCGAAATCATTCGTAAATTATCAAGACATTGTAGGGATTCGGTAAAATAACAAAACTTCTCAGTATTTTGTTGTTTTCGTGTTTAGAGTAGAACTTAACAAAATTTCTTACATAAAATATGTTGGAATGTTTTTAGATATATATGAACACCTCAAAATAAACAGTTTTTTTCTATCGTAGAACCTTGGGCGATTTCAGACAGTTTGATATCAAAAGGATTTAAATGGAAAAGGGCAAGACTGAAAATCGTACATGCGTAATTTTTCGTTTGTCTTTATCTGTGTGAAGGTGCAGGTGTTGTCTGCCAGAACAATTTCTGTAGTAAATAATTTGATCAATTAATTTACTATATCTCCTCAATTAGCTTTATTTTACAAATCTAAAACTTTGTGTAGGGCGCTGTTTCCAATACACTTCCATGAAATGTCTGTTTCACATATATTCTTACATATATTTCACGTTTTAGCAATAAATATACTTCAAATTCTATAGACTAGGAAATATCATTTTCTGATAATTTGCTGTAATAGTGTGGAAATTACAAAACCAATTCAGTTCTATATCTTGTCAGACCTGTCAACCCTCCCCGTCCGACGGGGAAATCACCCACACACTTTGGGGTGGGTGAGAGATGTATTCTGTAAGTGAAAATGTGTATAGCTTTCACTATGTAAAATCTCCCCATTTTTGCTTCATTTCTCTTCGTTTTGGAGCGCTTTTTTTCATGGTACTTCCCGTTTGGGTTTTTAGAGGTTGGCAGGTCTGTCCTGTTTGAGTATGCCATGCACTTCTAAATGGCCACTAAAGAGACTATATTTGCAATATTATTGTTTGAGGTTTATCATATCTATCATTTAACTTTTTTAATTCCCTCTTTAGTATACATATCCAATTCAGAAATGTACTTAATGAATCTGTTGTGAGGATCTATGGCAGGGCTTCTCAAACTTTTTGAGCAGCCGCCTCCCTCATGGCTACATAATTCCCTCAGCGCCCCCAACCCTATTTCCAGAAAGACCTGCTTACTATTATATCAGCTCTACTGTCCACCGCCCACTTAGGCCCTACCACACCTTGGGCCTTCTCAACGCCGAGCGGGGGGGGGGGGTAGCACTCACTGGTCTATGGTCACAAATTAAGTCCCAAATAATGTTATACTATTGGAATATTATAGGCAGATTATTCTCTTTAAATTATTGGTTAAAATAAAGGAAAACAATGCATATACATGATACATGGTAAACACGTGCACGCACATACTCACACACTTACAAACATATATATATTTATACATATGCATATATACATGCATATATATATATATATATATATATATATATATATATATATATATATATATATATATATATATATATATATATATATATATGCCCCAAGGCTCTGATACCATCAACACTATAAACACAGAGCTGGCATATCTAAGAACTGACTAACTGCCTGATGAGGTCATAGCCATTCAATGGCTATCACCGAAATATATATAGCAGTAAATAAAGGATTATGAGTTCATGCAATTGACTTATGTTTCGTCACTAGATATATATATATATATATATATATATATATATATATATATATATATATATATATATATATATATATATATATATATATATATTCTGTAATATGATAAATCATTTTCATTAATCGGCTATTGGGGTTTTAAGAAATATTAAGATTTCACGCTGTTTTATATATAAATGTATATATATATTTATATATAAATGTATATATATATATATATATATATATATATATATATATATATATATATATATATACATTTATATATAAATATATATATATATTCATGTATATATGAAACATGTCAATCGCAAGATAATTTTTTTGTTGTGCTTCATATAATTATTGTTTCAAAGTATATTATTTAAATATCTTTAATTGCTTTCCAAAATGTCAAAACTATTTAATTATTAATTATTATTATTATTACTTTTGTTATTTTTATACATAATTTATTTTATATTTATATTATTTTGTATTTTTCATTGTTAAATTGGTTTTGTTATAGTGTATTTTTACTCAATCTTATTGTAAACCCACCACTGTCCCTGTCCTTGTATTGGCCTCTGCATGTCGGCCCTTTTGGCCAATAAATGAAATCCTTATTATTACTATTATTTCCATGTTAAATCCCTTGTATTATTGTTTTTATTATTGTTTGTTATTGTTTTTATTTATTTATTTTTTTTTGTATCTTCCTTATTCTTCCAGTTCCGAGTCAAAATATTTTTTTATTTCAATTATAATTATTCGTTGTGGCAGTACTAGTAATAACGTTAAAGGAAACAGCAGCAACAACGACAGTAGTAGTAGTAGTAGTAGTAGTAGTAGTAGTAGTAGTAGTAGTAGTAGTAGTAGTAGTAGTAGTAGTAGTAGTAGTATAGTAGTAGTAGTAGTAGTAGTAGTAGTAGTAGTAGTAGTAGTAGTAGTAGTAGTAGTAGTAGTAGTAGTAGGTAGTAGTAGTAGTAGTAGTATAACGCAAAACTCTAAACTATCCCGCTTGTGTCAACAGGAGAATCGCTAAAATTCAAACGAGCGTAATAATGCGAAAAAAAAATACCAATGACAGTAAAGTGTACAATATACATAAATATACACATAAATATATATATATATTTATACTTTATATATATATATGTGTGTGTATATATATTCATATATATATATAGTAATAATAAATGGGAAGACTAAAATCCGAAGAGGGCTCGATAAGGATTATATATATATATATGCAATACATAAACAGAGAAAGCCTTAAGCGATACTCTGACCAACTCCATCTCACTCAACAAACATTAGGATATGCCTAAGTATTTTCCCAATTTAGTGTTTGGGGTGCTGACTAATCAGTATTTCGTGGATAGCTGGTTGTATTATTTTATATTAAATAAATATCTCTTTGCTTCCAGACAGCCGTTTCGTTATAAGATTTCTACAATTTGGGATAAATAATTTCCAGGTTATGTAGAAACTTGTATATAATCCATAGTTTTATACACAAGCGGGCTCTTATAACCTCATCAGGTGATGCCCAAATAATATCGATATAAGAATTATATCGACATTAATAGAATAGTGATGGTCTCCCTCAGCGCTAAGAAGAGACTGGTAGATTAGAAAATCCAGCAGTCCTCTCAAAGATAAAATACACGCTGTCCCCAAGAGAGTAAGGGGAGGTCATCTTAAAATAAAATATATATAAACCCGTAGAGCAAATATTTTTTATAAGAACAGAGTAAAGTTTAAGCAAAGAATCGCAATATCTCGTCAGGGGTGAAAGCAGTGATTCTTTGCTTAAACTTTAATCTGTTCTTATAATAAATATTAATATATACATATATATTATTATTATTAATATTATTATTATTATTATTATTATTATTAATATTGTTGCCGTTGTTTTTTATTGTTGCTATTATAATTATTTCGTTATCAAGTTGTGATTGAACCTAGTGAACATACGTGAACATATCTGCTTTCTACTCATATTTTTTACTTATATTTTGTTTTACTGATTTTATTAAAGAAAGGCATAATTTCAGGATTTCATTTACCTCCATATCTTATGATTTTGAACCTTTTTAAATAAAAGAGTTTAAATGTAAATAGCCCAAATGAACTTTCTGCGGTCGAAATTTGAAAAAAAATATATTATCAAATAAGGGTTTCTTATATAGACACAAAGCCTGCAATTTTGGGGGAAGGAAAGTCGTTTAAAACCAACCCCAGTGCGTGACTGGTACTTTATTTTATCGACCCCGTAAGGATGAAAGGCAAAGTTAACCTCGGCGGGATTTGAACTTAGATCACTCTATGCTACAAAGCATGGCGTCCGACACTCTACCAATACTGCCAATCCACCGCCTTAATATATTATCAAATAATAAAATAAGTTTTAAATACAAACGTAAGTAAAATAACCAAGCTTTCACAAATCCTCATATATATGTATATATATATATATGTATGTATATATGTATACATATATATGTATACATATATATATATATATATATATATATATATATATATATATATATATATATATATATATATATATATGTGTGTGTGTGTGTGTGTGTGTGTGTGTGTGTGTGTGTGTGTGTGTGTGTGTGTGTGTGTGTGTGTTTGTATATATATATATATATATACTTAATTTTGCAACGATACATTTACAACTATGATAATAACATCATTTAAAGCAGGTCACGATCAATAGTAGTTTTGTACATCGATGACTCTAGAAGCTCTATAGTTTTAGGTTCGATTCCTAATGGGAACACGTACAAATGTAGAGCCCTATTTAGTGCTTATAACCAGGAAAAGAAGAAAATCCTTCAAAAGTTTGAAATAATTTATGTACTTGATATACTAATATTTTTTTTTACTTTTTAGGAAATTTAATTTAACGCATAGTAAATCTATATTTGCATTTATTATTATTATTTTTTTTTTCAAACCAGTTGAGTGGGTCCTCATCTTACGCACTTATTTTGTTCTATAGTCCCTCCGCCTGTGATATTCAGAAACCGCACTTGTTCATGACCATAATATAAATGTGCCTGTGTACTTCGATGTTAGCGATAAGGGTTAGCGTATTCTCTTTTACATTTGGTGATGCGGTTTCACGTGGAACAGGCCGTTAAGAGTTTCATATTATTTTTTTTCCTTAAATTCTTTAAGAAATTGTTTTTCCGACTGAGTATGTTGATAGCTGGACTATCTTTTCAAGTAAACGTAAGTTGCGGGCCCACTCTATATAGTTAACTGTTAATTTGTCGTCAGTTTGTTAGTATTTATTTATATTTTTCGGAAGAATGAAACGAGGAAAGAAAGACTGTTAGTTTTAAAAAAAGAATAAAGAAGAAAAACAGAAAGACAATGAGTCAAGACATGTTTACTGGCATGAAGAAAGAATATGAGAGCAAAAAGATGCTTATAAATTTATCCAATAATTAATCAAATATACATACTATATACAACTGATGACATGAACAAAACTTTAAGCTCACATACTTCACAAGATAGCTAAACTATCGTTCTAAAGTAATACGGATGCCTTTACAAAGGCGCAAAGACCTTCGACTTGTTCATGGTGGCGTAGAAGGAAAGAAGGAAGGAGAAGAAGAAGAAGAAGAAGAAGAAGAAGAAGAAGAAGAAGAAGAAGAAGAAGAAGAAGAAGAAGAAGAAGAAGAAGAAGAAGAAGAAGAAGAAGAAGAAGAAGAAGAAGAAGAAGAAGGAGGAGGATAAGAAGAAGAAGAAGAAGAAGAAGAAGAAGAAGAAGAAGAAGAAGAAGAAGAAGAAGAAGAAGAAGAAGAAGAAGAAGAAGAAGAAGAAGAAGAAGAAGAAGAAGAAGAAGAAGAAGAAGAAAGTAAGATGGTTAACAAAAACATTTTTTTCAGGATTTTTTTCCTGGAAAAAAAAAAAAATGATGTAAGTGAAAGTAAAAACAATTCTAGAACCGGGAATGATAACCGAAATATGGCTTCTGTTTTGCCGGATATATACATTCAAATTCTATACAACCGCGTTCTGACGCGGGTTTACTGAGATTATCCAACGCAAACGTTTTCAAATTCTTCTTCTAAAGGGTGTTATTTATAAGGTAAAAGATGCCTTTATGGTAAGAAAAATGAAAAGCTGAACATAAACAAAAGAATATAAAGAATTGTCTTTTGTCCAAATATCTATGCAACATGAGAACCGTTTTGAAGTAGTGAGCAGTAATTACTGGTATTTTTTTAACTGTCTACAATGAAACTGCTTAGAATATATATATATATATATATATATATATATATATATATATATATATATATATATATGTATATATATATATATATATATATACACACGCATATATGTGTATATATATATTTATATATATACGCATATATGTATACATATATATACATATGTATATATACATATATGATTATAGACTCTCATTTAAACTTGCATAAACATATAGACACACAGACATACAAACCTATGCATTCACATACATATATAAACAAGCATACATACATAAATCCATGTATATATATATATGTGTCTGTATATGCATGTATAAATATATACATATATATATCCATATATATATGCATATATATGTATATATATGAATATATATATGGATATATATGCATATATATATATGTGCATATATATATATATATATATATATATATATATATATATATATATGTTATACATATATATGTTCTGAGTACGTGTATATGTGTGTGTGCTTGTATGTATGGATACATAAAATATTATGTAAATAATATTAAAAAACGTAAGAAATTTTTTTTTGTTTTTCGTTTTAAATCGTTCAAAAATACGTGATCCTTCCAACAATGCAGAGAGAAAAATGGTCGAACTTCGAACTTTGAATATCACTAAGGAAATATGAACCACGGAAATACTAATCACAGAACTGCACGGATCTACATTTTTAGTACCAAAATTTTGGCTTTTTTTTTTTTTCATTTAATTTGTTTGAGTTCAGAATGTATTTTTTAAACATTTCTTTTTGTCAATTTTTTTCGTTTTCTTTTCATATCATATTATGGTATAATATAAATGAACAAACATTTATTCAAAAAATCAGTCAACGAAATTTCTTTTAACAAAAACATCAACAAATTGATCAATAACGATATATTTTTTTTTTTAAATTCTAGTACAATTTTTCTTGGGCAATTTTAGATGAATGATTTGCCCAAGGACGCAATGCAACGTAAGGAATTTCAAAATTTCAAAAAATTCCTCATTTCAGTCGTTTGTGTTTACTTGTTTGTTTTGTTTTGTCCATTTTTTTTTTTGGTTCGTATATATCAAAATAAGGTACATAATAATATATTAACAAATAGAAAGTCTTCGTTCAGTTTAAGTTCAATAATAACACAGTTCTTTCAGCTGATCTTTGTCGTTATAGAAAATGTTGCTGATGGGGTTGTTGTTGTTGTTGTTGTTGTTGTTGTTGTTGTTGCTGTTGTTGTTGCTGTTGTTGTTGTTGTTATTGATGCTACTGTTGTTATTGTTGTTGTTGTTGTTGTTACTGCTGCAGTTGCCTTTATGCTTGATGGTGTTTTGAGGGGTATTGTTGTTGCTATTACACGTGTGATTTAGAACAGTGTGTTTTGTTTAAGAAGCTTATACCGCTACTTGACTGACATAATCTAAAGAGTAATGAATTTAACAATGTCAACAACAAAAACAAAAACCTTTATTTCTAAAGGAAGGATGCAGTCAATTGCATTTGACCCCCCAAAATACCACTGTTAGCTTTTTATCGACATGTGAATGATAGAATAATAATTTCATTCATGTTTTCCAATGATATATGATGATAGTATTTTGAATTTAGAATCAGAAATTGGAGAGGTCAATGGATGACAGTATTGACTAACTCTCTACCGATACTGCTAATCTCACCACCGTCGCCACCAGTAGCACTAGCACCACCACAACCACCACCGAAGCCGCCACAACTACTATTAGTACAACTACCACTACAGCTTCTACTGTCGCTGCTACTACTACTACTACTACTACTACTACTACTACTACTACTACTACTACTACTACTACTACTACTACTATTAATGATAACATCAATAATATAAATATTACTAATAATGATAATAACCGAAATAATAATAATAAAAAATTAATTAATGCATAAATACATAAATAAATCATAAATAAATTAATTAAACAATTAATTAAACTAGTCATTAATTAATACGAGAGATGTGAGAGAAATCAACAGCTATGTAGTTATTAATACACTAAGAAGTTTGAAAAATAGTTTACCTTGATGAGTGTTGACGTCATTAAGGTAATACATATGTTATAGGTGAAATAGACCAAAATAAACAGCAGAACATCACAATTTACCACATCAAACCTTTGTTGAGTAAACACACACACACACACACACACACACACACACACACACACACACACACACACACATACACACACACATACACACACACCCACAATCAAACACCAACACACACATACACACCCACCCACACATACACACATACACACCCACACACACACACATACACATACACACACACATACACACACACACACACACCCACACATACACACACACACACACCCACATACACCCCTTCACGCACATACACAACGGTGGATTAGCTGGTGCTGACTGGCCTGCTAACCGGGGCCATTTAAAATTTTTTAAATAAAAGGCCCCGAATTACCATGAATATTACGCAAGATCCCCGTTGAAATTTTCAGCCAGGTCCCTCATGCAAGCTTAATCAACACCTGCACACACACACACATAAAAAACACTCACACACACAAAGACGCATACACACACACATGCACACATGTGTGTGTATGTGTTCATAAATTCACTTGCGCACACCCAAAGATATTTAAAGAAGAGATAACCTTTATGAAGAAAGAAGTGCCTTTTACTATTTCCAAAGCGTATAATTATATCGGGAATGGGGGAAAATATTTTTGCAATTTCTATCTGAGATAATCTAAAGCGGAATAACCACGTGCAACATCTATATTTAATTTGTACAATGATTGGTAAATGTATATGAGATAGATATGTATATGAGATAGATATTTCAACCATCGAAGGGAAAAACTAATGGAAACATTGTTTCCTTGGTCTGATTTGACAAGATCCAGCACACTCGGTAAGAAAATGAGGTGTAGGATTTTGCTGATTGATGGATAGAATAATTAAATGGTTTAAATTTGCCAAATTCACTAAAATACATATGGAAATGTTCCAAAGTTCTCTGAAAATAGTTCTACGAAAAAAAAAAAAAAAAAAAGAAATAAGAAAAAAAACATATACGGCCATTTTCTGTGAGTCTTGGAACAACATGACATGCAAGAAGAAATCAAATTCTTCGATCTAAATTATATATCTATTCTATCATATTGGAAACAAATGTCTCATATTAGCTGCAAGAGACCCTACTTTTCACTAACTGACAACATAGCTATTGTCTTTCAAATCAGATGTTATCTAATTACTGAAATATGTTACTAGTTCACATCATATAAACTGCTGATTAAATATATATGATGACTAACTCCATAGCATGCAAACTCCCGTAACTCAGCAGGGAGTTGTATAGGGCGCTATATTGTCATACGACGTTTTTAGGGCGTTATTAAAACCTGATAGAGTTCATCTCCTCTCCAGGTCCAAATACAGCTAATTTCTTCCAGCAAAGGATAGAAAGTGAGAGAATGGAAGTTAAAAAGACATGTAGAAGAATGATCGACCTCATTACTATAATTGTTTCTACTTTTGGCACAATGCCAGCAATTATCCCAATGCATTACTGGTACTTTATTGTATCGACCCTGTAAGGATGAAAGGCAAAGTTAACCTGGGCAGGATTTGAAATAAAACCGAAAAGAGACGTAACTCTTTGCTGCAAAGCATAGTGCCCGACGCTCTCCCGATACTGCCAATTCATCGCCCTCATTACCATAATGGGTGCCAGGCAAAGTTGACCTCGGCAGAGTTTGACCTCAGAGAGCGTAGAGTTGAAACGAATACCACGAAGCATTCTATTCGACTTTCTAACGACTCTGCCAATTATCCGCCTATGATGACTGTATAAGTTTATGTAAAGGGACAACGCAATAGCAATAGCCACGAGTATTGTGGATAATATGTAACAGCACTGAAGCAGACATCTGAACTATATGGTGTAATCTAATTTGAAGAGCTAAGAAATTCACCGTACCATAAATTTAAATGCAAATATCTATCTAACATGTTAATGCAGAAGTCGACGAAATAAAATAAGTTCGACAAAATGGCAGTTCAAAGACGATACCTGCCATCATACTGATGATTCCTGTATCTATAATATTTATAAAAACAGAAAAAGAAACACACAAACCACCTAGAAACTATAATATTCTAAGCCAGTAAAAATCCTATGACTGAATCACTCGAAATGCAACCGCGCAATAATTCCTGCCAAAATAAGAATACACAATTAAACCTCATTATTTCGCATGGATTTTTTAAAGGAAAAAATACCCATGATAAAAAATATACTGGGATGGATGCATGCATAAGGATTCTATATATATATATATATATATGCTGGACCACCGTCAGTTTCGACGGTGAGTGTTCCAGTTCTTCGATCAACGAAACAGCCTGCACGTTAATTATCGTTAATTAAATGGGCTGAGAATGATATAGATATGGACATCACCTTTAGCGTAATTCGTGGGAATGTTAAATTTGACACAGTGGACACAATGTGTGACAAGGCCGGTCAATCTGACGTGTTTCTAAACAGTTTCCGTCTAATCAATTTCACTCAGAAGGCGTAAGACGACCCGGTGCTATTAAGAATGTGACACCTGCCTTTAATGTGTCACACAGTGTGACCGAGATCAAGGAATAAGGATCGTGAAGCGAACTTCTTAACCAATCGACTATGCTACGTTCACAAATTTGGAACAATACATATAATGAGGAAGACAATAATAAATACAAGCGATAAAACGTTATGTTTTAATGTTGTTGCTGTTGCTACTGCAGTTGTTGTAGTGGTACATTTTGCAACGGTTAGTGGGGCGTGTGTACCATACTTGGTCATTAAGTGGAGGGGGTCCTGTGCATAGGAAACTATTCACAACGATATTTTCACTACACAACCAATTCACCGAACAATCATTCAAAGGATAATAATAATAATTTTTTTCCGACATTCGCACACAAGGTCAGAAATATGTGGAAAGTCAATTATATTGCCCCCGGTACATAACTGGTACTTTATTTTATCGATTGTGGAAGGATGAAAATCAAAATTGACCTTGGGGAGATTTGAATTCAGAACGTAGAAAATCGAAACTAAATACCTCAACGCATTTTGTCCGACGCTCTACCAATTCTGCTAATTCAACACCCTTCAATTAATAAAAATAATGATAATAATAATAACAAAAATGATAATAACAATGGATCTATTATATATATAAACAAAATTTGGTGATGATAATAATATTTATAACTACATCCATAATCATTATCTATAGAAAAAGATTGATGATGACAATAACAAGATTAATGATAAAATTTGACATCAATATCTCTACACACATATACACATATATACGCGCATATAGACATACACATACGTACACACAGACACACACTGCAATCCCACCTTAATTGAAAAGCAGATAGAGGCTGACAAGATATTCTGTTTTATGTAACTAATTTCCTGTGCAGATTTATAGTTAATGGTATATGTGTATATATATATATAATATATATATATATATATATATATATATATATATATATATATATATATATATATATATATATATATATATATATATATATATATATATATATTTATTTATATATATATATAGTAGTAATAATATACATATATACATACATATATATATAAATATATAAATATATATATATATATATATATATAATATACATATGTAAATATACATATATATATATATATATATATATACATATATATATATATATATATATATATATATATATATATATATATATATATATATATATTTATTTATATATATATATATATAGTAATAATAATATACATATATACATACATATATATATAAATATATAAATATATATATATATATAATATACATATGTAAATATATATATATATATATATATATATATACATGTATATATATTCATGTATATGTATATATATATATACATATATATATATGTACATATATATATATACATATGAATATATATACGTGTATATGTATATATATATATATATACATGCATATATATATATATATATATATATATATATATATATATATATATATATATATATATATATATACTAAAAAAAAAAGTCTAAATACTGTCTTAAGCCAGAAGGCTCATTTGCCCGGTGCTTATCCAGGTTTCGTGGCGTCAAGCGACTGAGAGAACTCTGGACACGACGCCAGTCCATCGCAGGGTTAAACCCCCAGCTATTGCTGGTACTCATTTTCAGCTGAGTATACTGGAGCAACGTGAAATGAAGTGTTTTGCTCAAGAACACAACACAGGAATCGAACCCACGACATTATGATCGTAAGTCCAACACTCTTACCACTAGGCCACGTGCCTCTACATATATATACATATATATACCTATATATATGCATACATATATGTATACGTATGTATGTATATATGTAAACAAATATGTGTGTGTATATATATGCATATGTATTAACAATAAGGATAACAATTCGTATTATAACTCTGTCGGCTTCGGTGAATAATGATGATTATGAATGAGAGTTATTAAAAAACAAAATGGAAGCAGTTAGAAAGCGTAAGACATCTAATATCTAATATGATAACACACTTGAGGTGTTTTATATTAATTCATTTTAGGATTTTATTGAGAGTGGGATTGATAAAATGGGTGCAGTTACGATGACATTCGTTAGCCATAAGTGCATATGACGCTGTGGACAGTATTAACAATGTGTTCTGATTTAGGTCAAAGGCCTGCTAATTCGGGGTAGTGGAAAGTCGAATATATATACTCTAGTGCTTAACTGATACATTATTTTATCGACCCCGGAAAAATGAAAGGCAAAGTTGACCTCGGCGAAATTTAAACTCTTTAATGTGAAAAGCCAGCACAAATAGCAGAAATGTAGTCATGATATGTGAAGGTACGTGACCGAGTGGTTAGTGTGTTGAACTTACGATCATAATGTCGTGGGCTTAATTACTGAAGCAGGTTGTGTGTTGTTTTCTTAAACACTTAATTTTATATTGTTCCAGTACACTCAGGTGAAAATGAGTACCATTAATTGTTGGAAGTTAACCCAGGGATATAATGGCCTCCTGTCCAGTGGGGAGACGTATACTTACAGTCATGTAACAGCAATTAAAACCGGAATGAGTACCGAACTCATGAGCCTCCGGGCTTAGAATATAACTTAACTTTTAATAATTGTTTCTACTTTTGGCACAAGGCCAGCAATTACCCAATGCATAACTTTTAATAATTGTTTCTACTTTTGGCACAAGGCCAGCAATTACCCAATGCATTACTGGTACTTTATTCTATCGACCCTGGATGGATGAAAGGCAAAGTTAACCTCGGCGGGATTTGAACTCAGATCATACAGGGAGGTAACTCTATGCTTCAAAGCATGTCATTCGACCCTCTACCGATACTGCCAATCCACCGCCTTTTAATAATGATAATGAAAAGGAAAATAATTTTAATTAGAATTAATGGAATATTCAAAGCCATTTTTTAAGGATGGAGTTAACTGGATCGACAATATTATATCACTGATATTTTTTCTTTTGTTTCATTTTGAAATTCACACGAATGCAAAGCAAATATGTCTACGTGTACCATATCGATTCATAATTGATAAGATATGAAATATTAATATAATGTTTTCTGATTTGGGCACAAGGCCAAACATTTTGGGAGGGGGGAAAGTCGATTAAATCGACCCCAGTGCATTACTGGTACTTTATTGTATAGACTCTCTAAGGATGAAAGGCAAAGTTAACCTCTTCGCAATTTGAACTCAATCAGAATGTAAAAGGCCGTACTGCTATGACGCAATGCATGTTGTCCGACGCTCTAGCGATCCTGTCAATTCACTACCCATAAAATATTTATATAATACCTTCAGTTAAATCCTCGGCTGTTTAGAGGAATACAATCTAAAAATGATTTTTAAAGAACAAACTAATACGATATTTATGGTATTGGTACAACAACAGAAAATTTAGAGAAATCTGAGAATTGATTATATTGACCCCAGTACTTGACTGGTACTTAATTTTATCGACCCCCGAAGGTTGAAAGGCAAAGTTTACCTCGGTGGTATTTGATCACAGAACGTAAAGAGCCGGAACAAATGCCAAAGATAGATTACCAGATTATGGATATTAAAAATAATATCAGTCCCTATAATAAATAATAGGGGAACTGCAAATAATTTAAATAATGCTGCCAAATTGATAACCAAAGTTCTGGTATTACATATATTCACAACAAACTGAAACTCTCACTGATAGTCATTGCATATAATTTATGCAAAGAAATTTTAATACATCACAATATCTACTCGTAATATGTGGAGCATATATTGCATATATTATGAAATATAGACACGTTAATGTCGAATAATAGACTTCTTCCATCACCAATATCTACTGTACACTACTTATATAATTAACGACACAGAGACAAATATATATTTATACATATATACATATATATATATATACTTATATAGGATATTTTGAGGGTGTTTACGTAGAGAATAGGATTAATTAGACATTCTTCTTATTAGGTTTATGGGTACGTATATGAATGTTTCTCATGAATATAGCTACATATAATGTTATTCAGACAAACAAAAATATGTGATTATTACGTTTACAATTGAGAAGCAACAATAATATTTAACTAGATGTATCTTCATTTCCATATGAGAAACCTTCCGCATTAGACCTCACAATCATCACAAAAACATACGCACAAACATACGCACAAACACACGCACGTATCCACACACACAAACACACACACACACACACGCGCGCGCACACACACACACACGCACACGCACACACACACATTTATATATATACATATATATATATATACATATATACAAACGTACATACATACATATATATATGTGTATATATATATATATACACTGCAGTAACTCCTAGTTACACCCCCTGGATATGTGTATATATATATATATATATATATATGTGTGTGTGTGTGTGTGTGTGTGTGTGTGTGTGTTGACAAATAAGTTGTTTGCGTTAATTCTACTTTGGCGTTCCATCGGAATACTTTTACATTTTTACTTACATTTTTTTCGTTTTTAGCTTTTTTGTTTTCATTGAATGATTTTTTTTTCTTTTTTTTTTTTTTCTTTTACCAACTCTCACACTTTTTTTTCTACAATTAACATATTTTACCTTCATATTACAGGTGCTTGGGTAAAATCAGGTAAGGTAAGGTTGTGGATAATTGTTCTGGAGAAGGGAGGGTAGGTTACGTGGAGTGTCACGTTATTCAATTTACATTTATCATATTTATTTCATTTTAATTGTTCATATTATTTATATTTAGCTTTTAGCCAGTTGTAGTTTTATAATAGCTGCACTGCATCTGGGCTGTGAGTTTCCTCCGTGGTTTTGTTTTATATATATTTTTTTTAATTTTTTTTTATTTTATATTTTTTATTTTTTGACAAAATACACTAGGGACCCAATTTGACTATTAAAACAAATTTAGTTTTTATATAAATTTATAATTTTCATTTATATATTTATTTTTGTATCATTTATATATTATTTTTGCTTCATATATTATTTTTTTTTATTTAATTTTGGTTTCATTTTTTTTTTCATAATTATTTTTATGTATGTATTTATTTGCTTTCTTCTACAGATTCTTCTACATGTTCTACAACTAATTAAGTCCGAATTAAACATAAAGCTATCAATAACGGAAATATAAAAATAAAAAAATAAGAAATATATACAATATATGCTTTAAAAAAAATATTAAATAAAACAGCGAATAAAAAATATCATATACAGAAATAAATAAATGAAACGAAATTAGAGAGATTTAAAACAAAAATACGTTAGCTTCTTTCAAGGTTTCATTTTTCTAATAATTGTTTCTAATTTAGGTACACGACCAGAAATTTAAAGGGATGGGGGAAGCCGATTAAATCGATCCCATTAATTGAATGGGGCATTATTTTATCGAAAGGAATTATTTTATGGAAGGATGAAAGGCACAGTGGCATTGAAAATCAGAAGGCAAAGAGCCGGAACAAATGTCACAAAACAGTTTTCCCGAAGCTCTACCAATTCTACGAATCCATCACCCATATTTTTCATCATTCTAATAATTGTTTCTACTTTTGGCACAAGGCCAGCAATTACCCAGTGCATTACTGGTACTTTATTTTATCGACCCCGTAAGGATGAAAGGCAAAGTTAACATCGGCGGGATTTGAACTCAGAT
>OZ024751.1:24364811-24374811 GCA_964016885.1 Eledone cirrhosa
CGTGTTCCCAGCTGCTTACGTTCTGGAATTAATCAAGATGATAATAACAATTAAAAAACGAACTCATTAAACCAACAAACGATTAAACCAACAAAATATAAACTGCAATATTAATAACGGTTCTGTTTAGACACAAGGTCAACAATTATAGCTGAGGTGAAAGTCGATTAAATCAACACCAGTGGTTTACTAGTACTTTATTTAATCGACCACATAAGGTTGAAAGGTAAAGCTAACACTTGCGGTATTTGATCGCAGATCGTAAAGGGCTGTAAGTATTTGCTGCAAAACATTATTAATAATAATTACTAGCATCATGATCATGATCATGATCATCATCATCATCATCAGCAACATTCTTACCATCATTGGATTGGCAGTATCGGTAGAGGGTCGGACGCCATGCTCTGAAACATAGAGTTACCTCCCTTTATGATCCGAGTTCAAATCCCGCCGAGGTTAACTTTGCCCGTCATCCTTACGGGGGTCGATAAAATAAAGTACCAGTAATGCACTGGGATAATTGCTGGCCTGGTGCCAAAAGTAGAAACAATTATCATTATCCTCTTCTCTTCTTGAAAGGCAAAGCTAACCTTGACATTATTTGGACTCAGAACGTAAAGGGACGTAACTATGCTGAAAAGCATGGCGTCCGACCCTCTACCGATACTGCCAATCCACCGCCTAATAATAATAATTGTTTCGACATTTAGCACAAGGCCAGCAATTATCCCAGTGTACTACTGGTACTTTATTTTATCGACTCCGTAAGGATGAAAGGCAAAGTTAACCTCGGCGGGATTTGAACTCAGATCGCAAAGGGTCGTAACTCTACGCCGCAAAGCATAGCCTCCGACTATCTACCGATAGTGCCGATCCACCGCCCTCTAATAATAATAATAATAATAATAATGATTTCTTTATTGGCCACAAGGGCTGACATCAAGAAAAACATTACAGACGGCACAGGACGGTACGATGTGGGTTTTGTGCGTGTAAATATTTTTATTATTTATATAAGAAAAGAAGAAAAAAAGGACATAGAAACATATATATATATATATATACAATAAAAATGAAAATTGAAACAATGAAAGATTCCCCAATAGAGGGGAAACCTCCGAGGGTTACTCGTGGCGAAAACCACACAAAAGACCACGGCCACCCTGACCACCAGGGCAAGCGCCCTCTCTCAATATTTCCATCTCTCAAACTACAGACGTATATTCAGTAATAATAATGGTACTTACCGGTATTTTGGTTAACATCTCAGTAATTGGAGGACATAACATACCAGATAGTGTCCCAACGCCGTTTGACAACCCCATCAGTATACTAGCGTAACGGGGTGCAATATCAAGATGATTGACGTTAAAACCTAGGAGAAAAAATTAAAAAAAGAAAATCAAAACTTTTGTCAGTGGTTACGTTGTCCCGGGAATGGAGATATTTTGTCGTCCAATGTTATACAAGCATGACCCGTAACTCCCGAAGAAGTCGTGAGGGCGCTGTATTGACATACGATGTTTCTATGGCTTTTTAACACCTGGCGGAACCCATCTTCTCTCCAGGTCTGAATATAGCAGATTTAATGTAAAGAAAGATAGAGAGAGGGAGAAAATGGAAGTGAGAAAAAGATATAGAGAAATAATCGACCTCAGTACTTAACTGGTACTTTTTTCTCGTCCTTGACTAAATAAAAGGGTAAAGTTGACCTCGGCAGCATTTGAAATCCGGAATTAGAGGTTCGAAACGAATAATGACTCTGCCAATTCGCCGCCTACCCAATGCTATATAGTAAGTTGTTGTGAGATTCCTGTAATGGAGATCTCTCGTCACCCAATGCTATATAGGTAAGTATATACGCATGTAAGTATGTATGTAAGTATGTATGCATGTATGTATGTATTAAAGAATGTATGTATGTATAAAAGTGCGTAGTTATCTTTGGATTTTAGTCTTCACATTTATTATTATTACTATATACATATTTATATATATATATATACATATTAATATATATATATATATATATGTGTGTGTGTGGGGGGGGGGGTGACGGGTTCAATCGGGGGTAACCACAGAAAGTAAGGTACTCAATACATAGCAGAGTATAAATATTTAATATAGAAATAGCTTCTACAAGACTAGAACTGATTCATTCGGGAGAAATCACCAGGAAAGCCGACTGTCAATGAAATATGGTGGCATTGATACATTTTCTGATGGTAGGAGAGCCTGGTGAGTGTGATGGATGGAGGTTCATTGGCTTATGGATTTAAAGAAAGGGGATTCTTAGTCCTTTGGAAAATCTGCTTCGTAGAATCAAGACGTATCTGAGGACCCTGCGATTTCAGAGTCAGTTTCGATCATCACATCGATCGTGCCTCAAGCTGGTCGCCACAGAACCGATTGTAATATGTCCAATAGATTCCATTCGTCGCAACACTGATTCTCTTTTTTTCTGTTATATATATATATATGTGTGTGTGTGTGTGTGTGTGCGTATTTGTGTATATATATGTGTATCTCCATCTGTGTTTGCATATGCATGTGTCTGTATGTGTATGAGTATCTAAATGACGTACAACAAATCAATATTCTTTCCAATAAATAGAGAAACGTGTTTTGTTTTATGATTTGTTTGTGTTAAGTAAAAAAACTCTTAATCAATTGACCTTTCAATATAATTACTGATACTATCCCTCTCTCTCTCTCTCTGTTACTCTTTCTCTCTGACTATCTATCTATTTACTTATCTTTTTCTCTCACTCTGACTATCTTTATATATATACATATATATATATATATATAAAAAGTCTGTCTTAAGCCAGAAGGCTCATTTGGCCGGTGCTTATCCCGGTTTCATGGCGTGAAGAGACTGAGAGTACAAGACCCCCCCCCCCCCCACGCCACGCTGGACAGGACGCCAGTCCATCGCAGGGTTAAACCTCCTGCTATTGCTGGTAATAATTTTCAGCTGAGTAAACTGGAGTAACGTGAAATAAAGTGTCTTGCTCAACACATCACCCGGTCTTTCGATTGCAAGCCTAATGCTTTAACCACTAAGCCATGCGCCTTCACTATATATATATATATATATATATATATATATATATATATATATATATGTGTGTGTGTGTGTATATGTGTGTGTGTGTATATATATATATATATATATATATGTATCTCTTTCACATTCTCTCTCTCTCGCTCTCTGTTACTCTATCACCCCTCTCTCTCTGTTTCTCTTTCTCTCTTTCCCTATCTATGTTTACATCTCGCTTAAGAGATTGACGATATGTTTCTCAACGATAATCGATACCACGGAATATCTAACATTTAATTTTAAATAAAATATTGAAATCACAACAACAATAGCATCAACAACAATAGCAACCATTAAAACAATAACCGATGTTGAAATGAATTAGTATTATTAAAGACAAGCTGCAGCAGCAGCAGCAGCAGCAGTAGTAGTAGTAGTAGTAGTAGTAGTAGTAGTAGTAGTAGTAGTAGTAGTAGTAGTAGTGGAGTGGGGTGGGTGGTAGTAGCAGTAGCAGTAGTAGTAGTAGTAGTAGTAGTAGTAGTAATTAATTGTTTCTACTTTTGGCACAAGGCCAGCAATTACCCAATGCATTACTGGTACTTTATTTTATCGACCTCGTAAGGATGTAAGGCAAAGTTAACCTCGGCGGGATTAGAACTCAGAATGGCAAGGGACGTAACTCTATGTGTCAAAGCACTATGACTCGGGTTAATAAGCACATTGACATTACGGTTATCTTTCGCCATTTTATTTCACATTGTGCGATGTCACGTGATCGGAAGTGGAAATACCATGGATGACAACCGAAGGAAGTAACATTTCATCGTAAAGAATAATGGACATGAGAAAAAATAAAGACATTTTAACAAAGATATTTACTAACCCTCCACTTTCCACCTCCCTACCTTACATTGCTATTATAATCACCATCACCACCACCATTACTTTCGCCTCCAACACCACTACATTACCATCAGCACTACTGCCATCACCATCATCAGCACCACTGTCATCACCACCAGCACCAATACATTACCATCAACACTACTATCACCATCAACACCATTACCTTCGCCATCAACACTACTACATTACCATCAACACGACTACACTACCATCAACACGACTACACTACCATCAACACTACTACATTACCATCAACACGACTACACTACCATCAACACCACTACATTACTATCGACACCACTACATTACCATCAGCACCACTACATTACTATCAGAACCACTATATCACCATCAACACCACTACATCACCATCAATACCACTACATCACCATCAACATCACTACTATCACCATCAACACTACAAATACGAATACGGCTAACTACCACCACCGCCACCACCATCACCACAATCACTACTATCCATCATCGTCATCCTACGAAGAAGAATGGTTTTTTTTACGTCGAACATCAAATCCCAAAGTATGTTCAAATTTAGAAAATGTCTATGAAATAGCAGATACGGATAGTTTTTATAATAACAGATATAGAGAGATTTTAACCATTTCATTACCAAACTGGAAGACACAAACTATGATTTTCTAGTAACGATGAAGTTAATCAGGAAT
Organism: Eledone cirrhosa; assembly: GCA_964016885.1. Lineage (NCBI taxonomy): Eukaryota > Metazoa > Mollusca > Cephalopoda > Octopoda > Eledonidae > Eledone > Eledone cirrhosa. The sequence goes on from OZ024751.1 coordinate 24,369,453, forward strand.
TTGGAGGGATTTTTAATAATGTAACTAACTTTATTATTTTACCATCCTCCGGAGAAACGCCTTCTCCATTCTGTCCGCCGGGGCTGTAGGTAGGCTAGCACGTGGGACCCCATTTGCTCACCATACAGAGAGGTGGAGGCGATGGCAGTGGGAGTCCGGCTCTTCCACGTTTGGACCATATCCTTGTGGTTATATACACTAACTCAAATGTATATAATAAAAAAATATATTTCTATTTTATTAATAATTGTTTGGAGCATAGATTAAGGAAGGTTCTTACACAAAATTATCATGGAAGGTGTAGAAGTTAATACAAACACTTTAAGATAAGTAGGCTTTTACTGTAGAGCGATTTTGGACGGCCAGGTATAAAAAATATTAAAGTTTAGATAGAGAATAAAAATCAAAAATAAAAGCAGATAGGGGATAAGGCAGGGGAGATAAATATAACCAGATGGAAAAGGAAGCCATTACTTTGAAATAAAACAGCAGAGAGAACAAAATCAAGAGAGAAGCTAATTCAGTGGTGGTTAATGGTAGTCATGGTTTGACAGTGACTAAAGGAAATTCCCAGGGTTATTCTATGAAGAGAAAGCGAGAGACGAAAGAAAAAAAAATACAATAGACATTTTGACAGAGAATTAGAGAACGGACTGAGTATCTGACGTAAATCTCTCCAGAAATAGAATTAAGATATAGAAAAAGCAATTGATTTGACGGAAAAAAAATGTATATATATATAAATCAGGAAAGAAGAGTGACACGGTTATATAATTTATATATATATATATATATATATATATATATATATATATATATATATATATATATATATATATATATAGAGAGAGAGAGAGAGAGAGAGAGAGAGAGAGATTAAAAAGCAAGAAAGAAAACGAAAAATGATACCTAAATGAACAAATAAATGAATAAATCAACAAATACATATATGAATAAATAAATATAAATATATTAATAAATAAATGAATATACTAATTATAACTTGAAGGTAAAGTCAACGTAAATCATTACGTTAGAAGAAGAGACTGATAGAGACTAAGAAAGAGAGAGAGTGGGAATAATTTGTCCTAGACACAGTCACAGATAGACACAAAAAGCACGAGAAAAAATCAAATGCATAAGAACAGAAATGTTAAAAATAGACCTATAACGAATAGCTGAATATATATATATATATATATATATATCGCCTCGCCGGGCTTGGAAAGAGAAACGTGTATGAGAGAGAGAAAGAAAGAGAAAGAAAGAGAGAGAGACGAAGACAGACACAAAACCAAGAAAGAGAATAAGATACATGATCCGAGATAAGAGTGAATATTTATATACATACACATGTATGTGTGTGTATATATATATATATATATATATATATATATATACACTGATATGTTTTCTGATATCAGAAAATCCCTGATTGATTCCAGTATATGATTCTATTATTTGATAAACTCACTCGTCTTGTTCCCTGCTGGATATCAGTGGGAAATCATCTAATTGGATCTTTGCATGAAGCACTAGTGTTTTTTGACAACTTTAACGTATCTTAGATATCTTTTAAACTCTGGAATACTAAAATGGAGTTTAAAAGGAACATATTCCAGAGAGGGAGAAAGTCGTATTGAAGTAAAAAACAATATTGCATTTTAGCTGAAATATACACATGACTGCAGTGTCTTCTAAATATAGATTTTTGTGAAGGGAAGAAAAAAATAATATTTAAAGTATATTCTGAGGGTATTTCATTCGTATGACTTCTTCGTTAAAACATATTAAATAAATATACATATATGCGTATATCTATATATGTTTAGACTTGTAAATCGTGATGTAGTCGCAGGGAATCCGTTGTGACATACAGTGTATTAGGGGCATTTTGTTTAAACCTGGCGGAGAACATCCGCTTTCCAGGTCTGAACTCATAGTGCAGAGTCACTATGAGTCACAGCGTTCTAGCGACTCAACCAAGTAACCCCTGCGTATAACTGCACGGATATATATATCTCTATATACATACATAGATGGGAGTGTTTAATTTTGTGGTTTATCAATATTTACAATGCGTTTCTTTTCTCTAGTTGTCAGGGAAACACTCCGCAAGAAATGGAAACAAAACTGAAGGAAGAGAAAACACACAAATAATGATAATAATAATTGTTTCTACATTAGGCACAAGGCCAGCAATTTGAAGGGAAAAGAAAAGACGGATAAATAGACCCCAGTGCATTACTGGTACTTTATTTTATCGACCCTGTGAGGATGAAAGGCAAAGCTAACTTCGGGATTTGAAATCAGAACGTAAAGGGCCGTAATTCTATATCGCGAAGCATTTGGTCCGACACTCTACCGATTCTGCCAATGGTTGCTCTATAATAATAATAATAATTGTTTCTATGTTTGGCACAAGGCCAGCAATTACCCAGTACATTACTGGTACTTTATTTTATCGACCCCGCAAGGATGAAAGGCAAAGTTAACCGCGGCGGGATTTGAACTCAAGAACGTAAAGGGCTATAACTCTATGCTGCAAAGCATGGCGTCTGATGCTCTACCGATACTGCCAAAATAATAATAATAATAATAATGAAAAAAGATCGTGCATGGTTGTAGATGTAGCCTGCCCATTTGACACGAGAGTGCAAGAAAGGGAGAGGGAGAAAATTAAACGATACCAGGACTTAAAGTGGGAGTTAAAAAGGATTTGGGACTGCCATGAAATCAAGGTCGTCCCAATTGTCATAGGCGCACTAGGTACTACCTCAAAGAGTTTCCAAGGATGGTTAAAGAAGATAAGTCCAGCCTCGCTTTTTGGAACACTTCAAAAGGCGTGCTTGCTGGGAACAGCAAGAACCCTCCGATACGTCCTGAATATCTGAGGCTGCAGGTAGCGGCTTGATATTCATTTCAACAAACTTTCCAGTTAAATAACATCAATGACTGAAACTCAAAGAACATTAATAACAATAATAATAATAATGATGATGATGATGATGATGTAGTATTTCATTGATTACCTGATATAGCAAAGCCACTGAAGCCAACTGCTAATGTGAGACATATGATTGCTGTATATCTGTCGGCAGTGTAGCCAACACCTAATAAGAAGACAGCTTCCATTCCAAAACCTGGAATATAAGAAAAGTTAGGATATTAAGCAAACATACATTCAAAGTATCATGTAAAACCAAACGTGAAAAATAGTATAATATTTATTAAGTTTACTATTACATTAATACATCGTTGAATACTTATTTCACTTTACAACAGAGTACGACCCCATAATTGACGCTGAGCCCATTTTAGTGTTTATTCTCTCCATCTACTATTGGGATGCCCTTGGTTTCGTTTCTATTTCCAGGTATCATACACTCCAGACAGATTTTAGAGAAACCCTGTTCATTGTCATTACATTGACTTTTGTCCTTCATTGACATTTTAAGAACATTGTAGGGTGTGAACTCTCCATCTAATATTTGGAAATCCTTATTTTCTATTTCCTGTTATCATAACCTGCAGATACTGAGTTCACTCTGCAAGTGATATTGAGAGCGTTGTAAGGTCTGTACTCTCCATTTAACATTTGGATATCCTTGTTTTCTATTTCCTATTATCAGTTACCATAACCTCCAAACATTAAGTTCTCTCTATGGATGACATAGAGACCATTTTAGACTATGCTCTTTCCATCCACCATCTCCATGGCTCCCCTTCAGGGTAAAACATTCACAATTCTGATCACAGTAATCATGACACAAAAAATATTTGAGTTATTGTAAAAGACATAAGGAGACTTAATAAAGCCTTGACCTTGATGGTAGAGTACGATAGAAAGGACAATAGCTTCTTCATGAAAGCAAAGCTGAATATTCTGCATAATCTAGGTTTCCATAGTTTTGAACATAAATCAACAGAAGCAACGATATAACACATTCTTATTTGGTTCTTAATTATATTTTCTCTCTTGTTCTGCCTGCGTTGCTGTAATTCCTAATACACAATTATATTATCACTACCAACTCATATCACCTTTTATGGTTGCATGGAAAAGAAACATTTTATGTCGTACGTACAATATATATTTGTTTCTTACTATATATGTGTGTGTGAGTGTGTGTGTCTGTGTGTGCGTGTGTGTGTGTCTGTGTTTGTGTGTGTGTGTGTGTGTGTGTGTGTGTGTGTGTGTGTGTGTGTGTGTGTGTGTGTGTGTGATATTGCATAGTCAGGCAGGCAACTCTATATTTCTGAAACGTTCGCAAACATACATATGCTATATATACACACATATATATATGTATATATATATATTATATATATAAATTTATATATGTATATATATATATATATATATATTATATATATATAAATGTATATATGTATATATATATATATATATATATATATATATATATATATATATATATACATACATGAATATATGCATGTATTTGCTAGGAAACTTTGCACTTACACACACCACACACATATATATATATATACATATATTCATAAGTATGTGTGTGTGAGTGTACGTGTGTGATACCCGCTTCCTCACGTTCCAGTGTAGCCATTGCATGCATTTTCAAACACGCTTCTGTATTTGTGAAGCAGGAACGGGAATTTTTAAGCCACCACGAATCCTACATTCTCTTAGACAGATTCAACGGACATTGCTTTTGGCAACAGGAATCGGTAGCTGGTTGGTATTTAAATTCATATGCCGCCTCAGGTGTTCTGTTGGCTTTACCATATTGATAGCAGAGCACACTTTACTACATTGATGGCAGATCGTTATACTCTCTGCACCAATACAATCTGTATCAGCCCTATTTTACAGGGCTCCCTTTGTGAATCTTTAATCCAGTTCTGCTGAGGTAAACCCTCCACACTAATTGCATCGTGATATATGTGTGTGGAGGCATATATATATATATATATAGAGAGAGAGAGAGATAGATAGATGGATATATATATATTATATACAAGCGTGTACCTAATACTTTGTACAGCACCCTTAGCTTTGTTTTTGTTTTTTGTTTTCTGTTTTAACTATAATATATATATGTATATATATATATATATATATATATATATATATATATATATAGGAAGAAGTAGGACCCCGACGGCTGAGCTCAAGCCGTTTCGACGGCTAATTCAGTACAGAATTAGCCGTCGAAACGGCTTGAGCTCAGCCGTCGGGGTCTTACTTGTTCCTATTACCCACTCTACTACCCTAAGTATTGAGTAATTTGGTGCGTTATGGTCCACCTGGTTCCTTACCACATTTCCTTCGTTATATATATATATATATATATATATATATATATATATATATATATAT
>OZ024751.1:24379811-24384811 GCA_964016885.1 Eledone cirrhosa
CACACATACATACATACATACAGAGGCAGCCACACACACAGATATATACATATATAGACAGATATTTACATAGACACCCATACACATACACATACACACATACATACAGAGGCAGCCACACACACACAGACATATACATATATACACATATATTTACATAGAGAACCCTATACATATACACACACACACACACACACACACACACACTGACACATAGACACACACACATAGGTTCACCTATACATTTCTACAGAACCACACATTCATATGCATACACACACAAAGAGACACACACACTTGCATTTTCACAGAAAACACAAATTTGCATAGAAGGGAACATAAATACGCACGCACACGCGCACACATTTTTACGAATATACATATACACACATACACATAACACACATCACCTCTTCTACAAAAGAACCCAATATATTTCTACATATGGTTTCTTATATAGGCACAAGGCCAGCAATTTTTGGAGGGAGGGGAAAGGCGATTAAATCGACCCCAGTACGTGTCTGGTACTTTATTTCATTGACTCCGTAAGGATGAAAGGCAAAGTTAACCTCAGCGGGATTTGAACTCAGATCATAAAGGGCCGTAACTCTATGCTGAAAAGCATGTTGTCCGACGCCCTACCGATACTGCCAATCGACCGCCTTGTACAAACCTAATAATTGTTTATACTTTTGGCACAAGGCCAGCAATTACTCAGTGCATTACTGGTACTTTATTTTATCGACCCCGTAAGGATGAAAGGCAAAGTCAACCTCGGCGGGATTTGAACTCAGATCGTAAAGGGACGTAACTATGCTGGAAAGCTACCGATTCTGCCAATCCAACCTAATAATGAGAAGAAACATTGTATGTTTATATATGTTAGATAATTAGAAAGGAAATAAACAGCAAAGAATAGAATAGAACGATTGAGAATTACACTAAGTTCAGACAGAAAATACTCAGGAATTAATGAACAAGCAAATAACAACACTTCCAGATCTTGGAAAATAATTAAAAAATACTATAAACACATTAGAGTTCTACTTAAAACAGAACAAAATGCTAAAATTAAGATATCGCACATCGATATTTTAGCTGTCCTAATAACTATTCTATTGTTAAAATGTAGACGACTGGAAGTTAAGTGATCTATTAATAGATTCGATAGCTGAACCAAATAAAGAAAATTAATCAGTAGATGCCACTAGCAATCTATCTGGTATTTTAAACAATATGAAACAATAACAAAAATATAGACGGCCTCTCTAATTAGAAGTTTATTATTAGTAACTAACCAAGGGCAGACGGCGAATTGGCAGAGTCGTTAGAAGGTCGGATAAAATGTTTTGCAGTATTTACTGCAGCTCTTTGCTCTCTGAATTCAAATCCTGCCGAGGTCACCTTTGTCTTTCGTCCATTTAAGATCGATAAAAAAGTACTTGTTTAGAACTGGGGTCGATTCTTCCTTTATATCTCTTTCTCACTTCCTTTCTCTCACTTTCCATCTTTCTCTGGAAGAAATAATCTGTATTCAGACATGAAGAGGAGATGGGCTCTGCCAGGTTTTAAAATGCCCTAGAAATGCTGTATGTCAACATGGTGCCCCCTACGAATTCCTCGGGAGTTACTGTTCCATATATACATATAACCACAGATTGTTGGTTGCCAGTAATCAGTAGAGCATCTGACAACATGCTTTGCGGCATAGAGTTATGGTCCTTTACATTCTGAGTTCAAACCCCGCTGATGTTAGCTTTTCCTTTCCTCCTCACAGGGTCAATAAAATAAAGTACCAGTAACACACTGGGTCAATTAACTATTTTGAAATAATTATCAACGCTCTACTAACAGTGTATGTATTCTACGGCTGCAATTCCAGCCAACTTCAAGAAGATATAAAACTATAAGTCAATTAAATAGACACCAGTACATTACTGGTACTTTATTTCATCGACCCCGTAAGGATGAAAGGCAAAGCTAACCTTAACCGGATTTGAACTCAGAACGTAAAGGGATGTAACTATACGCAACAAAGTATGTTGTCCGACATTAATACTATAAATCATAATTGTTTCTACTTTTGGCACAAGGCCAGCAATTATCCCTGTGCATTACTGGTACTTTATTTTATCGACCCCCTAAGAATGAAAGACAAAGTTAACCTCGGCGGGATTTGAACTCAGAATGGCAAGGGCCGTAACTCTATGCGTCAAAGCATGGCGTCCGAGCCTCTACCGATACTGCCAATCCACCACCCTATAAATTATAATATATAATGTTAATGTTAGAGGAAACATTTAAAAGCCATAAATAGACTTACGTACACATAGACGAAGGATAAACATTGAAAGAAGCATTATAAAACGCTTCCTAGGTAAATATAAGAATATGTAAATGGTTGGATGGACAGTTGAAATTCACTCTGGTAGATCTACCTCAACAAACACAGCTGAGAACAAATAACAACAACAACAACAGTATAATAGTCGCTTCTACTTTACGCACTAGGCCAGCAATTTGAAAGGGAGGGAAAACCGATTAAATCGACCCCAGTGTGTTACTGGTACTTTCTATTATCGACCCCGTAAAGGTTTAAGGCAAGCTGAGGTTAGCTAGTGTTCGAAATATAAATACACTTTTCCTACTATATCAAGCGTTAAACAAATATATATATATTTTCATTGTACTGTATATATATATATACATACCGCCCCCCCCCCCCGCATATATATTTATAAATATATATATATATATATATATATATATATATGTATATAGTAATAATAATAAATTTGAAGACTAAAATCCAAAGAGGGCTCGATAAGGATAAATATATATCAAATATATAAGAACCGTAGAGCAAATATTTATTAAAATAACAGATTAAAGTTTAAGCAAAGAATGTTATTTAAATAAATATATATATATATATATATATATATATATATATATATATATATATATATGTATGAATATATATATATATATATATATATATATATATATATATATATATATATATATATATATATATATACAATATATTAACAAATGGAAACTATATTTATAAAACCATATTTATTTCATTATACATATTTCAAGGGCCACCAGACCAAACTATGGTGCGCTTTCATCAGATAAAATATAATATAGGTTAGTTTTATAAATAAATATTGACATACCCTTAAAAAATGCAACCATTCTGGATAGTGGAGTTATTAGATTTATTGTTGGTTTATTATGCAAATTAGTGTTGGAAAGTTTTAAAAACAGTATATTTAAATTAAGCCGTTGGAATAGGGAAAAAAAAAAATATTTTGCTTGTTGTATCCCAACAAATTAAATATAACCTCTACACACACACACACATATATATATATAAAAAAAAACATTTACTAATGGCTTATATCTATTTGTTGAAACCTATTTAAAATTGTCACATATGTTTCTGTATATATGTGAGTGTGTGTGAGAGAGAGGGACTAGGTGTGTACACCTGTCTGTATAAATATTTACATGTGTATTTATATATGTATGTATATGTGTGTGTGTGTGTGAGTTTGGGTGTGTGGAGGTATGTATCTGTGTGTAAATATATGTTTGTGTAAGAATGAGTATGTGTATTTAAATATTTGTTCACACAAATACAGACGTCATTAAGACAGGATATATTTGAGGACAAACAAAATTAATGTAAGCAAAAATAGAACAAAAAAAAAAAATAGAAATTGCAGAAAAGTATAGACATGATACAAACCTCCACAGTTAAATATTTTCCTTACATTTGTGGTCGTTAAGTAGCCATTTCGCCTCAAAAAGTCGGCCAACTGACCACCAAATGGCACAATAATTGCCATAACAAGATGAGGTAGGGCGGATATGATGCCACTCTGTAAGAAAGAAGAGATAATGTTTAAAACAATGTAGTTAATACGAAGCAGTTGGAGTTATATAATTAATAGTTTCTTAACCATCTCGCCAACAACAACTCTGAGCACCTTTTTGATCTCCATGTGTCTAACACGCGTGAACATGCCTCCAAAATCAGAAAACAGCACATCTCCCATGACTTTCGGAAACGTTTTTTCACGCTTAGACTTGCTGAAGCATGGAACAAACTGCCTGCATCAGTTGTTAGCTGTCGAGACACTGCATCCTTTAAAACCTCCATGGAACAAACTCCCTGCATCAGTTGTTAGCTGTCGAGACACTGCATCCTTTAAAACCTCCATGGAACAAACTGCCTGCGTCAGTTGTTAGCTGTTGATACACTGCATCCTTTAAAACCCTCATGCTTCCCGAAATTAGCCAAAACTACAAGTGATGTACCCCTTCCATACACATGTACACATGTGTATATCATGACTCATGCACTGTTCATTTTCCTGACGTTTGTACATTACCCTATGTACTATACATACACGTTTTTATGAGTTGTAGTGCACCTGAGCACTGTACACAATATTTTCATTATTATTATTATTATATAGGCACAGTGCCAGTAATTTTGGGGGAGGGGAAAGTCGATTAAATCGACCCCAGTGCGTGACTGGTACTTTATTTTATCGACCCCGTAAGGATGAAAGGCAAAGTTAACTTCGGTGGGATTTGAACTCAGATCATAAAGGGCCATAACTCTATGCTGCAAAGCATGGCGTCCGACCCTCTACCTATACTGCCAATCCACCGCCCTTGTGAGATATGTAATATATGAGTGATAAATTTCAGAAAGCTGATACAATGTGGTAGAAATATATAAAGGGGCAAAAGGTGAAATATAAAAGAAAACAAAGTCATGTTTTACCTGCAGGCTACACCTCTTTCTTTCGCACCCCTCCCTCTCTCTCTCTTTCTCTCTCTCTCTCTCCTTCCCACATTTCTCTCTTTCTCACCTCACCTCTGTCTCTCTCTCTCCCTCCCACATTTCTCTCTTTCTCACCTCACCTCTGTCTCTCTCTCTCACACATTTCTCTCTTTCTCACCTCACCCCTCTCTCT
>OZ024751.1:24389811-24394811 GCA_964016885.1 Eledone cirrhosa
AATTTCCTCCAAAATTTTTCTGAATTTTTTTTAATAAATTTTCCTTAAAACGTCTTCAGTACTTTACCTCAAAATATTCTAAAAAATTTCTTTGAAATCCAAAATAAAATTCTTTGAAAAATTTATCCTTAAAGTCTTTTTCAAAATATTCTCATAATGTTTCCAAAATTTTCTTTAAATTATTTTCAGAAATATTCGTCTAAATTATTACAAGACCTTGGTTTTGTTTCGTTTAGAAATTTGTGGTGGAAATCTCCCAGCTGTTCATTGGCATCATCATATATATGATTTATAATTTGAATAGATTTATGTTCGATCTCAAAATCTTGGATGACACTTATGCTAATGGATCTCTAAGAACAGCTTTTAACAGCCAACTACTGTTATATAAATATATTTCTTTATCCGATATATATTTCGTTGGGTTTCAATGCCAACATTTATTATTACTTTTCTTGAAACTAAATACATCTCTTTTTGCTACATTTATTTATGTAGTTCTCTATTTCTTTATTTCTATCGGTACTGGTTCATTTTCCAGTGTATTAAGTGGGTTAGACGAAGATAGGTGTGTATACCAGTTTCATTGATGTTAAGAGACCGGGAGTTACAACATTATAAGATTTTCTTGGTCGGTGTCTAAGCGTTAATTCCCAGTTGCTGTTAATCTTCCTTTACATACAAAAGAACTGGAGCAACGTGAAATCAAATATCTTGTTTTAGTAACACCTCATCCCGGCTGAGATTCGAACCCACGAACTTAAGGTCTGTCGCAGTTTACACGTCACAATACTGCACCTAAAAACAAGTCTCTCTCTCTCTCTCTCTCTCTCTCTCTCTCTCTCTCTCTCTCTCTCTCTCCTTCTGTTTATATATATATATATACATATATATACTCACTATGCTATGTATTGTAGTCCTGTGTTGATTTTCCTTGTTGACTATTAGTTGTATAGGGTATATATACATATATATATATACATATATATATATATATATGTGTGTGTGTGTGTGTGTGTGTGTGTGTGTGTGTGTGTGTGTGTGTGTGTGTTTACATATATGTATGTATGTATAAATGTATATGGTTGTGTGTGTGTACTAAGAAACTTGTAAAGTCCGGTGTCAATCTACAACGTTAGAATGTATTGAGCTATTATCATCATCATCACCACCACTACCAAACAACAACAACAACAACAACAGCAACAACAGCAACAACAATAACAACATCATCAACAACAATAACAACACCGTCAACAACAACAACAGCAATAAGATATCATATAACAACATTAGATATTATTGTCAGTGATCGACTTTAAGCAGATATTCCCCATCAATATGTAACACAAACAGAGGAACTTGTCATCAATGATTGCATTGAAACTGGATACCTTACACGATGGTTGAGTCTCTAATTGTCAATACACCTCCATATATACATACATACATATACATACACCTACACACACATACATACAAATACATACATAAACATACACTTACACACACATATATACACATACATACACATACATACACATACATACACTTACACATACATACATACATATATATATATATATATATATATATATATATACCTACACATATACATACACATAGATACACATATATATATACCTACACATATACATACACATACATACATATATATATATATACACACACCTATATACACATAAACACACATATAACCACACATTTAAGTATTCATATACACAAAAGAACCCTTATAAATATAGAGACCAGCTATGCATTAACCTCTGGCAGTATATGTGTATGTGTATATATATATATATATATATATATATATCTATATATACATATGGATATATCTGTGTGTGAATCTAATATGCATGTTTATATAGGGACAGAGTGGAGAATAATAAATATATAAACAGACAGATAGACAGTTCTCTCTCTCTCTCTATATATATATATATATATATATATATATATATATATATATATATATATATATATATATATATATATATATATATATATATATATATATATAGAGAGAGAGAGAGAGAGAGAGAGACAGGTGGACAGCTAGATAGAGATGGGGAGGGTGGGAGGTAGGGAGAGAGCGACAGTCGAAGAGACATACAGTCAGAGAGACAGATGCATTTGGATTAAGCCTGGTACCAAAGAGTGACTGAAGGTGTAATGGGAAGTTTTAGTATGTGTGAGGACAATAATAGTGTCAGCTATACTGACAGCTTATATATAAGCTGTAGTGACAGTTTATATGTAAACAGATAATCTAGCCATGATATTGTCTTTTGTCGACTTTCATCACTAAGTCTCTATGTAATTATTTCTATGTTAAAACAGAATTTACTACAATTAGATGTTTTGACATATGTGGTGGCCCTCGGTATCTTGAGTTCAAATCCTGCCAAGGCCAACTTTGTCTTTCATCTTTTCAAAGGTTTGATAAATAAATTGCCTGTCCATGGAATAATGGATGAGTCAAATGTGTTGTTTTGTGATATTAAATCCAGCTCTGTATTTTCTGAGTTCAAATTCTGGTCCTATCGCTCAGGATCTGCGCCCGAGAGATAGAATAAGCAATGGAGATCCCAATGAAAACATCGTTTCCTTGGCTCTAGCTTTCCATATATATACATATATATATATAACGAAGGAAGTGTGGTAAGGAACCAGATGGACCATAACGCACCAGAGTACTCAATACTTAGGGTAGTATAATGGGTAATAGGAAAATATTCAAGACCTCGAAGGTCCAGAAATAGCCGTCGAAACGGCCTGAGTTCTGCCGTCGAGGTCTTAAACATTTTCCTATATATATATATATATATATGCATATATATATATATGTATAAAGAGAGAGAGAGAGAGAGAGAGAGAGAGAGAGAGAGAGAGAGAGAATGACAGACAGTTAAATATCCAAATAGATAGACAGAGTTAGATAGACAGAGAGCGACAGAGAGACAGATAGATAGATAGATAGATAGATAGATAGATAGATAGATAGATAGATAGGTAGATAGATAGATAGATAGATAGAGAGAGATAGATAGATAGATAAATAGGAAAGGTATTGGTTAAAGTATACTCACCTGAGACACATTAAAATGGAACGCCTCTTTAAAGTAAGTCGGTTGCTCAATAATTAATAAATAAAATGTCCAACTACGACAGAAGTTAGCGACCATGATAGCGTAGACGGGTTTAGACGTAAAGAACTTCTTCCATGGCGTATTTTGTGTGGTCTGTAGAAATAACGAAATTTAGTATTATTTGCCAGACGAAAGAATTACAAAATCTATTAAATTCCGCATGTAGTGTAATGTGTAATGTAAATGTGAGACTGCTAAGAGTTGACCGGGTTAATGATGTCTGATAGCCACTCATGTTTGAACGCAAACCAACAATTATGTTGACTTAATTATAAAGAAAAAAATATATAACTGATGCATAACGGCAACAATCACAAGATAAAATAGATTATCACAATGTGTGTGTGTTTGTATATATATATATATATATATATATATATATATATATATATATATATATATATATATATATATATATATATATATATGTATATACATATATACATATATATATATAGGGTGTCGCAAAAATGTATACACTCTTTGATTATACAGGCAATATTTATTAGAATGCTGTTGAAGTGTATATATATATATTTGAGCACACCCTGTATATATATATATATATATATATATATATATATATATATATATATATATATATATATATATGGAATACGAACAGAAAAATTGTTAGATTTTACTTACAACAACTTGTGCAGTTTCACCTATGGATGATTCTATATAATGTCGCTCCTCTTTTGTTATATGAGGATGTGTTGACGGTTTTTCATGTGATAGTAGGTACCAACATATACCCCAAATTATACCCATCATACCTACAAAATACGAATAGAGAACATATCAATATACAAAAATGCAATATATATATATATATATATATATATATATATATATATATATATATATATGCAAAAGTTCTTGCATTTTAAAAGGGTACATCAAAGCTTATTTGTAAAACTGTTATATATTGTATTTTATCTGATGAAGGCATACCATAATTTAATTTGGTATCCCTGAAATATGTATAAAGAAATAAATATGGTTTTCTAAATATAGTTTCCATTTATTAATATCGTATATATATATATATATATATATAACAAAGGAATTGTGGTAAGGAACCAAATGGACCATAACGCACCAGAGTACTCAATACTTAGGGTAGTAGAGGATATATATATATAATATAGAGAGTGGTAATTAGCAATGTAACCTACCAAGCATGCATAACGAGAAATGTATGTATGTATGAACCTGTGCTAACTATAGATATCTGTTCTACATGTTTATATATACTCTTATATACCCATCACTCATTGAATACTTTCTGGATTTTAGGCTTTGTATTTATTATTGCTTTATATATATATAAAAGGAACGATCGACTTTCGTCAAATCGGACCGAGGGAACAATGTTTCCGTTGGTCTTTCCAATTGCTAATACTATCTATCGGTCGCAACTCCAGGTAGAAGGAGCAACGTGAAATAAAGTGTCTTTCTCAAGGACATAACGCATCGCCTGGTCCAGGAATCGAACTCACAACCTTACGATTGCGAATCCAATTCCCTAACCACTCAGCCACACACCTTCATATATATATATATATATATATAGATAGATAGATATATATATATATATATATATATATATATATATATATATATATATATATATATATATATATATATATATATATATATATATATATATATATATATATATATATATATATATATATATATATATATATATATATATATATATAGAGAGAGAGAGAGAGAGAGAGAGAGAGAGAGAGAATGTATCGTATTGTATTTTAAATTGAGTGTCACTAATTTCAGTGTTTAGCAATTTTTATTCAA
>OZ024751.1:24409811-24417311 GCA_964016885.1 Eledone cirrhosa
CCACCACCACCACCACCACCAACACAACAACAACACCACCAACACAACAACAACACCACCAACACTATCAATGGGAGAGCAGCGTCAGAATTTATGATATAACATTTAGTAAAAGACTTTCCTTAAGTGATATGTTTTCTTTCTGTTGTTCCATTCTTGGGAAAAACCAAAATATCTTGGCATGGAAATGCACGTGGCGTGAATACATAATAATATACATACTTTAGGGTGAAGAAGTGAACGTTACCAGAGAATACGATTCATAATATATATACATAACATGAATAGATGTTATGAATTTTGCTTTGAGGTAGTTATGAGCTTGGCTTGTCTCCCTTAGAGGATCTAGCCGGATCAATATGGAGACGGTTGCTTCTGACAGGACTCGCTGGAAGGAGTGTTTGAGGAGGACCTACTCTACCCTGCACGACCCTCCCAAGAAGAAGAAGAAGAAGAAGAAGACGAAGAAGAAGAAGGCGAACAACAACAACAACAACAGCAGCAGCAGCAACAACAACAACAACAACAAGACAACGACGGCAGTTATGATTCATTTTAGATTAGTTCGACATATCACTGAGATTAGATGCCTTAGTTTTTACATCGCTTTTCGTTAAGGTGTCCTGATCATTGTATATGATATGGTTGTTCTCGATTGTTCTTCTTGGTGGTATTGGCTGCCATGTTGAACGTCATCGTGTTATAGAGATATTGGTTGCCGCAGTAGATTAGAAACTTTTCCTTCCATTTTTGTTTTCATTTTCTCATGTTTATGTAGATTTTAGCAGACAAATGTTTATGGATCCTGTCGCCAATATATATACAAATACAAACGTAGATACACACACACACACACACACACACACACACACACACACACACACACACACACACACACGCATAAATATATATATGTGTGTGTGTGAAGTAAATCCGTCGGAAAGGTACAGGAAAAAAGAGTGATCTATGTAGGCTACAGAGCTTATTAGTTATGTAATAAAAACATAAGATAATTATTTCATTTACCAGTGGTTTCTTGAAAGCAGATATATCTATTTTCAGTCGTCAGAATAAATATAACATGGTGTTTTTATTAAATATGGATTTGAAAACAATATATAAGAAATATGAAAGTGAGGCTGAGGAAACAACGGGCGAAGAAGAAGAGAAAAAAATGGAAAATATATATACATACATACATACATATGTATATATATTCAATTTTAAAACCAAAACATTTATTGATCTCAGTTCTGAACATCTGAACAAGCAGTTTAACAGTTTAACACCCATTTGCGAACATATGTTTTATTGCCTAAGAGCATTAATGAAGCCATAGAAAAGAGTTGAACTGAGGACACGTGAGTTGACATACTTAATTTTCTTGCGATCGATATGTTAGCTTTTTGAGGATTCATGCATTTAATATGCCAACGTTAACTTACAAATTATATATGGCTTATTTTAAAACTCAGAAATAAGTTTTTGATCCAACTTTCTCACTAAATGATTATGGTGTAGATAAAGGAAATTGCATTTAACTGAATAGCGATATTGATTCTTGGAGTGGGCTTTCATGGGGGGTGGGGTGGATGGGGTGAGGCTACATTTAATTTCTGGTGATGATGAGTGCTCCAGTGGATGCGCAAGGCCGAACAGTAAATGTGTTGCACTTACGATCATAATGTCGTGGTGGCCTCGATTCCTGGACTGGGTTGTCTGATGAGTTGTTCTTCAGGAAAACATTTCATTTTACTTGGAGTGGACATTTGCGTGGAGCAAAACACTTCACGGGCAGTGGGCTTTCTCTTAGAGCAAAACACTTCACTTGACGGGCAGTGGGCTTTCTCTTAGAGCAAAACACTTCACTTCACGGGCAGTGAGCTTTCTCTTAGAGCAAAACACTTCACTTCACGGGCAGTGAGCTTTCTCTTAGAGCAAAACACTTCACTTCACGGGCAGTGAGCTTTCTCTTAGAGCAAAACACTTCACTTCACGGGCAGTGGGCTTTCTCGTAAAGCAAAACACTTCATTGTGTGTGAAATGAAATTTCACAGGGTGGGGGCCTACATTTAATTTCTGTTGAGTAAGGGTCTCCCACAGGAGGACCATTGCATTAGTTTCAACTCATTAATAACTGCATTGTTTCTTTCCGGGGAATATGTTGAAAAATAAATCACATTTGGTGTCAGAATATTTATATGTTTAGTGAGACTATTTGATTTGATGTGTATGTTTGTGTCTACGTTTTTATTCATTTTATCAATTTTCAATTTTCAATTCTTTGTGGTTCGTCTTTTGATTTTCATTTCCGTTGTAATATCTACTATTATTTTTATTGTAATCTTTATGACCATTGTCGACTCTCATTTGTATCAATGAAATGTGTAAATTTCTTTTAATAACCAAGCGAAAGAACGTTGTTTTTACTTTTATTTTCTGCCATTTCACAAAACACCAACTATAACAAATCACAAGATGAAACACGCTTACATACATACGATAGAAATCAACGTAATGCAACACACAAGTTCCGTACATACATACAGACACAAACACTGTAAAAATTTGCATAAAACTAGCTCACATAAGCTATACGGACACTATTATACAAGTCTATCAAGGTTGTGGAATACAGTCAAAATGGCATTTAACGTCAAATTAATCCCCCATAAGCCGAGCAGAGTAACTTCGGCGTTGAAGCAGTTTGAAAGAAATTGTAAAAAGATTTCTTTCTCTCGTCCGTTCAGATATTTGAGTTGTTCGGCTAGATTGTTTCTAGTTTAATACTAGAATTGCTGTTGCTGTTACTGTTGTTGTTGTTATTGTTGTTGTTGTTGCTATTGCTACTGTGGTGGTTGTTGTTGTTATTGCTTTTGCTGTTGATGATTATTCTCCATGATGGAGATCATGATGATGATGATGATGATGATGTTAGCGCAGCAGCTGCTGTTGATTTTAAATCTGTCCATATGTTGATGGATGCTTTGTATTCCAATGCTGCAGCTATTTATATTTTTAAAGGGGCAACGTGGTATATAGACACACTGGCTAGTTCAGGAAATATCATACAGCAAAATAGCTGTAGAATTGCTAATATATTTCGTAGTATATATATATATATATATATATATATATATATATATATATATATATATATACGGATTAACAAATAATAGTTAAATGCAGTCCACTTAGGTATATATATATATATATATATATATATATATATATATATATATATATATATATATATATATATATATATATATATATATAAACTTATACATGTATATATATATATATATATATATATATATATATAAATATAAATATATATATATAAATTTTAGTACAGCATTAACGAAGCTTTAGTTCGCGGCCAAGCTAACGAATGCAAATTCGGTATGTAGCTTTAGCACTCGAATGGGAATAGTACCCCAGAGTAATAACAATACGTTTAGACAGCTTAGCAAATCAAATATAGCGATCGGCAGTGCAACCGCATCAACAGAGCAACCAAAATACAGGACTCAGGAAAAGATATATATATATATATAGGAAAAGAATCAGGACCCCGACGGCTGGGCTCCAGCCGTTTCGACAGCTAGATCTACCTGTCGAAACGGCCGGAGCTCAGCCGTCGGGGTCCTGACTCTATTAATATTACCCACTCTACTACCCAAAGTATCGAGTACTCTCTGGTGCGTTATGGTCCCACTGGTATCCTACCACACTTTCTTTGTTGTTATGTATATATATATATATATATATGTGTGTGTGTGTCTGTCCCGGGTTCAATCGGGGGTAACCACAGTAAGTAAGGTACTCAATACATAGCAGAGTATACATTTTTAATATAGAAATGGCTTCTACAGGACTAGAAGTGTTTCATGATGATTTCCTCCGAATGAAACAGTTCTAGTCCTGCAGAAGCCATTTCTATATTATGGAACCAGATGGACCATAACGCACCAGAATACTCAATACTTAGGGTAGTAGAGTAGGGGTCATACTTTTTATTTGTTTGACCCAAATTACTCGGTCGTTTCTATGGTTGTGCGGATGACGGTTTAACCATCAACTCAGTGTGTCTGGCCTTTAAGGTATGTTGTAGCTCTGGTTCGTCAGAATTATTGAGCGCTTTCCACTCATCTCGGAAGTTGTTTTTCGCTAATTCCAAAGCCGAAATACGATTCTCGCTAATTTATATATATATATATATATATATATATATATATATATATATATAAACATGTGTGTTGGGGTGTTAGGAGATAGGGCAGAATCGTCAGGACGTCGGATAGAATACTTTATATTTCCTCCTTTGCGGGTCGATAAATAAATTACCCGTTCAGTACTATTATTATTATTATTATTATTATTATTATTATTATTATTATTATGCATTTCTTTTATTCTTCTGTGTCCATTTATTCTGGGAAGTTCGTGGGTGGATCGTGGCAGATTCCTAAAGCATGCCTTCCACCGGGTCCTTCAGAGGCAACCGTTTCCAATTGAAACGGCTGGATCTCCAAGCAAGACCACATGATCTGACGGATGTTATCCATCCATCTTGCTCATGGTCTACCTATGTGTCTCTTGCCAATTGTACAAGATGAACATCAACTTCACTAATCTCACCGGTCTAAAAGTCCATGGTAATAGCTTCTCCTTACAGAACTAATCATTTAGTAAACGTTATATACCACAGCACTAAAGATTGGCAGTATCGAGAGAGTCGGACGTCATGCTTTGCAGCATAGAGTTACGGTCCTTTACGTTCTGAGTTTTCATCCCACCGAGGCTAACTTTGCCTTTCATCCTTACGGGGTCGATAACATAAAGCACCAGTAATGTACTGGGGCCGATTTAATCGACTCCCCCCCCCCCAAAAAAAAAAAAAATTAGTTGCCTTGTGCCTATACTAGAAATCGTTATATACAACAGTACTAAAACAATGGCGAGTTGTCCTTTCTTGAAAGGCTTCATAATAGAATGAAAAGGGATCATAAAATCCTTAAATATATCAAAGTAAAAATGAATTCTGTTTTAATTCTGGCTCATTATATTTTAGATTAAATTTTTATTACAAAAACTAATTAGAAGAATTTCTCAAAAATAATTTTCAATTTAAAAAAAATTGTATTTTCCTTTGGGTTTTGACTAATACATTTACACTTTTTTTTAATTACTATTGGGAAATGTTCAAGAGTAATTCCATTGATTTGCGTTTTATATATTTGTTTCGTTATTTTTAGTTAAGTAATTAAATAGCAGTGAATTAGTTGAGTCATTGCAACGTCCGATAGAATGTTCTGCGGTTTCAGTTAAACTTTCCCGCCAAACTTCACTTTTCATTCTTTCAGGGTTGATAAATAAAGTACCGTTACTAAGGTGAATTCTTCTTCATCTTCATCTTCATCTTCTTCTCTCTCTCTCTCCCTCTCTCTCTCTCTCGCGCGCGCAAACATACACACACGCGCACATTAACACGCACACACTGTGTGGAAGAAATAGTCTTTGGTCAGAACCTGTTGAGAGATGTGAGCCATCAAGCCGTACGTTATATGTGTATGCCTACGACTCTATTACCAGTTAAGTGATCGGTGGTCAGTGAATATTGAGGTGGTCATAAACTCTCTTAGCTTTTAAGCATTATCTCGTTCACTTATAACACGAACAACGATATCTTAAATCTCTTGCATGGGATGTTTACGTACAAACACTAAACTTTGAATCAGACATACCAGGAATACTGTTGAGTAATATAAAGATTACATACCTGGTAGCTGGTATTCTAGATGCAAGGTAACCACCGGGTATTTGTGTAATAATATATCCCCAGAAAAATGAGCTGTCCACGATTCCGATAGTTTCTGGTGTCCAGCTGAATTCGGGCATCTAAAAAACAAAACAGATAGATATTGGTTAAATAAAGCAAGAATTTTCAGATAAGTTAGACCAGGGGTATGCAACATATTCCATTGGCGGGCCACTTTTGTACATTGAAACAACTATTAGGGCCATTAATATTTATTAAGCACTATTCCAAAAATTCACCACAACTTCTTTCCATAACATGAAACTGGGAAATTATAACACACAGAACCCTATCAGTGAAGCCCTTTAGTATTTATATATTATTTACAATTTGCGAGTAGGCAGGTCTCTATAGAAATAGGGTTGGAGGTGGTGAGAGAATTACGTGGCCATGAGAGGAGGGTGGTGGCCCAAAATGTTTGAGAACCTCTGGTCTAGATGGTATGTTACTTGGAAAGAGAAACCCAGGATGCCCAAATAAGATAGAGAGATTTGACATTAAAATGTTCCCAGTGTCAATCATGGACAGATTTCAATATCTGGACGGTATGATATATGGAAGGAAAAACCAAGGATATCCAAATGATAGATAGAAATATCAGACACTAGAATATTATCAGTGTCAATCATGGACAGAGTTTAAAGCAGGGGTGCGCAACATATTCCATTAGCGGGCCACTTTTGTACATTGAAACAACTATTAGGGCCATTATTCCAAAGATTCATCACAACTTCTTTCCATAACATGAAACTGGGAAATTATAACACAGAACCCTATCAGTGAACCCCTTTAGTATAGGTCAACTAACAGAAAATTGTATTCCGGTTACGAAAAAAAAATCTAAATAAGCCTTCAAGATAAAAATTAAAAACGGTCATCGCGGACCACTCTGGCTGGTCTGGTGGGTCGGATTGTGGCCCACGGGCCACCTGTTGCACACCCCTGAGTTAGAGCTATATTAAAAAAAAAAAAGACTGGTGAATTTGGTGATGATCTTTTGAGTAATGGCAATCATTTTAATTACACCAGAATCAAGAAAAAACAAAGGGTTGATTATCGGATTGTGGCCCGCGTGCCTCCTGTTGAAAGCGCCTGGTTTAAAGCAATGATAATGAAAAGTAATAAATGAAGGAAAGATTTTTGTGACGAGCCGTACTCTGTTGCAAATTGAAATAAGTATTAAAACGATGTATTAATGTAATAGTAAACTTAATTAATATTTATATATATATATATATATATATATATATAAGAACGATCGACTTTCGTCAAATCGGACCGAGGGAACAATGTTTCCGTTGGTCTTTCCAATTGCTAATACTATCTATCGGTCGCAACTCCAGGTAGAAGGAGCAACGTGAAATAAAGTGTCTTGCTCAAGGACATAACGCATCGCTTGGTCCAGGTATCGAACTCACAACCTTACGATTGCGAATCCAATTCTCTAACCACTCAACCACACGCATATATATATGAATAAGATAAACAAGACCAAATAGAAAGATACAATAACAATAATACAAGGTCTCCTTAGCTTCAGGCTTACTGAAAATGGTAAATGGATGTTTTAATGTATTGGACGCTAGTCCTTCATCCGGAAAGTGTAGATTTTGGAGAAAGGGGTAATTGGAGGTTGAAAAAAAACTAAAACAGATGAGACAGAAAAAAAGAATTTT
>OZ024751.1:24422311-24432311 GCA_964016885.1 Eledone cirrhosa
TACTGGTTCAGTCTGGTTCAAACTGAATTGGTCTGTCCCAGTCATTCATTGAGCAACATCGGTGAAGTTGGCACCCTTAACTCACAGTTGGGTGCGGATGCATTCATGTATATATGTGTGTGTCCGCATGTATCTGTGTGTTTCTAAATGTATTAATAACTCCCTCTGGTCGAGCAATCTTTGAAGTGTGGGGACAACTGGAAAGCTTCCATTACTCATACTTCTCGCCTTCTTCACTACCTCTTCTACGGCCTCGATATGAATGCCCCCTCCGCCTCCGTGGTATTTTTTTCGTGGTTATAGGAGGCTTAGCTCTGTTTCTCGACCGTTATATCGCGTGACTATCTCCCCCTCCGCCTTTTGGGATTCTTTCTCACGTCGTGTAGACGCGTTCTTGAGACTAGTAAAATGAGGTATCCTCTTGATAAGTCGGCAGACCTCGCAAGGACTCTATATCTTTGATATATTGTTTTTGTTTATGCCACGAAACTACGTAGTCGAGGAATTTAGGAACAGTTTAGGTATGATACATTTTATTACTAATTATATCTAAATGTTTCTTCTCTCTTCATAATGTATTTTTAACTCTGATACTGGTTCAGTCTGGTTCAAACTGAATTGGTCTGTCCCAGTCATTCATTGAGCAACATCGGTGAAGTTGGCACCCTTAACTCACAGTTGGGTGCGGATGCATTCATGTATATATGTGTGTGTCCGCATGTATCTGTGTGTTTCTAAATGTATTAATAACTCCCTCTGGTCGAGCAATCTTTGAAGTGTGGGGACAACTGGAAAGCTTCCATTACTCATACTTCTCGCCTTCTTCACTACCTCTTCTACGGCCTCGATATGAATGCCCCCTCCGCCTCCGTGGTATTTTTTTCGTGGTTATAGGAGGCTTAGCTCTGTTTCTCGACCGTTATATCGCGTGACTATCTCCCCCTCCGCCTTTTGGGATTCTTTCTCACGTCGTGTAGACGCGTTCTTGAGACTAGTAAAATGAGGTATCCTCTTGATAAGTCGGCAGACCTCGCAAGGACTCTATATCTTTGATATATTGTTTTTGTTTATGCCACGAAACTACGTAGTCGAGGAATTTAGGAACAGTTTAGGTATGATACATTTTATTACTAATTATATCTAAATGTTTCTTCTCTCTTCATAATGTATTTTTAACTCTGATACTGGTTCAGTCTGGTTCAAACTGAATTGGTCTGTCCCAGTCATTCATTGAGCAACATCGGTGAAGTTGGCACCCTTAACTCACAGTTGGGTGCGGATGCATTCATGTATATATGTGTGTGTCCGCATGTATCTGTGTGTTTCTAAATGTATTAATAACTCCCTCTGGTCGAGCAATCTTTGAAGTGTGGGGACAACTGGAAAGCTTCCATTACTCATACTTCTCGCCTTCTTCACTACCTCTTCTACGGCCTCGATATGAATGCCCCCTCCGCCTCCGTGGTATTTTTTTCGTGGTTATAGGAGGCTTAGCTCTGTTTCTCGACCGTTATATCGCGTGACTATCTCCCCCTCCGCCTTTTGGGATTCTTTCTCACGTCGTGTAGACGCGTTCTTGAGACTAGTAAAATGAGGTATCCTCTTGATAAGTCGGCAGACCTCGCAAGGACTCTATATCTTTGATATATTGTTTTTGTTTATGCCACGAAACTACGTAGTCGAGGAATTTAGGAACAGTTTAGGTATGATACATTTTATTACTAATTATATCTAAATGTTTCTTCTCTCTTCATAATGTATTTTTAACTCTGATACTGGTTCAGTCTGGTTCAAACTGAATTGGTCTGTCCCAGTCATTCATTGAGCAACATCGGTGAAGTTGGCACCCTTAACTCACAGTTGGGTGCGGATGCATTCATGTATATATGTGTGTGTCCGCATGTATCTGTGTGTTTCTAAATGTATATATATATATATATATATATATATGTGTGTGTGTGTGCGTATGTATGTATATATATATCTACATATATATATATATATATATACATATATATAGAAACACACATACACACACACATACATATATATATATATATATGCGTGCAGAAATGTAGATGTACGTGAGTGTAAATGTATACAGAGGATTTTAGATGTGTGGTGTTGGAAATTATAGTTATGTGTAATGGTACAGCAGGTGTGTAATGAAATCGTGTATAATAGTGTTGAACTGTGGCTGTATGTGTGGTGCATACGTCTAAAATCATTTCTGTGCATGTATGAGTGTATAAGTATATCTATATATCTAAAACAGAGACTGTCTCTCTGTCTGTCTGATACCCTAAAACTCGAGCACCATCCAACCTATTGTTTTCAAACTTTACACATGTAATACTTATGGTCCTGCGAGTGTCTTGAGCAAAGAATATTTCAAATTGTCAATGCCCTAGGAATTGCATTAGGCGATTTAGCGATCTCTCTCTATAATTCTTAGTATGTCTCTTTTTAGATAGATACATAGATATAACGTTGCACCCTTATAATATCTGTCTGTATGTCTGGCTATCTGCATTACGACATTACGACGCTATATGTGTATATATATATATATATATATATATATATATATATATATATATATATATATATATATATATATATAAAGTGTGTGTGTGTAACGTTTTTCGAAATATTTACTTTTTCACAGATTGATTTTTTTAGTTTCAGAAGATCCAGTTAAGGGTGAAAGCAGCGATTGTTTGCTTAAACTTTAATTTGTTATTTTAATATATAAATATAAATATATATATATAATTATATATTCGAGTACAGATATTTTTGCATACACAATAACAAAATATAAACAAACGTATTTATTTCACGAGGCTCGATAAGGATAAATATATATCAAATATATAAGAACCCAAGAGCAAATCCTGAGCAACGCCGGGCCATTATGCTAGTATATAACTAAAGTTCTTTCTACACGCCTTAAAACTAAGTGACTGGGTCATGACGTTAACGTGAGATTTTCGTAATGAAACAATGAAAGTTGAACTTATGAGATTTACGACCTACATCAAACCTCTGCAGATTTTAACGTTAATTTTTTGTTATTACATGAAATAAAATGGATTAAGTTTGTGTTTTAGGGTGTACTCTAATGACAGCTATTTAATTCCCTTGCTAGCTGCACACTTTATCCAGAAGCTTCCTGTAACGTTCAGTCAATTTACATGTTTGCTTATACCTAGTTTTTTGGTTGTTGGTAGTAATCTTTTTTGTCTGGTATTGTTGTATATACATATACATATATAGCATCATCGTCATCATCGTCATCCTAATCGTCATCATCATCATCAACATCATCATCATCCTCATAATTTTATGTGAAAAGCCACGTTTAACTATTTTAAATAAATACAATCGCTCTCGTTTCAAATTTTGCCTAAAATATAAGAATCTAAAGATTAAATTCATTAAGTTTACAGCTAAATTAATCAACAGTTTTACTTTTAAAAACAAGTCCTACACTTATTATTATATTTTCTAAATTAGATTTGTTGAAAAATAAAATTGATTGATATAAATAATCAATAATCAAAAACAAAATGTTGAAGTTTGATGAAATTCTGTGTAATTTGATTATAAAGCAGAGTTGATCAAATGAAGATCCTTGAGTTTTGCAGGTTCTCTTTGAGGTATATGTATGTATGTATGTATGTATGTATGTATGTATGTATGTATGTATGTATGTATGTATGTATGTATGTATGTATGTATGTATGTATTTATGTATGTATTGTATATGTGCATATGGTCCTGTAACTCCCAAGGGATCCGGGGGGGGGGTCTACATTGACACAAGTGTTTCTAGGACATTTTTTAAACCTGACGGAACCCATCTTCTCTCCGAGTTTCAAAGCAGTAGATTCCCCCCGCCCCCGAAGAATGATAGAGAGGGTGAAAAATTGAAAGTGAGAAAAAGATATAGAGGAAGAATCGACCCCAGTACTAGACTGGTACTTATTTTATCGACCTTGAATGGATGAAAGGCAAAGTTGACCTCGACGGGATTTGACCCCAGAGAGCTGAGAAACGAAAGGAATACAACAAAGCATTCTATTCGAACTTATCACAACTCTGCCAATTCGCTGCGTTTGTGATAAGAACTTCCTACATAGCATCTATTGAAATACGAAATTGCAAATAAAATTTGATTATAAAATATGCTTATGTTCAAATCCCGCCCAGGTTAACTTTGCCTTTCATCCTTACAGGGTCGATAAAATAAAGTACCAGTCACGCACTGGGGTCGAATTAATCGACTTTCCTCTCCCCAAAAATTGTTGTCCTTGTGCCTATATAAGAAACCATTATAAAATATGCCTATAAAGGCAAACCAAACAACAATGGAGACATGTAGCGTACGCACACAAACAAAACCACGAGAGTCTATACGCCATTAATACTGTTTTATAATGTCAGATCTCAGAAGAGTACATTTGAATGTTCAAAGAGAAAATTAACTTAGAATTTTAGCCTTGTGTGTGGAATGATCGTTATGTCTATACGTTTCTTTTTTTTTTTTGATTTCTAAAATGAATTTAGCAGAAATTATGAAAATAATATTTACCTAGCGGGTAATCGTGGGAATAGTTGTTTTTATTTTTTTATTTTTTATCTTTTTATAAATTTTCTTAATGCATTTTCTTCAGAAAATTATTTTGTTATATTAAAGTTATTGTTTTTATGTTAATATGCTAGACAACGGATTGGGGTTATAGAAAATTAGGATTTTCATGATTCTGTTCTCCTGGCAAAAGAAGCAACGTAAAATAAAATTTTATTGCTCAAAAACCACAACGCACCGACTGGCCAAGGTACAGAGCCCACAACATTGAGTCAGAGTGGGAGACAGAGTCTACGACCTTGATCGTGAGTCAAACACCCTAACCACTAAGCCACGTACATTCAGAATAACAACAACAACAACAACAACAGCAGCAAAATATCTCCAAACACAATAACACTATTTAATACTCCATTTCAAAAGAGCAAATTGCAGACGTATACATTAGGTATTCTCAAATGATCCATACACAGGCTTCGAGGCAAGTACTAAATGAAAATATTACTATGAAATACTTCAATATAAAACTAAATAAGTCTATACCATATCATACCATACAAAAATATATATTAAATGGTAATAAAAACTTACGGTGCAATATTATTATTTTATTTATTATATACGTGCTGTATTGTTTTATATTATTTTTTATTTTTATTTTATAAGGTATATTACAGTTTTAATATATTTTATTTTTATTTATTATATATATATCGTGTTGTTTTATATATATTTTTTATTCTATAATATATATTAATTTTACTATATTTTATTTATTTTTTATTATATATGTATATATATATATATATATATATATATATATATATATATATATATATATATATATATATATATATATATATATATATATTGTGTTGTTTTATTTTTTTATCAGATATATTAGTGTTTGATTTTATTTGATTTTATATTATTTTATTTTATTTTATATATTTTAAAGTATTTTATATTTTATCTTATGTTGTTTTTATTTTAATATTTTCGCGTCTTCTTAAACTCTATTATTGGAAGTTTAAGTGGATATCAATCTAATCTGTTTCCTTAGCTGCTTCCGGCTGCAACACATATTTTCATTTCAACATAGCATCATCATCATCATTAACATAGTCATCATCATCATCATCATCATCATCATCAACATCATCATCATCGTCGTTGTCATCAACATCGTCTTTGATATTATCATAATTATATATATATATACACATACTAATACATATTACGTATATATATATATATAGGAACCAGTAAGACCCCGACGGCTGAGCTCAAGCCGTTTCGACGGCTAATTCTGTCCAGAATTAGCCGTCGAAATGGGTTGAGCTCAGCCGTCGGGGTCTTACTGGTTCCTATTACCAACTCTACTACCCTAACTATTGAGTACTTTGGTGCGTTATGGTCCACCTGGTTCCTTACCACATTTCCTTCGTTATATATATATATATATATATATATATATATATATATATATATATATATATATAGAGAGAGAGAGAGAGAGAGAGAGAGAGAGAGAGAGAGAGAGAGAGAGAGAGAGAGTATGTATATATGCGTGTATATTTATGTATATATATATATATATATATGTGTGTGTGTGTGTGTGTGTGTGTTTGGGCGCGTGTGGCGTATGTGTGTATATCTCTGCAGCCTTTATGTCTTTTAAGTAAAAATATAGGAAGATCTAGTCAGTTTGTGTGGATTGAGACATCACTCTGAACTTTGCTCTTCATTTTAAACACATTCATTACATATGGAACACACTTGTGTGTGTATATATATATATATATATATATATATGGCTCTGAACATTAATCAGTATACACTGAGGATGAAAAGCTCAGAGTTGTATGGGAGCCTCCCAAAAGTCAGCTCAAAAGTGACACAGAGGAGACTGAAGTTAGCTGGACATGCTCACCGACATCCAGAGTTGACATTGCACTCAGTGCTCCTGTGGGAGCCCCTACATAGACACACTGGAAGAGGAAGACCAAGGTTAACGTATGTTGATTCCCTAAGGACAGACACTGGTCTGTTGGAGACGCAGGACGTGGCAGCGATAATGAGGGACAGAGATCGCTGGAGAGAACTCGTCCATGGAATGTTACCCGCCCTAGATATATATATATATATATATATATATATATATATATATATATATAATGAAAAATTGAACAGGGACAGAACAGAGAGGCAGTACGATAAATGTTTATTAAATTCACGCCCAGGAGAGTGGGGGGTAGGTGGGGGACTATATTTAAACGTTAAACAAGGTTCAATGAATAAATCAAAGAATGAGTTTTACAATAGATTGGAAGCACTCAACAATAAAGGTTTTCCAGTGTTATTAATATTAATTCAAAATATTAACAAAATAGATATTCTTGTGATCAAGTATATTTTATTATACACATTTCAGAGGTACTGAGTTAACTTCAACAGTACGTCCTCATCAGATAAAATAAGATGATGCATGACATACCCTGACATAGTACATGGTTATGATTCAGTCATGGTAGTGAGTAATATATATGACAAAACTCAATATTGAGAACATGAGAAAAATATATAATACATACAATAGAGAGGGTGCGTGTGAGACAGCTTAAATAATACTTGGCATCAATATAACTGTTAAAAAAATTTAAATTACTGAAGAAAGACGAAAGAAATATATATATATATATGTATGTATATATATATATATATATATATATATATATATGTATATATATGTATATATATGTATGTATGTATGTGTCTGTGGTTGTGTATCCGTGCATATGTGTGTTGTGTATATATATATATATATATATATATATATATATACATATATATGTATATATATATAAACGTATATACACGCAGTATATATATGAATGCATACACACACATATATATATACAAAAATATACAAAAGCTAAACTACCAGGTATTAGCATACGTCTTCTTCTATTGAATATATCACTCATGAATTGAAGACCTCTAGCAATATCGGAATGGTCTATTTGCTAAATCTTCACACGATTATATTTAGGCTACAGAGAAATGTTCGATATCTAATATTATATAATCGCAATGAACATTTTAGCTTACGTGGTAAGGTTGTGGTGAGATTTGATTCTCGATTTATTGTTCGATTCTACTAATTCTTTCCTCCATATAGGCCTTTAAACCTTCATTGAGTGATAGCGGGCATTTAAGCTTACAGGAACCAATCCCTCTCTTCGGTTATGAACACGGCCGAATTCGCTTGAAAGATGGGAAGGTATAAAGAGATGTAGAAGAATAATCTACCGCAGTACTCGACTGGTACTTTATTTATCGATCTTTAAAGGATGAAAGGGAAATTTTAGCATGGTGGTATTTTAATTCAGATCGGGCGAATACCGCGAAGGATTCTGTCCGACATGCTAACAACCCCGCCTTCGATTCCACAAATATTTTCATAATACGTCTTTACTTGACTGAGTCACGTTGTGTCTGCAGTGTTGAGTTCAAATCTCACTGAGAACGGCGTAATCTTCATTAACTCGGACGAATTGATAATACATTATCCAGCTAGTTCGGTGTATTCGATTAATCCCCACCCTGGCTCCTTTCCACATCAATTTTTTTATGGATTGTGTCATTATTATGAATAAATATCGAAACCTCTGACGGCAATAGGAGTAATCAACTGTTCATTGATACTAACTATGACACTGTTTAACAGAATATATATATAAGTATCAACGTTCATCTAAAGATACCTAGTTATCTAACGGCAGCAATAGTTGGCTGATAAGATGACAAGTCGGTCAATCATATTGGTGGCCTCCCCACAGCCCCGGCGGACAGAATGGCGAAGGCGTTTTCCCGGAGGACGGCAAGGGAGGCGCGTTGGAAAAACAATTCCAATTGGTGAGGCTCACTCCTGCGGCTGGCCAGCTCAGCGCCTATGGTGGTGAGTAGAGAGATAGCCCTAGGGCCGAGAGCACCAGAAGTCTCCACTGCCAAGGGTACGACCGCAATCCTGTCGGAGAGTGACCGGTATTTGGAGAGTTTGGCCTCCTCAGCCCGACGTACAGCAGAACCTGGGTTAGTCGCAGACTGCACAAGGTTGCGGCTGTTGTCTCGTTCTTCCATCTCGGTACTATCACACAGTTTAGACAGGGCTATGACTACTAATCAACACTTTCATCACTGCGGTTCACCTTCCATGTGTTTGTTTGTGTCTCTCCCTGTTTGACTTAAACATCTAACATTTAACTATATACGTATTTTGTCCTTCCTATGTAATGTTGCATATGTTCCGTTTTCCTTTCGTCTAGTAAAATACTCCAGGACAGTGTTTATCTTGTTAGACACTATGATCTCAAATAAACCAGACGTAGTGTCATCAGGGGTCTAAACCGTCTACCTCCATTTCGTTTCGACAGTGTAATATAATAATACAAGGAAGATTTGCTAAGCCGTCATTACGTTTATTGATTGGTGACGCGCGTTTTGCTATTGATCAGTTCATGGTCAGCTTTTGATTCCAGAGTCAGGCCAAATCGATACAGATCGAACCTTAAGCTAATCAATAGCGAAACGCGCGTCACCAATCAATAAACGTAATGAAGGCTTAACAAATCGTCCTTGTATTATTAAACACACACACACACACACACACACACATATATATATATATATATATATATATATATATATATATATATATATATATATATATATATGAATATATATACTCGAGAATCCACAAGTCTGATAGCTATCGATTGCAGAGCCGGGCCCGATAACTACCGATCGTACCTTGAGCTGATCCATCACGAAACACAGGTAACGTATGAATAAACATAATGATGTTATGATACCTCGTTCCTGCTTCTTGTTATTATTATTATATACATATATATATATATAAAGAGAGAGAGAGAGAGACAGAGAGAGAGAGGGAGGGTGTCCCCCCAAAATATATACACACTTTGATTATTAGATTGCTGTGTGTATACATTTTTATGGTACATCCTGCATATATAATATATATCGCACGTCTGCGTGGGATGCAAAAATGTTGTAAATCAATATTTTTTAAAAGTTTTTCATTAGCGTAAATTTGATATCTCGCATAAAAAAATAGTTATAAAATATATAGAAACAAATAGCAAAGTATTATTTAATGGAACCTTTCAACAATAATACTATATATTTTTATAATTAATTCTGACATTTCTAGATTTTTTTTTTTTTTCAGGTTCATGTACTTTTGAAAATTTTTTTTTTTCTCTGTATCAGGTTTTTATTAATTAAATTTTTTCTTTTTGTGTAAAGCGACTTCGTCGACTTATTTCAGGAATTATTTCAAAGACACGAAAAACATTACAACAACGCGTATCACGAATACTT
>OZ024751.1:24454811-24467311 GCA_964016885.1 Eledone cirrhosa
CGTGGATAAAATGTTTGAAACGGTTCAATTATTGCTATAAAACCTGACGATCATTTCGTATATTGGAATTAATTCAACAGACTTCGCGAAACTTAAGTAACGGTTAATATAAGTAAATTGATTCAACATTCACTATATAACACACTCACAAGTATACATTAATTTATATATATATATATATATATATATATATAGAGAGAGAGAGAGAGAGAGAGAGAGAGAGAGAGAGAGAGAAGGGGGAGGAGAGGGATCAAAAGAGAGTGTGAGAGAGGGAGAAATATAAAGGTAGATATACATATCTTGACTATGTACACTAACAAACCTATCAGCTTATATATACATGTGTATATAAGTGTGTGTGTATATATATATATATATATATATGTGTGTGTGTGCGTGTGCGTGTGTGTGTGTGTGTGTGTGTATATGTGTGTGTACTTTGTGTGAAAGAATGAAAGGGGGATAAATATATACATTATTCTTTACTATATATACTCATCGTTTTTTTTTTGTTGCTCTTTTCTTCTCTGTACGTTTGCGTGTATGTGCACGCGCGTGTATGTATGTGTATTACTCGAGTATGTACGCATGTATGTATGTGTATACACGTACGTGCGTGTGTGTGTGTGAATGCACGTGCATATGCCTAAATAACCTCCTAAACATTTTGCAAACATGTAGGCGTACGTGTGTAAAACAATTTTTTGTTGTTGTTGTTGTTTATTACTTCACTGAATAGATACCTATAAAATCATATATACATGCGCAAGATATTATGCAGAAATGCATTTGGAAATCAATATATAAAGAAATAATGCAGTCAGTAAAACATGTGTTATGATGCAGAAATATATTTAGGTGAAATAACCAAGAAAGAGTATCAGTAAAAAAAAAGAACATTTATTTCTGCCTATCTGGATTTGCACGGCTGCATAATATATTTCTAAGTTTTCTTCTTTAGTCATGATATTTGGCTATATATTGTTGTTGTTGGGGAAGGGGTGGTTTGTATGTTTGTTGTTGGGAGTTGTGTGTATGTGTGTGTGTATGTGTGTGTGTGTGTGTATGTGTGTTTGTTTGTGTGTGTGTGTTTTTGGTGAATCCGATATCTTACAAGTAATAGATTATTTTCCTCTTGTTTTTTTTTGTTTTTGTTGTTGTTGTTGGTGGTGGTGGTGGTATGTGGTAGTGGTGGTGGTGATTGTGGTGGTAGTGGTGATTGCGGTGGTGGTGGTGGTGCTTTTAGTGATGTAAATGGTGGTGGTTATCGAGGTAGTGTTGTTCTTTTTCTTCTTCGCCCATTTATTTCTGAGAGGATCGTGGGAGTAGAGTCCTTAAACACGCCTTCCAGCAGATCCTGCCAGAACCCCAAGCGAGATCCACCGAGCTCATGGACGTCATCTTGGTCTGGATCGACCTCTAGGTCTCCTGCCGGTTGGTCTTGCCTGTAAAATATGTCCAGCGATTCTTTTCGGAAACATTCGCCCCACATATCGATGAACAGAGTCTATTCACATTATAAGGTGGATTGACAGTATCGGTAGAGAGTCGGACGCCATACTTTGCAGCAAAGAGTTGCGGCCCTTTATGGTCTGAGTTCAAATCCCGCCAAGGTTAACTTTGCCTTTCATCCTTACTGGGTCGATAAAATAAAGTACCAGTAATGTACTGGGTAATTGCTGGCCTTGTGCCAAAAGTAGAAACAATTATTATGTCATTTGTTTATTATTTAAGAAGGAAAGGGCGGTGAATTGGCAGTATCGGTAGAGGGTCGGACGCCATGCTTTCCAGCATAGTTACGTCCCTTTGCGGTCTGAGTTCAAATCCCGCCGAGGTTAACTTTGCCTTTCATCCTTACAGGGTCGATAAAATAAAGTACCAGTAATGTACTGGGTAATTGCTGGCCTTGTGCCAAAAGTAGAAACAATTATTTAAGAAGGAACAGCAGTGGTAGGTAGTTTCTCAGTAGACATTTTAATACTGGACACAAACTTAATCCAAGAAGGAAATTTCATATACATTACATTGTTACACCCCCGAAAACATAAAAAAAAGTAACATGATTATTGTGGTTCGCTTGGTTATTGTATGACAAAGAGGATACAATTTCCTTCACAGTAAGAATTGTTTTCTGAAGTTCGATACCAATCGATAAGGAAGGAGACTTGAAAATTCATTATAGATATGATATGATTTAATAAAGGATTTTTGCATATGGCTGGAAGTATGACGGAATACATACATGTATATCAATACGTACATACATACATACATGGTGGCTGCCAACTCGTTTTCGAGTACGGCCACTACTTCATATCCATGTAGGAGAACTCCTACCGATGCACTGAACGAATGTGACTTTAGTCCAGCCAGCGACTTGAAAACTCTGGTACAAACACTACACTTGTGACAATTATTGACACATAGTGCTGGGCCCATGGTACCATGTGATGACAAGTGCAGAGAGATCTCCAGATATAAAGCAATGCCTGTGCCGTGAAGCTTTTATAGTGACAAAGGCACTGCACAAAGCCAGTCCCACTCTCTTAACCAAGATGATATTTACCAAAAAGAAGAACAAGTCAACATCATTGGATACCATCAGAGTTGCAGGTGTTATATCAGAGTTTTCCTTCTCCTAGAATTCTGCCTTGACAAAGGCTAAGGGTTCATCTCTCCCGGTGATTTTGGATGGCCATTGACTCTTAAGAGCTCCTTTGACAGGTTTTATTTTTAGTCCTGCAGGATGTCCAAAGTCACCCTCCTCACCAAGAAACCTTAGTGGGGTTGCCAGTTTAGTCGCCAACGACCCGACCATGGGACAGGTTGTACTGGAATACATGTTACCAGTAGCACCAAGTGGTGACCTGACATACATACATACATACATACATACATACATACATATATATATACATATATATATATATATTTAAGGATTGCTGGGCGAATTCACATTAGCTTAATGTGAACTGCATACATAATAAAACATACATACATACATACATACATGTGTGTATGTTTATGTGTATGTGTCCATGTACAAATGATTATGTGTATATATGTATTTATATATGTGTCTGTAAAACGTATCCTAACGCTGTTACCATATCTTCTTCTCTAAAACATTCTCT
This sequence comes from Eledone cirrhosa, assembly GCA_964016885.1. Lineage (NCBI taxonomy): Eukaryota > Metazoa > Mollusca > Cephalopoda > Octopoda > Eledonidae > Eledone > Eledone cirrhosa. Next base: position 24,457,946 of record OZ024751.1, read on the forward strand.
ATACAGAACACCACAGTAGCAATAAAATTAATCAGTCTCACAAGCTCCTTACTTACAGAAATAACCTTCTCTATTAAACAGTCCATTCGTTCACAAAAAATTAGCATTCTATCTCTATCTCGGATTCTCTCGTTTTACCTTGCATTCATTCGTTCTACTTTTCTCAACAACTTAATTACTTTTTTGTTGAGATGTCCACATTAGTTCGATATATCTCAGCTATTATCCCGTTATTTACTTCAAGTAATGGACAACAAACGTCCGATTAGAATTTCCTGTTGATATCAAAAGTAATTAATTGGCCGTTGTAATAGTATCGACTGCTATAATATACTAAAACATTTGTTATATTTTCAAACACCCTCTTCAAGTTAGAATAGCTTCTTTTAGCTATGCTCATTATGTTGATTAGGTGGATGGTGGATTGACTGTATTGGTAGAAGGTCGGACGCCATGCTTTGAAGCATAGAGTTACGTCCATTTATGATCTCAGTTCAAATCCCTCCGAGGTTAACTTTGCCTTTCATCCTTACGAGGTTGATAAAATAAAGTACCAGTAATGCAGTGGGTTAATTGCTGACCTTGTGCCAAAAGTAGAAACATTTATGTTGATTAGGTTAGTAAGATATTTGCGATTAGATTATCTTCGTTCGGCTTTGAAAACAATAATTACTGAAAGCTTATGGCTAACCAAGGACGCCATAATGCTATTATCTGGCTCTTTGACTTGCTAGAATTGGCAGGCAAAACTCCTCGAGATCTCATTCCAACCGATTTTTATTTGTTTGGGGTTCATTTTGTTGATTTTTTTGTAAACAATGGAGCAATGGAGAAGAGGATTGGATAATTTATCCCAAGATAAAAAGAAACCGACGTGATGATCAAGGTTAGAACACCTTTGATCGTAGATCGCCTCCATTACTGCCGCCGATGTGGAGCTAAATACAAACAGCAAGGAATGAATGAAAAACGATATGAAAGCATCGCTTGATCAATATAATTGGGTTCTCCTTTAGTACTTGAACCCAACATATATATATATATATGCGCGTGTATATGTGTATTTATGTGTGTGTGTATGTATGTGTGTGTATGTGTGTGTGTGTCTCTCTGTATGTGAGTGTGTGTATCTATAACATGTCACATACAGATATATATATATATATATATATATATATATATATATATATATATATATATATATATATATATATATTTATCATTTTATCTGTTTACATACCTACATGTTAGATATGTGTATACGCTGACTTAGTTTCGTTTAACACTGTATTCGTACAGATATGATTTTGTATATATATATATATATATATATATATATATATATATATATATTCACACACATATATGTATATATACAAAATTACATATATATATGTGTTTATATATATAAATATATATATATATATATATATATATATATATAAATATATATATATATATATATATATATATTTATACATATAAATATATATATATATACACAAATTCCATATATACATGCATATATATATATATATGTGTGTGTGTGTGTGTGTGTGTGTGTGTGTGTGTGTGTGTGTGTGTGTGTGTGTGTGTGTGTGTCTGTGTTTGTCTGTGAAAGTGTTTCTGTGCGCTTATATTTGCGTCTGTATCTCTGTGTATGTACGTGTGTGTGTGTTTGTATGTCTTTGATTGTGTATATGTGTGTGTAAAGAAACGCGTGGATGTGTAAAGTAAACAATTTAGCATCATTTGTAGTTAATTCAGTGTTTACTCTGTACAAATGAATAGTCTGAGAGATCATTTATTAGGACCGAAAACATCAATTAAAATATTGAGATTTGAATGGTTTATCCACATTATTGAATAAATCAGACGCATACTACGTCCACCATATATATATATATATATGTGTGTGTGCGTGTGTGTATATATACATATATATACATATATATATGTGTGTGTGTGTGTGTATATATATACATATATATATATATATATATATATATAATATATATATATATATATATATATATATATACATATATATATATATATATATACATGTATATATATATATATATATATGGTGGAGGTTGTATGCGTCTGGTTTTTTCAATAATGTGGATAGCCATTCAAATCTCAATATTTTAATTGATGTTTTCGGTCCTAAATACACAATTAAATACACACATATATATATATGTATGTATAAATATATATACACATATATATTTACATATATATATATATGAATATATATATATATATACATATATATATATATAATGCATATATACATATATATATATGTATAAATATATTTATATATATATATATTCATATATGAATATATATATATATATACACATATATATTTACATATATATATATATATGAATATATATATATACATATATATATATATAATGCATATATACATATATATGTATATGCTTGTGTGTGCGCGTGAGTGTGTGTGTGTATGTGTGTGTGTGTGTGTGTTGGAGCGAGGATTAAAATATAAAGGAAAAAAAACAACTTTAGAAATGACCTTTTATCATTTTACAGTCGGTAATCATTTAAGAATCAATCAAATAATATCACTTCATTGTACACATAATTGTTTCTACTTTAGGCACAAGGCCAGCAATTACCCAGTGCATTACTGGTACTTTATTTTATCGACCCCGTAAGGATGAAAGGCAAAGTCAACCTCAGCGGGATTTGAACTTCATTGTACACATAATGCTATATTATAATGGCTGTCTGCTCTACGTTACTAAGACAACGGTATGGCTGCCTCTGAATAGAGAGAGTGAGGGGTGCACTAAGGGTGGGTGGGAGAGAGATTACCTCCCGGGTTTGTACGTTCATTATAAAATGTGTATTTCGACATTGTGTTACAAGAAACTGGTATCAGAGTTATTTTGGACAAATCATTTCCGAAGGGTAAACAACTTCACTTTGAAATTATATTCTCTTCGGGGTTTTTGCACGTAAGAAATTCTTGCTACTTCAGTGAACGTTTTAATAATAGTTTCTAATTTTGGCACAAGGCCAACAATATTTTGTCGAGGAGGGGGAAGGTCGTTTATATCAATCCCAGTATTGCACTGGTACTTTATTTTATCGACCCCCCAGAAGCGTGAAAATCAGTGTTGACTTAGAATCTCTAGGTCAGAACAAATATCTCTCTGTGGCCTATCTATCGATTCAGATATCCCACTGATGAATGTTTTAATAATATTTATAAAAACTCAAATATAGACGCTGATACTATATTTACTAAATTTATCACAGTATTGGTTTCTAATTTAATTTAAGCACAAGGTTGGTAAATTTAAATGAAGGGTAATTTTCATTAAATCAACCACATACTTGACAAATACTTTATTTTATCAGTCCCGGAAGAATGAAAGACAACATTGACCTCAGTGGTATTTGAACTCAGAACGTAAAGAGTGAGAACATATACTATTCTAAGTCGAAGTCTCATCAGGTCGATGCTTATCCACGGTTTCCTTGACATTAAGCGGATGAGAATACAAGACTCTCCCTGGGCAGGACGCCAGTTTATTGCTACTGCTGGAACCCACTCTTAGCCGAGTCTACTGAAGCAACGTGAAATAAACTGGTTTGTTCAAGAACACAACGTAGAAACCTATCCAGAAATCGAACCAACGATATTACGATCGTACGTCAAGCATCCTAACCGTTAAGCCAAAGTGAGGATTTATATAGCAATGGAATCTTATCCGGCGGTCTACCAATTCTGACAGTCTACTACTCCAATAAATCTACAATATTATTAACAAAACTTGGGTGGTGAATTTGCAGTATCGGTAGAAGGTCTGACGCCATGCTTTGCAGAAAAGAGTTACATCCCTTTACGGTCTGAGTTCAAATCCCGCCAAGGTTAACTTTGCCTTTCATCCTTACGGGCTCGATGAAATAAAGCACCAGTAATACACTGGGATAATTGCTGGCCTTGTATATTTGCTCTACGGTTCTTATATATCTGATATATATTTATCCTTATCGAGCCCTCTTTGGATTTTAGTCTTCAAATTTATTATTATTACTATATATATATATATATATATATATATATTTACACACATATATATATATATACATATATATATATTTACACACACACATATATATATACATATATATATATTTACACACACATATATATATATATATACATATACATATATATATATATATATATATATATATATATACGTATATATATATATATACATATGTAAGATCTACATACATATATATATATATATATATATATATATATATATATGTATGTATATATCTATATGTGTGCATCTATGTGTGTCCATTGGAATATGTGTGTGCATGTGTGTGCTTACATGGTTTAATTTCGTGGCGATTTGGCTTTTATATCATGCAGATCACTTATCGTTAACAAACCTCAGAATACAACAATATGTTAAAGAACGTATGGAACAGTCGTTTTTCAGTCACTCTATGCCTGTTGTTTGTCGTAAAGTCCACCATTGAAACATAGCTTACATAACCAATGTCTTTAGCAGCAGCCGTCATTTTCGATGGTTCAACTCAACCTTTACCTCACTTACATGATGAGGATGAAAAACATCTTGACATTTTCACTCTAAAAACCTCCATGGCCACATCATCCTGGCTCACACTTCTTCTTCTTCTTCTTCTTCTTCTTCTTCTTCTTCTTATCATTACTATTATTATTATTATTATATTATTAGAGGGCGGTGGATTGGCAGTTTCGGTGGAGGGTCGGACGCCATGCTTTCCAGCATAGTTACGTCCCTTTACGATCTGAGTTCAAATCCCGCCGAGGTTGACTTTGCCTTTCATCCTTACGGGGTCGATAAAATAAAGTACCAGTAATGCACTGGATAATTGCTGGCCTTGTGCCTAAAGTAGAAACAATTATTATTATTATTATTGGCGGTGGATTGGCAGTATCGGTAGAGAGTCGGACGCCATGCTTTGACGCATAGAGTTACGGCCCTTTCCATTCTGAGTTCATATCCCGCCGAGGTTAACTTTGCCTTTCATCCTTACGGGGTCGATAAAATAAAGTACCAGTAATGCACTGGGGTAATTGCTGGCCTTGTGCCTAAAGTAGAAACAATTATTACTACTATTACTGTTACTAATGCTGCTTATGATGATGATGATGATGATGATGATGATGAGGATATTACTGTTACTACTATTGCTACTATTGCTACTGCTACTATAACTGTTTCTACTACCACCACCATCACCGACATTACTACTACTACTACCACTACTACCACCACCACCACTACCACTACTACCAGTACCACTACCACTACTACTACTACTACTACTACTACTACTGCTAATGTGACCTGCATTTCTTGCCATTTTGTCGTCCTTCACATCTTCAAGTTTTTCTTTTTCTTTTCTTATGATCAGTTCCTTGTTTTACAATCTTCTCTCTCTCTCTCTCTCTCTCTCTCTCTCTCTCTCTCTCTCTCTCTCTCCCCCCCTCTCTCTCTAAATATATATATATATCCATCTAGCTATCTCTTCTCTCTCTATCGCTTTCTCTCTCTCTCTCTCTCTCTCTCTTTATCTATCTATCTCTTGCGCGCAGTCTCCCCCCCTCTCTCTATCTATCTATCCATCTATCCATCTATCACTCTCTAATCTTAGACATTTCCATGTGAGCACTTGGAAAAGGTCAGAGCTGAAGTCCAATTATTTCATTCCGATCCGCGGTTCAAACCAAACGACCTTCGCCTTCTCCACATTTCTCATCATAATTGGTTCTACTTTTGGCACAAGTCCAGCAATTTGAAAGGAAGGGGAAAGTCGTTTAAATTAACCCCAGCGCCTTACTGGTATTCATTTTGACGACTCCAAAGGGATGAAAGACAAAGTTGACCTCGACAGGGTTTGACCTAAGAATGTTGTGAACCAGAACAAATACCACAATGAGATTTGATCTGACGCTCTACCGAACCTGTCAATCCACCACCCTAAAAATAATGGTTTCTGATTAAGTAACAAGGCATACAATTTTGAGGGATGGGGAAAAGTCGATTAAATCGACGCCAGTGCATTACTGGTACTATAATTTATTGACCTTGTGAGGATGAAAAGTAAAGCTAACCTCGGCTAACGCCAATGCGTTACTGGTACTTCATTTTATCGCCTCGTATGGATGAAAGACGACGCTATCTTCGGCGTGATTTGAACCCAGAACATAAAGGGACATGATTATGTGTCACAAAGCATGTTTTCCGATGCTCCCCCGTTTATTGCCAATCCACCTGCCCTAATATACCGCAATAATTGTTTCTATTTTTAGCACAAAGCCAGCAATTATCCCAGTGTATTACTGGTACTTTATTTTATCCACCCCGAAAGGATAAAAAAGCAAAGTTAACCTCGGTGGGATTTGAACACATACCGTAAAGGGCCATAACTCTATGCTGCAAAGCATGGCGTCCGACCCTCTACCCATTCTGCCAATCCCCCGTATTAATAAGTGGTGTTACAACGCCTTCGTTGTTGCAATTACACTTATTACAAATCATGCCTGCGTTCGGTGTTGTTATTGTTATTGATTCAGAGGCAAGTGTTGTTGGTGCGAAGCTTACTGTTGCATATGTTGCTTCCTATTGGTGCTGCCGCCGCTGCTGCTGGTACTGTTACCGCTGCCGCTGATACTGCTGCTGCTGCTAACTCAGTTCTTGTCGATGATGTCTTTATTGCTGCTGTCAACAACGTTGCTATGGTTATACAGTTGTTAATGTTGCTGTTGCTATTTCGTTTATTATTTCCGCTAGCGGCGGCGGCGGTGGCGGTGGTTGTGGGGTGGGGTGGGGTGGAGGTGGAAGTGGAGGTGGTGGTTGTGGTTGTAGTTGTGGTTGTTGTGGCGGTTTTTTGGTGATGGTGGTGGTATCGGCAGTGGCTGTGGGGTGGAGGTGGAAGTGGAGGTTGTGGTTGTAGTTGTAGTTGTGGTTGTTGTGGCGGTGTTTGGTGATGGTGGTGGTAGTGGTAGTGGAGATGTTGGTAGTGGTGTTGTTATTACTGTTGTCGTTGTTGTTGCTGCTGTTGTTGTTATTACTGTTGTTCTTGTTGTTATATGCGTTGTTGTAGTTGTTGTTCTTGTTGTGTCCGTTGTTTTTATTGTTGTTATTATTGCAGATGATTTTGTCGTTATTGATGTTGTTGTTGTTGTTGTTGTTGTTGTTATTGTTGTTGTTGTTGTCGTCATTGCTGTTGTTGTTATAGTTGATGTCGTCGTCGTTATTGCTGTTGTTGTTTTTGTTATTGTTGTTGTTGTCGTTATTGCTGTTGTTGTTATAGTTGCTGTTGTTGTCGTTATTGCTGTTGCTGTTGTTGTTATAGTTGCTGTTGTTGTCGTTATTGCTGTTGCTGTTGTTATTATTGTTGTTGGTGTTGTTGTTGTCATTATTCCAGTTACATTTGTCGTTGCTGTTATATCTCTTGTCATTGAATTGTTCTCTTTACATTTGTTGTTGTTACTGTTCTTGTTGTTGCTGTCATGTGTTGTTGTCGTGTTTTAGTTTTTTCTTTTAGTTCTTGTAGTTGTTGCTGTAACTGCTGTTGTTGTTGCTATTGTTGTAACTGCTGCTTATGTTGTTGTTGCTGTTGTTGTTGTTGTAACTGTTGTTGCAGAAATTAATAGCATTAATGCAATGAATGGTAGCAAGTTAGTATGCTAGTTGAGTGTCATCAAGTTAAAACCACACTGCCTACACAGCATATCACACCAGCCCCAGGCTTTTTTAACTACATTATATCATCAATGAACTTAATCGATAATCCTCAGACCGTTCTCTCTCTCTCTCTCTCTCTCTCTCTCTCCACACCTGTTTCTCCCTCTCCCTCCATATATATATATATGTATATATATATATATATATATATATATATATATATATATATATATATATATATATATATATATATATATATGTATGTATATATGTGTGTGTATATCCGGGAGAGATGACCCCTTAGCCTTTGTCAAGGCAGAATTCTAGGAGAAGGAAAACTCTGATATAACACCTGCAACCCTCATGGTATCCAATGATGTTGACTTGTTCTTCTTTTTGGTAAATATCATCTTGGTTAAGAGAGTGGGACTGGCTTTGTGCACTGCCTTTGCTCACTATAAAAGCTTCACGGCACAGGCATTGCTTTATATCTGGAGATCTCTCTGCACTTGTCATCACATGGTACCATGGGCCCTGCACTATGTGTCAATAATTGTCACAAGTGTAGAGTTTGTACCAGAGCTTTCAAGTCGCTGGCTGGACTAAAAAGTCACACTCGTTCAGCGCATCGGTAGGGGTTCTCCTACATGGATATAAAGTAGTGGCCGTACTCGAAAACGAGTTGGCAGCTACCATATATGTATATATATATATATATATATATATATATATATATATATATACGATATATACGTGTGAGTGGTGAGTGTGTGTGTACTGAGGTGCAGTTTTAAATCAGCACTCTGAAAAAATAATTTCAGTACCAACTTCAAATATATATATATGTATGTGTGTGTATATATATATATACAGATCAGAGCATATATATATACAGATCAGAGCAAACAGCACGGACACTCTATCTCAAAATTATTTTTGAAAAGCATTTAGAAATGCGCAACCGGTAAAAACTTAAAAACTTAAAACCACAACTGAATACTAACCCATACAATCACTAATACTCTTTTATTCCTAATTAAACCATTTTTCAACTGTGAACAATTTGTCAGCATTTTCTATTCCGTTTACCAATGTATATATATATATATATATATATATATATATATATATATATATATATATATATATATATAATACGTTGGTGTGTACATAGAAATGTAATACATTACAAAGTATATATAAATATATATATATATAGTGTATGTGTGTGAATGTGTGTGTGTTGTGCTGAAAACGAGGGAAAAGAGGGGTTTTTTTATTACAATGTAAAAAAAAACTTTGTGATGTATTTTCTCTTTGGCGTCATTGGAATAGCTACATGTCATTCGAAATGTAGAAATATTATGAAGGAACAAGTAAATCATTGAATGAAACAATGAAACAGGGAAGCAATGAATGAAGGATTGAATCCAGGAATGAATGACTGGACTCTTGAATGAACGAGCAACTTCATGAATGAGTGAATGATTATTGTATGCCTGCAAACAGTGGTAGACGGGACTGAGTGAAAGCCTTTGGTTAAAGGTCTGTGTTGGAAATCATACACTATATGTACACTAGTATTAAATATTAAATATCTTTACTGGCATATTTTCAT
>OZ024751.1:24472311-24477311 GCA_964016885.1 Eledone cirrhosa
TACAACATTGTCAAATGACGTACAAACGACGTTCTAACGAACAGTCAAATGGCGTACAAACGACGTTGTAACGATGTTCAAACGATTCTGCCAAACGCTGATCTAACGCTGTTCTAATGACGTGCATACGTCTTTCCATCGACGTTCAAACGACGTTCAAACGACGTTCAAACGACGTTCAAACGACGTTCAAACGACGTGCAAACGACGTTCAAACGACGTTCAAACGACTCTGCCAAATGCCAGTCTAATTGCAAACTATACACAAGTGTTTCAACGAAATCGTCCACGACCAAATCAACAGCTTCTAATTATTCAACAGTTGCAGTAATACCGTGTAATCAATAATTGCTATTTAGAGACAGATCAAGTCACAATGTTGATGAAAGCATGATTGAGATACAAAATAATTACTAGTGCCAGGTCAACCAATAACCAATATTTTACTATTATTATTATTATTATTATTATTATATTATTAATATTGTTGTTGTTGTTGTTATTATTATTATTAACGTTGTTGTTGTTGTTTTCAGCGCCCATCTATCTGTGAAATCATAATTTGCAATTAGTGTATTTAAAAATGATATATAGTAGGTTAATGTTAATGATTTTCCATTTCGGAACAAGGCCAGCAATATAGAAGAAAATACAGTCAAATATATATCGCTCCAATAGCTGACTGGTGCTTCGTTTATCGATCCGAGGACGATGAAAGGCAAAGTTGTCCTGGCCGGGATTTGAACTCAGAACGTACAGCATTTCGTTTAATGGTCTTCAGATACTGCCAATCCACTTCCCCCTGGGTCATTATCAGGGCGGTGAATTGGCAGTATCGGTAGAGGGTCGGACGCCATGCTTTGACGCATAGACTTACGGCCCTTGCTATTCTGAGTTCAAATCCCGCCGAGGTTAACTTTGCCTTTCTTCCTTAAGGGCGTCGATAAAATAAAGTACCAGTAATGCACTGGGTAATTGCTGGCCTTGTGCCTAAAGTAGAAACAATTATTGTTACTGTAAATAATATCTTGTGTTGACAGTTTTTATCATCAATAAACTGACCTTTTCTAATACAACATATGAAGGCAAATTGGTATACGTTACAAATATAAAGAAAGAGACTACCACCTACAGGTGATATTTTCTCCTCCCGGGCCGTGTTTCTACGTCTGTTGGACTGAGACTAATCAACACAGATCTCTATATAGTTATTATTATCCCCCCCCCCCATGGACAGAGGATGTGCTTTATATCCAGTGTCTTCTTTTCACAGCGAGGCTTAAATTACTTGTTTACTAAAAACAGGCTCATGTTATATATTTGCCTTATATTTCCAATTATCGTATCGCCGTGAGACATGATTTTGATATTTATACTTATATATATATATACATAATTATATACATATATATATATATATATATATATATATATATATATATGGTTGTGTGTGTGTCTGTGTGTCTGTGTGTGTTCATGTGTGTATGTGTGTTTATGTGTATATTTGTGTGTGTTTAAGAGAGGAGGAGAGAAAATGAATATATGTGTGTGGGAGCTTATTTTGATATTTATACATATATATGTATAAGTATGTGTATGTGTGCGTGTGCGCATGTGTGTGTATGTGCATGCGTGTATGTGTGTATGCTGAGTGTATGTGCATGTGTGCATGTGTGCATGTGTGTATGCGGAGTGAAAGAGAATATGTGTGTGTACAGTAACAGCAGCACCTGTGTCTGTGTGTGTCTGTCCTCCTCTGTATGTGTCTGTGAGTATGTGTGTGTGTGTCCGCCTCTATATGTGTATGTGAATGTACGTGTGTGTGCGTGTGTGTGTGTGTGCCTCTGTATGTGTCTGTGAGTATGTGTGTGTGTGTGTGTGTGTGTGTGTGTGTGTGTGTGTGTGCCTCTATATGTGTCTGTGAATGTACGTGTGTCTTGTGTGATAATCTGGTTGTGTTATGACATTAATCATGGCTGTATTTTGTCATCACAGCATGGAGTAAATCACAAGACATCTGATATTATGAATATCTATTGAATATAATCTATAGGTTGTATATACTGTATATAATATCTCTCTTTATACACACGCACATACACTCACTCTCTCTCTCTCTCTCTCTCTCTCTCTCACACACATACACACACCCACACATTCATATATATATATATATCACATATATATATATGTATATGTGTGTATATATATATATAACAAAGGAATTGTGGTAAGGAAGCAGAAGGACCATAACGCACCAGAGTACTCATTACTTAGGGTAGTAGAGTGGGAAAAAGGAAAAAGTATGACCCCGACGGCAGAGCTCAAGCCGTTTCGACGGCTATTTCTGGACAGAAATAGCCGTCGAAACGGCTTGAGCTCTGCCGTCGGGGTCATACTTTTTCCTTATATATATATATATATATATATATATATATATATATATATATAGATCCCGGGTTAAATCGGGGATAACCACAGTAAGTAAGGTACTCAATACATAGCAGAGTAAAAGTAATTTAATATAGAAATGGCTTCTACAGGACTAGAACTGTTTCATTCGGAGGAAATCATCAGAAAGCTTTCTGATGATTTCCTCCGAATGAAACAGTTTTAGTCCTGTAGAAGCCATTTATATATATATATATATATATATATATATATATATATATATATATATACTGGTCTGATGCCATATCATTTACCGAAAATATATTTTTCCATCGAGACGTTTGGAACTCATTCGATACTTGCTATCGGCTTGAATTAACATTACTAATATAAAGATATTGTGTTATCACTAAGATACAAACAGATGATATCAGTGTGAGATGATAAAAAACGTTCTGTAAAATACCATCAGACAAAACACTGCATGTGATATAGAATCATCTCTTTGCTTTCTATAATGGTATTTTATATTTGCTTATGTCTCAGCAGGAGGTGGGAAATCGACGCTATCTGTTTAGAAAGGTGAATTTTAAAACGTAGCCGCTTCCTTCCACCATCTGCTATCCTCGCCATCGCAGAATGAACATGAGAAGCTAACAGAAAAACATAAGTATGTAAGTATTAAAAAGGGCAGAAATGCCAGAATCTCGATCATAAAATAACGTACCAGTTATGAGCTGGGGTCGATCTAATCGACTTTCGCCTCCCCCAAAATTGCTGGCCTTGTGCCTAAATAAGAAAACCATCCTTTAAGAAGGAACAACAATGGTAGGTAGTTTTTTCAGTAGACATTTTAATACTGGACACAGACTTAATCCAATAAGGACATTTCATAGACATTGCAAAGTACCAGTAACGCACTAGGGTTGATTTAATCGACTTTTCCGCTCTCTCCAAATTGTTGGCCTTCTGCCTAAATCAGAAACCATTATTACTGAAGTCGTGAGGAAGTAAGTATATATACATATATGTATATATACATATAGGCGGCGAATTGGCAGATTCCTTAGAAGGTCGGATAAAATGCTTTACAGTATTTCTTCCTGTTCTTTGCTTAAATTCCGCGGAGGTGAACTTTGTCTTTCATCAAACCCTGTAAGGATGAAAGACAAATCTAACCTCGGCAGGATCATGGATTCCATTCCTGAGTCGCGTGTTGCATTGTATTCTTGAGCAAGACATGTCATTCAGAATATCTACGAAGCCTTGTATGAGATGCAACGTTGTAAGAATCCAGCTAATCCTGCATTCTTATTCTTTTCTTTCTTTTTTTTTCTTAAAAAAGAAAGGAGATGATTTATCAGACGATAATTCGTTTATCAGACGATTATTCGAAAAATAAGCAAACGATAATTCCATTGGACTTTCTATTATTGATGCTGTCAGCCATTAGCAGCTCACAGTATAAGGAGCAACATGAAATAAAATATTTTGCTCAAGAACAAAACGCGCCGTCCATCCCGTCCAGTAATCGAACCCACAACTTTATGATCGCATTCAAAACCTTAACCACTCGGTCACAGGTATAACAGACCCTTCTCAAAATCGTTTGTTATAATGCCCAACATTGTCATCATGGTACGATAACCTCAGTAGCAACTCACGCAGAAGGAGCAACGTGAAATAAAGTACTTTGATCAATTACAAAACGCACTGTCAGGTCAAGTAAACAAACCCACAACTTTATGGACGCGTCCAAAACCTTAACCACTCAGCCAAAAGTGTTGAAGACCCTTCATATAATTGTTTCTACTTTTTGGCACAAGGCCAGCAATTATCCCAGTGTATTACTGGTACTTTATTTTATCGACCCCGTAAGGATGAAAGGCAAAGTTAACCTCGGCGGGATTTGAACTAAGATCATAAAGGGCCGTAACTCTATGCTGCAAAGCATGGCATCCGTCCCTCTACCGATACTGCCAATCCACCGCCCTAATAATATTATATCGTTTGATATAATAACCTACCTTGTCATCATGATACGATAATCACCAGGTTAATGACTGTCACGATAAGTAATTATAACGATGTTTACTCACCACAGATATATATATTTTACTATGTATTTAACTATGTAGAAGTGTAATATTCAGAAATAAAACCGAGGAAGGAAGGTATTATATGATAATCTACACGCTCTGTTGGATATAATAGAGATAAACAGTCATCTAATTAATTAGTTTATACTATAAAATAACATTATCAAAGTAGTTACGATGAGACAAATATACACTAGCTGTTTGAGAATATACAGTTTAGCATAATCAGCAAACAGATGGTAAACGTATTGATTCGTCTTGTCGTACAAAGGGAGATGTAATCATTGTTGATTTAACCTATTTGATAGCAAACCACACTTGGAACCACACTTTGTTCTACGATGCAAAGCTCTTTATTTTAAAGTGTTAATATTTATCTATTCCGTATTCGTGCCAGCTCTTACCTATTGTCATGAATCTTGGGTAATGGCCGAAAGAATGCGATCGCTAACACAAGCGGCCGAAATATGGTTCCTTCGAAAAGTCTTTGTAGTAATGTTACTCGATAGA
>OZ024751.1:24482311-24487311 GCA_964016885.1 Eledone cirrhosa
CGAACTTTTCAGATCCAAACAGTTCGGATCTAGCTGTCGAAACGGCCGGAGCTCAGCCGTCGGGGTCCTGACTCTTTATATATATATATATATATATATATATATATATATATATATATATATGTGTATGTACGTCGTTGAGCTAAAAAGTCCATTGGCTGACTATGAAGGTATGACGCTAGAGTTTTAAAATGTCGCATGCCTTAATTTCAACTCTTCATATTAATAACTATATATTTTTCTTTCCATGAACTGAAAAATAATCCTCATTTGGTCATTCCATGAGAGTATCTCGGTTACCATATGAACATTTCAGCCGACCCTCGTATTTACAATTACAAAGATGACGTTTATTCACTTAAACCAAATTCATCTTTACATCTTTATTCTGTTCTTCATTTCAATCGCTTTTTACCTTATAATTTATTTTTCATTTTCAAATTGTATAAGTAATTATATTACATGAAAAGGAAATTGACAATCTAAAGTATTACTTCAGTTATAAAAATCCTCTGAAGTCTATTCTATTGGAATTATTTAGATTTAAATTCTTTTTATCAATTCTAAATAATTTTATCAATTGACTTTTGAGCGTCCTTAATGAAATCTATGAAATTTAATTTACGCAGTCGTTGCTGTCTTATATGTAAGTCCATTGGTCTGAAGTTCCTCGTATCGTGAATTTCTTAACGAAAAATTAGTTCAATGTTCTTACTTCGAAATTTCTCAATCTTTCCGTACTTGAGCATCTCTCTATAGCAACCTAATATACATCTACACATTGACACACTCTCTCAAAGACACAGACACACACACACGCATATTCATGTATATAGACGGCAGAAGAAGTGGTTTACAAACAACAATTGCGATCGAATAGTCTTGTCAATTCATGAAACCTAGTGTTGCTCAAATATATTTCGTGTGTATGAATCAACTTAAATTAGCTGTTTATATAGAGAACACTTTTTTCTTCTTGATGACATTCTCTCTCTATCTATCTATCTATCTATCTCTCTCTAGCTCTTTCTCTCACTCCCACTCTCTCTTTCTCTCTCTCCCCCTCTCTCTCTCATATACGCTCACACACAGACACACACACAGATAATTACATACATAGAGACAGACATGCATACATCCATACACACATACATATATACATACATATATACATACATACATAAATACATCCATACATTGTGTGTGTGCGTGATTGTATGTGTGTGTGTGTTTACCTAACTTTATTTTATTTTTCCTTATCTTCGATCCCTCCGCTCTCATTGTATATATCCATATATGTATTTGCGTGTGTTTTTGTGGATATACATATATACATTATATATATATATATATACACACACATTATATATGTATATATATATATATATGTATATATATATGTATATATATATACATTATATATATGTATATATATATACATTATATATATGTATATATATACATTATATATATGTATATATATATACATTATATATATGTATATATATACATTATATATATGTATATATATATATATATACATTATATATATGTATATATATACATTATATATATGTATATATGTGTGTATATATATATATACATTATATATATGTATATATATATACATTATATATATGTATATATATATACATTATATATATATGTATATATACATTATATATATATGTATATATATATATATATATACATTATATATATGTATATATATATACATTATATATATGTATATATGTATATACATTATATATATGTATATATATATACATTATATATATGTATATATGTATATACATTATATATATGTATATACATTATATATATGTATATACATTATATATATATATACATTATATATATATATATACATTATATATATATATATATATATATATATATGTGTGAATGCATTTTCTAAGGCGAGTAAAATTCCCGAGATCCATGGACGAGTTCTCTCCAGCGGTCTCTGTCCCTCATTATCGCTGTCATGTCCTGCGTCTCCAACAGACCAGTGTCTGTCCTTAGGGCATCAACATACGTTAACCTTGGTCTTCCTCTTCTAGTGTGTCCTCTTCTAGTGTGTCCTCTTCTAGTGTGTCCAGGAGACTGAGGTTAGCTGGACATGCTCACCAACATCCAGAGTTGACATTGCATGTGAATGCATATGTAAACTTAAGCATAAAAGCATAAGCTTATGTTCAAGCTTATGTTACGTGTGTGTGTGTGTGTGTGTGTGTGTATGTGTGTATATATATATATATATCTTTAAAAACTTTTATAATAATTGTTTCTATTTTAGGCACAAGGCCAGCAATTACCCAGTGCATTACTGGTACTTTATTTTATCGACCCCGTAAGGATGAAAGGCAAAGTCAACCTCGGCGGGATTTGAACTCAGATCGTAAAGGGACGTAACTATGCTAGAGAGCATGGCGTCCGATCCTCTAAATATTTGTTTATGTATGCCCGTTTTAAGTATAGTCGTGCTTGTGTCTATATGTATATATTTATTTACATATGCCATCTGTTAGATGCATGTATGTGTAGGTGTGTTAGCTTGTAGGCATATTATTTTCTATATATGTATATTCCTTCCACCAATCCCATTAATATGTTTCACTAAGCCCCTCTAAACTCACCTCCACACTCACTACCTGTCTTCCACTGACCAGGTAAATTTTTATGGCCAAATTTCTATTTTCTATAGCTACATCCACGACTACACTTTATCGCCTGCTTTCTCACCCCCCAACCTATCCTATCATATATGGGCCTTCTCTATTATCATTACCTCCTTCCCCGACTCCAAGTCTTCCTTGTGTTTACTGTGTCTACCATGCGAAACTCCGGAGTAACATGACTCTCTTTTTAGCCTTAATAATATTGAATATTAAAAATCTACTTCGGTATTGAGTACTCCTTTCTCTCAGCCATCAAGCACACACACACACACACATATATATATATATATATATATATATATATATATATATATATATATATATATATATATTAATAAAAGATCGGAGGCCATATTCAGTTGATTCAGGTTTATTTAAAACTCTGTTATACATATTTCACTGAGGACTATCAGTTATGTATATATATATGTGTGTGTGTGTGTGTGTACATACATACATAGGTATATATATATATATATATATATATATATATATATATATATATATATATATATATATATATATATATATACACCTATCTATTTGTCCATCCACTTATCAACGTATATATTTTCCTATTTATTCATCTATCCATCTTCTTAACTTATCTTTCTTTTGATATTTTCACTTCAACCAAACATTCTCATTTATTTCTAAGTATATTTGTTCTGTGAGTATCCCAAACAAATGGCTACTGTTGTAATGATTGTTATTTTTAATGTTGCTGTGGTAATAGTTGTGTCTGTTCTATTGGATTTCATGGTGATCCTGTTAGTTTCTCTATTGCATCTGTTCCTGGTTGGAATGCTTGTTGAGAAGATGGACTTTTACCAGAATATTCTATTTTATTGTTTTGTTGAATTTATGTTTTTTTTCTTCTTTCGTTTGTATAAAAAGTCTTCAGCAATTTAAATATGTTATTTCTCTCGATAGCTTTTGGGGGAGTTTAAGTGTTTTTCGTGTAGATATTTACTTTAAATGCTATTGCTGTTTTGACTGTCTTCGTTGCTACCTTTTAGTTGGCAGTGTTTCTTTTTGTACTAGATGTTCTCGTTGGCAGCGGTTTATCAAAATGTCGTCCGTTGAATATTTGTACAAACAATGCCATAGAAAATAAACAAACAATCCACAAGAAGAACAACAACAACAAAGGAAATGTTTGTTTCTTCGGAAGTTTTCAATAATATTGATTCTGCATTTTTTTTTTTTTTTTTTTTTTTTGCTTTTCTTGGAAACAAAAATACACTTGGCTGGAGGAATTAATATTTAAATGACTGGATTAAGATAATTGGTGAGGTTTTTAGGATGAAATAACTTAATGTCAGCTGCGAAGGAAATTAGGGGTTTAGAGAACTTCAATAATGTTTACTTTTTAAATCTCACTTAATTCCACATCGTGGAATCCTAGCAGACCGATCATACGATAGAAACATTTACGAGTATTCGTATGAAATGAATGTTTGGAAACATTTGTGCCCAAATCCTCAAATATTTAACTCTTGCTGATTCATTGAAGCTCTAGTTTTGTGCAGGTCGATGCCCTCAGCTTGGCATGACACCTTCAATGACGTCATCACAAGATGTTTTGGCGTAGTATGTTTCCTATCAAACTGGGGCCTACCCGAGTCGACCGTGAAGACGGCAAGTACCCAGACAAGATAAACGTTTAACCCGTCCGAGAAAAAAGAGTACGGTGTGGAGCAAATTTCTAATCTGGGGGGGGGGGGGCACATGCTGAAACACATTCTTTGCCTTCATATATACATACACACACACACACACACACACACACACAATGAAACCCCATAACGAAAAATGGCCATTAGCACTCATGGGAAACGAACCCTTCCCATAGATTATATTTGATAAATTATGCTAGACCGATGACACCAACATACCCACCTAACAAAATAAGTACCAGTTATACACTGGCATTATTGCGGACCTTGTGCCAAAAGTAGAAACAATTAATATATATATATATAGGAACGAGTAGGACCCCAACGGCTGAGCTCAAGCCGTTTCGACGGCTAATTCTGGACTAAATCTAGTCCAGAATTAGCCGTCGAAACGGCTTGAGCTCAGCCGTCGGGGTCCTACTCGTTCCTATTACCCACTCTACTACCCTAAGTATTGAGTACTTTGGTGCGTTATGGTCCACCTGGTTCCTTACCACATTTCCTTCGTTATATATATATATATAAATGAAGTAACGGAGTCGGAAACTCGCGTTACTCCCTGTAACTTCTTAAACACACACTCTCCCTAGTGTGTTTTCTTCTCTATATTATATATATA
>OZ024751.1:24489811-24494811 GCA_964016885.1 Eledone cirrhosa
AGTGCCGACATGTTCAAACTGTCACCATTAGCAAAATTTCAAGGTTGCTGTCAACAATCTACGATAAATATTAAAGTCTACACATTTATTAAATCCTATAGCCAGTCAAAGTAGATGTGTATGTATATATATAAATATATATGTGTGTATGTGCGTGTGTGAGTGTGTATATATATATATATATATATAAATATAATTTCAGCGAGATCGTATTTTGGCTGTGGTCAAAAACAAAGCGAAACGCAATTTTCGAGATATGCGGCAAGCGCTCAATGGACTAAAAGAAGAGCAATTAACATACGTTATAGAGGCCAAAGAAACTGAAAACGGTGGTCATGAAGCTATCAGCCACCGGGTAAACAGAAATAACAACACAGTCGGTACAGTATATTGAAGGAATATATTAGGTTAACGCTTGAAATAGCAGGAAGATAGTCTTAACGTTTCGGAGGCTAGTCTTTCATCAGAAGAAAGAATGAGAAATAAGATAGATTGAAGGGACGGGCGGGGTGGATTGAAAAAAATGTCTTTAGATAAAAATTATATACATATATATATATATATATATATATATATATATATATATGTGTGTATGTGTGTATGTGTGTGTGTGTGTGTGTATGTGTCTGTGTTTGGGTGTGTGTGTGTCTGTGTCTCTATGTGTGTATTTGGTTGGGGGGGTGCAACATTTCTTTAAAATTTCTATCCATAATGCTTATAACGTATATAAGCTTATTGTATAAAGTAACATGTAATAAAATAAATCATCAGAATGAAATGAAAATCAATTCAGACTGCTGTTAGATGTTAGGAAATAAGGCTTTGAATATCTTAAAGATAAGGACTTGCTGAAAGCTTTCAATAATCATCAAAGGACTTGTATCGAATACAATTTCCTTTTATGAGTCATTGAGTAATTTACATTTCGGACTTTACGTTCATATATCCAAAGGCAATGGCGTAGATGTTCTACACAGGCTTAAAACATCATACGAACATATGTATGTGACCAAGCTGTGCAAAAAAATATATATATATCATTTTATTTTGTGAATGAGTCTGTATGTGTGTGTGTGTGTGTGTGTGTGTGTGTGTGTGTGTGTGTGTGTGTATGTGTATGTGTGTGTGGCTATGTGTGTGTGTGTGTGTGTGTTTGTGCGTGTGTGAGTGTATAAGTATTTGTTCAGTGTATGTGTGTTTACCTGTATATGTGTGTGAGAGAGTTTGTTTGTGTGTGTGTGTATTTCTCTCTCTCTCTCTCTATCTATCTCTCTCTCTCTCTCTCTCTCTCTCTCTCTAAGTATCTCTAAGTGTATGTGTGAGTGCTTGATTGTGTGGTGAGTGTGTGGTGAGTGTGTGTGTCTGTATGTGCATGTGTGTGTGAATGAGAGTGTGAGTGTATGAGTATGTGTTCAGTGTATGTGTGCGTACGTATGTGTGTGTGTGACAGAGAGAGAGGGAGACTTTGTTTGTGAGTGAGTGTGTGTATGTATATCTGTGTGTGTGTGTGTGTGTGTGTGTGTGTGCGTGCGTGTGCGTGGGCGTATGTATGTGTGTAATATTGCTGCTGGATTCGATTTACAGTAATATCAGCAGTTTCCTGTTAAAGGTGAACATGGTCAAATGTGTGTGTGATCTCGTGTTAACTCGTGTGATCACAGTAAGACTATGACAGTCACAGGGATTTACTTACATCGAGAGTTTAAGGACATCTAAAGATTTACTTAATTTATCTACCAGAGTCGATATATCATTTTCGCAGGATGCCAATGTCCTTTATTTGAAGATTCTTTACTTAAAGCGAAACGAGTAGGATCTTTAACCTTTCGTTTTCAGTTGGTATCCTTTTATTCTTTTACTGGTATCCCTCATCCCGCTACGGTAATGCTGGGGAACCTGTATGAAGGGATTTATGGGATCATATGGACCCTAGTGTTATTTTTAAAGCTTTTGTGACGCTAAACTCCACCAGTTGCAGAGATATCTCTCACCACAAAGTTCGATCACCAGCAACAAAGTTCAAAGAGCAAAGGTCAAGTCCAGTCCATAAGTTCACATTATCAAGCCATCGTTTTGACTGCCGGCCATATATACATATATATATATACACGACGATATATATATATATACATATATATGTATATATATACACGAGGGGCTTCCACACAGTTTCTGTCAACCAATTTTCACTCTCAATGCATTGGTCAAAATGATATAGTAAATGACACTGTACAAAACAACATTTTCTCCGCCTCTCTCTCTCTCTCTATATATATATATATATTCTTCAAAGTCCAGACCATGTATATATATATATATATATATATATATATATATATATATATATATATATATATATATAGAGAGAGAGAGAGAGAGAGAGAGAGAGAGAGAGAGAGAGAGAGAGAGAGGAGGCTTCTACAGGACTAGAACTGTTTCATTCGGGAGAAATCATCAGAAAACCATGATGATTCCTCCTGAATGAAACAGTTCTAGTCCTGTAGAAGTCATTTCTATATTAAATATTTATACTCTGCTATGTATTGAGTACCTTACTTACTGTGGTTACCCCTGATTGAAGCCGTGATAAACATATATATAAATAAATATATATATATACATATATATATATATATATATATATATATAGTAATAATAATAAATTTGAAGACTAAAATCACGTTAAGGGTGAAAGCAGCGATTCTTTGCTTAAACTTTAATCTGTTATTTTAATATATATATATATAAATATATATATATATATATATATATATATATATATATATATATATATATATATATATATAGGAAGACATGAGTGTTAAATAGGTATGAATTTCAACCCCCATCATCACCATCTTCCCCATTACCATCACCAGCACTCCAAGAGATGGGAAATAAAGGAAAGCTTAAATAAATAGGTGATAATGTCTTGCTTACCCGAACGATATTCCACGGTTCTATTTACATACGCAAAGCAAATGTTTTGATATCATAATACACGAAGAAAGCCATGAACTTACCTGAAAATATAAAAAGGAATAGAAAGAAGTTAATCATATGCTCAATGAAAGTGAGAATGAGTGAAACAAAACTATGGAAAATAACGAAATAATTGATCATTGTATCGTGTTTATGTGTCTTAATTACATGTAATATAAGATGTCAATATAATGGCTGCCATACTAAATTTCATTTACCTAGATACAATTGTTGCGGTTTAAGTTTTAGAGCATACATTTCAATCAGACATATAACAATATTAATGGCTTTGTTATTATTATTGGGGTCCATAAAATATAGCACCAATAAATAATGGGGTCGATTATTGGCAGTATCGGTAGAGAGTCGGACGCCATGTTTTCCGTCATAGAGTTACGACCCTTTACGGTCTGAGTTCAAATCCTGCCGAGGTTAACTATGCCTTTCATCTTTACGGGGTCGATAAAATAAAGTACCAGTAACGTACTGGAATCGATTTAATCGACTTTCTCCTCCCCCCCCACCTCAAATTACTGGCCTTGTGCCTATGTAAGAAACCATTATTGAGGCAGTGGATTGACAGTATCGGTAGAGCATCGGACACCTCGCTTAGCGGCATAGTTACGTCCCTTTACGTTCTGAGTTCAAATCCCACCGAGGTTAGCTTTGCCTTTCATTCTTACGGGATCGATAAAAAAAAAGTAAGAATGAAAGCAAAGCTAACCTCGGTGGGATTTGAACTCAGAACGTAAAGGGACGTAACTATGCCGCTAAGCGAGGTCGTCGATGCTCTACGATACTGTCAAATCACTGCTCAATACCACTGGTTCTCTTACATAGGCACAAGGCCAGTAATTTGAGGGGGGGGGAGGGGAACAGTCGCTTAAATCGACTTCCAGTACGTTTACTGGTACTTTATTTTATCGACCCCATAAGGATGAAAGGCAAAGTTAACCTCGGCTGGATTTGAACTCAGAATGGAAAGGGGCGTAATTCTTTGCGTCACAGCCTGGCGTCCGACCCTCTACCGATAGTGCCAATTATACTAATAATAATTACATTTTGTAAATCATAAACAGTACGCGTTTTTATGTAACCACAATTGAAGCTAGACTGAGTAAACACAAAGGGGATTATGAAAAAGGTAGAATTTTTAAATAAACAAGCATCTAATAATTTTCATTTCTTTTATGAGTTTTTTCTTTCATAAAATTGTTTTTATATTTTTAATCGAAAGAATGTAAAGAAAGAAGAGATTCGTCTCTTTTTATTTAATTTAAATTTCAATTTCAATATGAATCTGGAAACATTATTATTAGAAGCATATAATTATAATTCAGCAACACTGTAATTGTAATTCAATGCACGAGAGAAAGAAAGAAAAAAGGGTTGGAAGAAGATGAAGAAGAAAGAGCACCAAAGAGAATTTTTAAACGAAAAGAAATGTGTTTAAAAAATAAAATTGTTCCCATAAAGAAAAATCCTTTAACACAGAAATATATCGATCTTTTGAATAAACAATATAAAGAAACAGATAAATAAATATAGATAAAGAAAAAAATTGAATTATTCAATCGATTGATTAGCTTAAAAGAATATATGCATAAAATGTAATTTTTTGTTCCAGAAAAAATTGCATCTTATGAAAAATTCAAACATCTAACAGAATACTCAAGTTTATAAAATTCTGATTAAACTGTGACACTCACACTCAAAAACGCACACACATATAAGGTCAATAACAAATCATTTACACACACACACACACATATATATATACATATATATATATATATATATGTGTGTGTGTGTGTGTGTGTGTGTGAAAGGTAAAGAGAAATAAAAATAATAACAAAACCAACGCTACAGTACATGGAAGAAATATATTAGTTTAACGCTTCAATTAGCAGGAAGAGAGTCTTAACATTTCGGACACTAGTCCTTCATCAAAAGGTAGGGTTAGAAATAGAAGATAAATAGAAAGTAAAGAGCGATGAGAGGAAGGAACGAGGAGAAAA
>OZ024751.1:24499811-24512311 GCA_964016885.1 Eledone cirrhosa
GATCATACTTCTGATATCGATAAAATAAAGTATAAATTCAATTCTGATATCGATATAAACAATAAATTGCTGGCCTTGTTCCTAGATTAAAATAATTATTGCGCAATTTCTTCATTATATTATGTATCACACCGGGGAAGGATTTTAGCCTTTCATATTTCCCGTATGGAGGAAATACATACCAGGAATTAACTGGGGTCATATCTATCAATCATTTCTTCTTACAGCCTTGAATTTATGTGTGATATGGTTACTACGATAATAACTATCTTATGAAGTATGATGTATGAATCGTATGAACTGTAGCGTGGAAGTAACTCTGAAAGCTCTGAGTATTGATATAGAATCCTGGGGAATAGTTTGCTTAGAACAGGCGGGATATGGTATGCCCTCACGAACAAAGGAGAGGAGATCCTCACAAATGACACGCATTCAGGCAGTAGAAACCAAACATAAGCTTTACAAAGACCAGTCATCCGGTACCTCATAACATTAACTCTATGTACAGGGGATCGGTCGATGAGAAAATCGATGTATATAGGGAGAAAGACAGAATAACTAACATGTAGAGAGAGACAGAGGAAAGGGGTAAGAGGAGAAATTGGAGTGGGAGAGAGTGAAAGGAAGGGAAGGAGAGAAAGAGAGAAAAAGGAATAAAGATATGAATAAAAGTTAACAAAATCCATTTTCTAAACTAAAATTTATGACACCGAATACATGTGATGATAAATAGATAACAAGTTAAAAGGCGAAAGGAAAAAAACACATGGAAATATGTCAGTGTAATAATGTAATGTAATGCAATAAATAAATAAATAAATAAATAAATAAATAATAAATAAATAAATAAATAAATAAAAATGGAAATCGTCTTGGGGCTACTGTGTCTAGTTTTATATGAATGGAAGGTCGATGTTAAATATTACAATATTACATTTGTAGAGAAAGTATTAGAGAGATTAGAGCGATAGTGATTAATAACGCGTTATCAGAATAACATCAACGGTTTTGCAGACATAAACTATATCCCCAACAACTATAGTTAAGTTGATGATAATACGAATATGTCGGACGTGGCGTGTAGCGTTGTCGTTGTTAATAAATGGCCGATATGTCAATATTGAAAGAAAGTCGTTCGCTGGCTGAGTTGTGCTATTGTGTTGTGTTGTGTTGTTGGATAGAAAGAAGGAAGGAAAGGAAGAAAGAAAGAAAGAAATATTCACCCCACCCCCACCCCCACCCCCCACCCCCCCCAAAAAAAAAATATATATATAATAATAATAAATAACATGCGTGAATGAGGACTTGAAGCGAACGAGATGTTGGAAACGGTAATGTGGCAACTCTGAGACGGAACCAGAAACAAAGGTTTTCCTTCACTCTCTCACACACACACACACACTTCTCACTCTCTCTCTCATACACACATAATTCTTTCTCTCCTTTTCTCTCTCTTTCTCTCCCTCTCTCTCTCTCTCCCTCTGCATATATATATAATACGTATGTTCAATCCATGCAAGCATGGAATAAAACGAGCGTAAAATGGTGATGGGGATGATAATGATGTTGCTGATGCTGATTATGATATGTTTTCTCGTGAAAATACTGGCAGAGACTGCGAGGTCTCTGCGAATACACTTCACTGAGAAATACACCAGTGAGAAAATACATATCCCGAAACTTTGAAACCACAGCCATTTATATATATATATATAATCGGCAATCCACCTATTATATATATATATATATATAATAAAATGTAGTTTGCTTGAAGTATTGTATATAATATATAACGTTGAAAGAGATAGAAGGCTAAACAATGCAAAATGGACTGTAAAATGGGGTAACGGAAAGTAAAAGTAAGTTACCTGGTAATCTTTGTTTTGTTTTATTTGTTGTTGTTGTTGTTGTTGTTTTTTTGTTGCTTTTTCTCCTTTATCTGTCCAATATTTCGGGATCTAAAAGTCCCTTAAACACTAAAGAAGGGACTTTTAGGTCCCGGAATATTGGACAGATAAAAGATAAAAAAAAAAAAGATTACTAGTTAACCTTTACATTTCGTTACCTCATCTCACAGTCCATTTTGCATTGTTTAGCCTTCTATCTCTTTCAACATTATATATATATAATGGGTTGCTTATATATACCGGGGAGTAACGACAGTTTAAATAAAGTTCTCAATAGGTTAGTAGAGTATAGGCATTTTATCTTTTTTGATAGAAATGACTTCTACAGGGCTAGAACTGTTTCATTCTTAAGAAACAACCAGGAAAGTGAGAGAGAGAATGAGAGGAGGATTACTAAATTAAAATAGAATGTATCGCAAACAGATGGGTTAGAGGGTACTATGAAAAATAAAATAATAAATAATTAAAATAAAATAAAGGCGGAATCCAATGATGAGAGTTAATTCTTGTTGTATAGTCAGAGGTGGAGAGAAATATGAAGTCTGATATTAGTACTACAGGATTTAAATACAATTGAAGGTGGAAAGTTCTAAGGTCAGACATCTTGAATACCTTATAACAATATGCTATTCATTTACTATTAACTTTCCTCTCCATTTTTTCCTCCATGCCAACCAATATTTTTAATCTGAATAATATTATAACAAAAACATTTTTTTTATTTAATGTTTTAGTTTTTCTATTATATTTTTTCTATTATATTTGTTCATATATAATTTTGTTTTATTCCAGTATTATATTTTATTTAAATTTCGTTTCGTCTTTTTTTTTTCTCGTTGTGAAATACATAAAAAATAGGGATTTTACATTTATAAAGAAGAAATCATATATTTTCATTATCGTCTCCCCTCCCCCTCTCTCTTTCGCGCTCTCTCTCTCTCTCTCGCTCTCTTTATTTATTTATATTTGATATATAATTATTATTTTATGCGTGTTGTTACTGCCTTCCCGAGCACATCTTCATCATCATCATCATCATGATTATTATTATAATAATTGTTTCTACTTTTGGCACAAGACCAGCAGATCCCATTAAGGATGAATCATATATGATTCCAGTTCCTCAGTGAAATAACAACCCAACCAGGAACTGGGCATATCAGAGTATTGACAAAATTATACACCTCAACAACATATGTACTTGTCTATACCATACTAATTCGGACTGCCTGAAGAGATCACAGCCAAAGATGGCTGTCACCGAAATATATATAGCAGTAATAAACGAAGCTAAATTTTAAACATTTGACTTTTTATTTTACATTACTCCGGAGTAACCAAACTAACCTGCGCACTTCGTCGAGTGCTCCAGCCTGCATACTGAGATGTTGGTATACAACCAACATATACTCAAAATCTCTCTCTCTCTCTATAAATATATATATATATATATATATATATATATATATATATATATATATATATACATATATATATGTGTGTGTATGTCTGTATGTACATATATATTTATATATATATATATATATATATATATATATATATATATAGTAATAATAAATTTGAAGACTAAAATCCAATAAGGCCGAGTATCATTCGGTTTCCTAAATAGAATTTTAATCTACGACTTCAGCTATACCATTTACGTGGTTTTGTCTGTGTGTGTAATTGTTCTCACCGCGCCACATAATGACGTATTATCTTGGTTTTTTCCGTTCATTGCCAGAGAACGTCTCCATGAACCAAAGTATCGTCTTCCTATCTTCCTTCGGTTGCAACGTTTTTTGAAATATTTACTTCTGCGTTCACAGATTGACTTTTTTAGTTTCAGAAGATCCCGTTAAGGATGAAAGCGGCGATTCTTTGCTTAAACTTTAATCTGTTATTTTAATAAATATATATATATGTGTGTGTGTGTGTGTGTGTGTGTGTGTGTGTGTGTGTGTGTGTGTGTGTGTGTGTGTGTGTGTGTGTGTATTGAAACACTAAAGTATGCTTCGGCCATATGATATGTTAAAAAATAAATGAATAAATAAACAAATTAATAATTATGATAAGAAGAATATGGCGACGAACGAGGAGGAACAAATAGCTTTGACTTAATCAATAATTTACGAGTAGTCAGACGACTTCCATTGTACAGCAGAGAAACCTTATTCTATTTTCGCCTCCAGTTGTAAGGAGAGTTCCACTTGGGTTATTTATTACTACATCATATCATTCAGTGAACCTCGTTGTTAATGGCCGACTCTTTTGTCTTTCATTTCCAAGTCTATTTTTTTCCTTCCTTTCTCTCCCTCCCTCCCTCGCTCCCTCCCTCCCTCCCTCCCTCCCTCCCCCTCTCTCTCTCTCTCTCTCTCTCTCTCTCTCTCTCTCTCTCTCTCTCTCTCTCTCTCTCTCTCTCTCTCTCTTCTGTTGATATTTATTCTCTTCACAATCCTATACAACATTCACCATTCATCCAATCCTGCTCAGTTCCCTACATGAATGTATAATGTCAGTAGTTACTACCATGAGTTGTTAGTAGTGTTCCAGTAACACACCTCACAGTTTCCGTGCTATGTTAATGATGCGTATAATGGTATGAAACACGTGGCAGCGAGGATCTAAGTTGGAACCTAATGAAATGAACATTAACAAAAGCCCACCCACTCGTCTCTCTCTCTCTCCCTCTCCCTACTCTCTCTCACTCTATTTCTCTCTCTCTCTCTCCGTCTATCTATCTATATCTCTATCTATCTATCTATCTATCTCGAACTCTGTGCAATTCTCTCTCTCAATGCTGTTCAGCTAATGACTTTATCATTTTTGCCTATGATATGTGTATATATATATGAGGAGTGGCTATATATTATATATGTCTATACTTACTCTCTTTATCTCTTTACTTCTCTTTGTCAATATATATATATATATATATATATATATATATATATACATACATATATGCATACATACATGCATACATACATACATATATACATATATACGGATAAACAGACAGACAAACAAATAGAGATTGCTGTGTGCGTTATGTTTCTGTTTATCTGATATTTTATGAGTAAGATCACGTGTGCCTGGGGGACAGGAATGTGTGTTGGTGTGTTTCACACTCTGGATATAACTGTTAGCCTAATCTATACATTTTGTTTAAAATCAATATAATTATATCGATAATGACTGAACGGATAAATAGTGTGATGTTATGCTATTTCATTGTTAGCTAAACAAACAAAAAACAACAAAAATAGACAAACAAAACATAGAAATATATTCAATGAACTAGAACCCTGAGATATGTATAAGTACATGTCTTAAAGTCGTGGCTCTTGGTTATAGTTAAGCATGGCGGCTGCCAACTCGTTTTCGAGTACGGCATTTACTTTATATCCATGTAGGAGAACCCCTACCGATGCGCTGAATGAGTGTGACTTTTTAGTCCAGCCAGCGACTTGAAAACTCTGGTACAAACACTACACCTGTGACAATTATTGACACATAGTGCTGGGCCCATGGTACCATGTAACGACAAGTGCAGAGAGATCTCCAGATATAAAGCAATACATACATACATACATACATACATACATACATACATACATACATACATATGATTTATGCCTGTGATTATTGGGGCACTGGGATATGTCAGTAACTGCCTCAATACAAATCTTGAGAAGCTGGGCTTCACAGGAACAGAAAGAACACAACTAGTTAGGAAATTACAAGTACAATCCATTAATGGAACAGTAAAAATATGTAAAACATTCCAAAAATGTTGCATCTAATAACTGCATATACACATGTACAGATACAAAGCATATACGCGTGCACACATACAACTCAAAACATCCACATCCACACATACAATAACATCCATATCTACACATGCAGACATGCATACATAATCTACCTAGTTGATGTTGTGTAAATTCCACTGAGAGAGTCTTGTGTCTATGTTAGAAACCGACTCTCTCTCTATCGGTAAAAAATTGTGAAATAGATAGATGTGAGAGAGAGAGAGAGAGAGAGAGAGAGAGAGAGAGAGAGAGAGAGAGAGAGAGAGAGAGAGAGAGAGAGAGAGAGAGAGAGAGAGAGAGAGAGAGAGAATTATAAACAATGAGGTTAAGAGCAAAAATAAAATAACAAAATACAGTAAGACACAAATATATATAAAAATACAGAACGAAAGGAAGGCAAGTGAAAAAAAAGGGAAGAAAAATAATTTAATAGAGAAAGAATGAAAGAGAAATCTAAAAACCAGAAAGAATGCAAGAAAAATTCCCCAAAAATATACAAAACTCTTCAATAAACGTAAAAGAAACAAAAACTAAAAGAAAAACAAAACAAAACAAAGAATATATATTTTTTTTTTTACTAAATTTACTTTCCACCGTAGTTCCCCGACACCGCTTCTTTCTCCCGCTTAGGCTTCAAGAGATTGATATCGTACAAAGTGAATTAGTGGTAAGCCTGTGTCTTTAGCGAAACCTGCATCTTATTATTGAGAGCGCCATGATTTGCCGTGCTGTAGTGTTGTTAAATAGGAACGTATATATGGTTGACACCGTTTCTTATAGTGGATCATGGTGGAAATTAGCTGTTGATGAAGAAAGCTATTCTAAATGAGGTTTGTTACCGATCCCTAAAAATAATAGCAGAACGACATAGCCGTGAGCAAATTGATTTCTGCGGAAAAGCCAAATCACTGATGCTTGTATTGTACTGGATATGTTTGCATATAAAGCTTGTGTGTATATATATGTATATATATGTATATATATGTGTATATATGTGTATATATGTGTGTTTTATGTTTTTTGTAGTTGTGCATAGTGTGTGTGAAAATCCATGTTATAAAACCGTGTGTAGATGTGTGTATGTATGTGCATTTATGTGCATGTGTGTGCATTTATGTGCATTTATGTGCATTTATGTGCATCTGTGTGCATATGTGTGCATGTATGTGCATTTATGTGCATATATGTATATATATGTGTGTTATTTGTTTTGTGAGTATGTAACCATGTTATAAAACCGTGTGTAGATGTGTGTATGTATGTGCATTTATGTGCATATATGTGCATGTATGTGCATGTATGTGCATGTATGTGCATTTATGTGCATATATGTGCATATATTTATATATATGTGTGTTATTTGTTTTGAGAGTATGTATCCATGTTATAAAACCGTGTGTAGATGTGTGTATGTATGTGCATTTATGTGCATGTATGTGCATTTATGTGCATTTATGTGCATTTATGTGCATATATTTATATATGTGTGTTATTTGTTTTGAGAGTATGTATCCATGTTATAAAAACGTGAATATTGAGTGTATTTATGTATGTGTATATACAGTATGTGTATATATGTACATATATGTGTATATGTTATAAAACGCCTATAGTGTGTCTCTGTGTGTGCATATATATATATATATATATATATATATATATATATATATATATATATATGTATATATATATATATATATATATGTATATATATATATATATATATATGTATATATATATATATATATGTATGTATATATATATATATATGTATGTATATATATATATATGTATATATATATATATATATGTATATATATATATATATATATATATATATATATATATATGTATGTATATATATATATATATGTATATATATATATATATATATATATATATATATATATATATATATATATATATATATATATATATATATATATATATATATGTATGTATATGTATATATATATATATATGTATATATATATATGTATATATATATATATATATGTATATATATATTTATATATATGTATATATATATATATATATATATATATATATATATATATATATATATATATATATATATATATATATGTATAGATATAGTTATATATGTATACATATATATATATATATATATATATGTGTCTCTATGTGCGTATATATATATATATATACATTTGTGTGTGTATGTGTGTTTTATGGTTTGTATTTGTACACAGTGAATGTCTATTATAAAAACGTGTGTATTTACAATATGTGTGGCTCATCATGTGTATGTAATACCGGAACAGGAAGCACAGAGACTAAGATGGATGAAATACATTGTTAGTTAGAAATTGACGAGGAAGCTTGTGTTTGCGCTCGTTTGTGTGTGTGTGTGTTTATGAACGCAAATCTATATATGTGTGTGTTTGCATATGCATGGTTGTGTGTGGTTGTGCGTGTGTTTGCAAATACCTAGCTGTGTGTGTGTGTGTGTGTGTGCGTGTGCGTGTGCGTGTGTGTGTGTGTGTGTGCTTGTATGTGTGTATATGTATGAGTGGGTGTTGTGTGTATGTGATTGTCTGTGTATGTGTGTGTGTGCACGGACGCGCGTCTTCCTGTAGAAATTGCAACTGAAATACAATGCAAAATGGCCGAAAATCTGTAATGTATTTATAGCAATATCAATGACACAGATAAAGACTTATTTCGAGGATGGTGCTGATTAAACTACTAGTCCTCTCCACATTTCATATTATCTATAATTTCAGCTAGCGTGGAACGCTGCACGAATCGAAGATATACTTGCTTATTTTAGTTATCCTTCGAGACATCTCTCAAATCTAAGTTATCCATAATGTTGGCAATAGTGGGAACCTGCACAAGTCGAAGACATGTTCTATTATTTTTAAATGTCAGAGTCTACACGATGTAAAATTATATATTTTCTAACCATCAGCCTCATATTTGGGGATGAAGAATAGTTTGCTTAAATATTTACATCTAAACCAATGGCTGTAGATTGGCAGAGTCGTAAGAGTATCGAACAAAACACCGCTTCCTCTTTACCTACAAAGCTTTATATTTTCAGTTGAAATCCGGCGGAGGTCAACTTTAACTCTTATCCTTCCAGAGATCGATAAACAACGTACGAGTGCCTCAATTAGAAACCTACAATTTTATCTTGACTCTGGTCTAGCTCCTGATCTCTACTCCAGACTGGATTAAACCTAGGATTAAACCTTTACTCCTGAACTAAAGATAACACATTCTTTAGTTTAGTAATAAGACACCCTAGTTTCAATCTAATGTAATCAATTGAGCAAATGTATGTCTATTGAAAGGCAGCGTAAATGTAAATATTACATTTTCTTTTATTTTCATCTGTCGCTCCACTCCATACTCACCTACACACATGTATATACACAATTACATATATATATATATATATATATATATATATATATATATATATATATATATATATATATATATATATATATATACATATATATATATATACATATATATATATATATATATATATATAGAGATATATATATATATATATATATATATAGATATATATATATAGATATATATATATATATATATATACATATATATATATATACATATATATATATATATATATATATATATACATATATATATATATACATATATATATATATACATATATATATATATATATATATATATATATATACATATATATATATATATATATATATATATATATATATATATACATATATATATATATATATATATATATATATATATACATATATATATATATATATATATATATATATATATATATATATATATATATATATACATATATATATATATATATATATACACGCATATATATATATATATGCGTACATATATATATATATATATGCGTACATATATATATATATATATGCGTACATATATATATATATATATATGCGTACATATATATATATATGCGTACATATATATATATATGCGAACATATATATATATATGCGTACATATATATATATATATATATGCGAACATATATATATATATGCGTACATATATATATATATATATATATATATATATATATATATGCGTACATATATATATATATATATATGCGTACATATATATATACATATATATATGCGTACATATATATATATATATATATATGCGTACATATATATATATATATATAAATATATATATGAAGTATTTCCGTAGGAAAAGTAGAGGAATATAGAGTGCTCTATGTAGGCTACAGACCTTATTAGTTATGTAATAAACAACATAAGATAATTATTTCATTTACCAGTGGTTTCTTGAAGACAGATATTTATATCTGTCTTCAGCCGTCAGAACGAATAACATAAATCTATTTTTAAATATTCATTCTATTAAATAGAATTCACATTTAATAAACACCCCATATTATTTATTCGTTCTGACGGCTGAAGACAGATATAAATATCTGTCTTCAAGAAACCACTGGTAAATGAAATAATTATCCTATGTTGTTTATTACACACACACACACATATATATATATATATAATTGGTGTGGGATGCTTAAAGCGTTCGTAAGCGGCATGCCTTTGAGCACTCGACGCTCTTACAGAGCAGAGTATGGTATCACATAAGAAACGGAGAATCAGTGTTGCGACGAATAACATTTATTAGACATATTACAATCGTTTCACTGGCGACCAGCTTGAGGCACGATCGATGTAATGATCAAACCTGACTCTGAAATTGCAAGGTCCTCAGATATGATCATCACATCGATCGTGCCTCAAACTGGTCGCCATTGAAACGATTGTAATGTCTAATAAATGTTATTCGTCGCAACACTGATTCTCCGTTTCTTATGTGTATATATATATATATCACATGAC
This sequence comes from Eledone cirrhosa, assembly GCA_964016885.1. Lineage (NCBI taxonomy): Eukaryota > Metazoa > Mollusca > Cephalopoda > Octopoda > Eledonidae > Eledone > Eledone cirrhosa. The sequence goes on from OZ024751.1 coordinate 24,510,471, forward strand.
ATCACATTTGTATACAATGTCATTTATCAGGCATTTGTTTTCAAGTGGACAGGCTTCCTTATTTAGGCAATTGCACAAGGCTTCAGTCCGGGGATTGGGTTCAGAGGTAGTTGGCTTATTTAATTTTTTAGCATTGAGATTGACTATATTCCTAGCTAGGTTAGGTGTAGTGGAGTAGGAGAGTCTTATTGTGTTCTTATTGAAGATGGTGTAGTACCTATGTTGTGTGGGCAAGTGTGGTGTTCCGCAAAGTGAAGAAAGTCCTAGTTATAGGTGTAGAGACCTAACCCCCACTTCAATAGAGAGGTCTCTACACCTATAGCTAGAACTTTCTTCACTTTGCTGAACACACACTTCCCCAACATAGGTACTACACCATCTTCAATAAGAACACAATAAGACTCTCCTACTCCACTACACCTAACCTAGCTAGGAATATAGCCAATCTCAATGCTAAAAAATTAAATAAGCCAACTACCTCCGAACCCAATCCCCGGACTGAAGCCTTGTGCAATTGCCTAAATAAGGAAGCCTGCCCACTTGAAAACAAATGCCTGACAAATGGCATCGTATACAAATGTGATGTCATCTCAGGCACCGATGATTGCAACAACAAAAAGACTTGCATCGGCATGACTTCCAATAATATGTATATTAATATGTATATTAATATGGCAATATTACACAAATATGACCCTCCCCAAGTATAACAATATATATATATATATATACAAAGAGGGAGATAGACACAGAGAGTGTGTTGTATGGATATGGATACCTACACACGCACACTATCGAAATAAACACAAAACCATATGCATGGTTGTAAATGAGGTGCGTTTCCATGTGCGTGGTTATCTATATATATAAATATATATATATCTGTGTTTGTGTGTCAATTTGTGTTTTGTGTGTATGTTTGTGGCTTTATGCATGTGTGTGTATGTATATGAGTATGTGTGTGTATGTGTGTGTGTGTGTGTGTGTGTGTGTGTGTGTGTGTGTGTGTGTGTGTTTGTATGTGCGTGTGTGTCTATTTCCTCTTCTACATAAAACACACATTGCCCTATTTGTCAATGTTGTAAGCTATCGCAAAATGGATGCCGTTTGCCAGCGAAGCCATTGAAATATTTGCCAAGAAGATTGCAGAAACGGACGGCCATTTTGGCAACATGGGATGAGAACTACACTTGCTTGGCTTCCGGTATGTTGCCATCAAATTGCTAGAGAAATTAATCAAGTGAGCTCAATGTGTACCTTTGCTGTGACGACCATCAAAGTACGTACTGTTTTCTCTCGTGTAATAAACGTATTTGCATCTTTCTTTCTCACTTTACTACAGATTCAACACTGCTTGTACTGCTTGTATGAGATGAGTATTAGAGCTTTATGTGTATGCATGCAAGTGTAATAGTTCCTATACATATGTAGGTAAATGCGGTAATATTTATTTTATGAGCTAATGTATTAATATATATTATATATATATATATATATATATATACACACATTTTAGTACAGCATTACCGAAGCATTAGTTCGCGGCCAAGCTAGCGAATGCAAATTCGGTATGTAACTTTAGCACTCGAATGGGAATAGTACCCCAGAGTAATAACAATACGTTTAGACAGCTTAGCAAATCAAATATAGCGATCGGCAGTCCAGCCGCATTACCACAGCAACGAAAATCGTTGGACTCAATATATATATAGAGAGAAAGAGAGAGAGCGAGAGATACACACGCATATAAACACTTTCCCTCTCACACACACGCGCATATATATGTATATATATATATATATATATATATATATATATATATATATATATATATATATATG
>OZ024751.1:24522311-24527311 GCA_964016885.1 Eledone cirrhosa
ATATGGAGGGCCATCGTTATCGAAGCCCCAGTAATACACTGGGGTAATTGCTGGCCTTGTGCCAAAACGAGAAACCATAATTAATATTGTTAGGATCAGTCGAGTTTTGATGCACATATTTCAATTTTTTTCCAAAGTTACTAATACCTTCCGTAAGGATGAAAGGCAAAGTTAACCTCGCCGGGTTTTGAACTCAGAATGGCAAGGGCAGTAACTCTATACGTCAAAGCATGGCGTCCGACCCTCTACCGATAAGACCAATCCACCGCTCTTAATAATAATAATAATAATAATAATAATAATAATAATAATAATAATAGTGGATGTGGCCTGCCCATTCGACACAAGAGTGCAAGAGAAGGAGAGGGAGAAAATTAACCGATACCAGGACTTAAAGTGGGAGGTAAAAAGGATTTGGAACAGCCATGAAGTCAAAGTGGTCCCGATTGTCATAGGCGCACTAGGTACTCAAACAGTTTCCAGGGATGGTTAAAGAAAATTGGCCCCGCCCCGCTTTTTGGAACGCTTCAAAAGGCATGCTTGCTGGGAACAGCAAGAACCCTCCGATACGTCCTGAATATCTGAGGATGCAGGTAGTCGCTTGATATTCATTTCAACAAACTTTCCAGTTAAATAACATCAATGACTGAGACTCAAAGAACAATAATAATAATAATAATAATAATAATAATAATAATAATAATAATAATAATAATAATAATAATAATAATAATAATAATAATAATGATTTCTTTATTAACCACAAGGGTTTACATAAAGTAGACATTAAAGACAGTGCAGGACAATGCAGGACGGTACAAATGGGCATTTCTGCGTGTAAAAAAACAAAAAGAGAGGATGTAACAAAAATAACAATGAAAATAACAATGAAAAATTCCCCAATAGGGGGGAGACTTCGGAGGGACATTTGTGGAGAAAGCCCAGTAAAAAGCCACAATGACCCTGACCACCAAGGCAAGTGCCCTCTCCCAGTTTTCCACCTTTAGTTTACAGATATATACTCAGAGTCGGCCCATTCACTCGGGCCATTCTTGCTTCTCTCACCCATCTTTCAACAAAATGCTGGGAAGAGAGCACTTCCCTCTCTACTCTGATTTTCCTTTTCAAATGAAATTTGAAAAAGTCAATCAGAGCATCACCGAAGAGGTAAGTGCTCGTCTTCAGCCCTTTCAAACGTGTCCACCATACTATCTCTTTCGCCATTGCCACCAGACAGATAAAAACTGCCTGCCCTTCCCAGCTAAAGGAGGAGGGCGGGGCAATCCTCACGATAGACTCAGATGATAGCTGGATCCGTCCTAAACGCGACAGCAGGTGTTCGACATAAACCCACAAGTCAGCAATTTTCGGACACTGGACGAGTGCGTGCAGGACGGTTTCGTCGCCCTGCGCGCATCTCGGACATGCCCGGCTGACGGCACCTCCATGCCTGTAGAGTTTATCCCGAACTGGCAAGGCTCCTCGGTAGCACTGCCAGGCCAGAGATTTCTGGAAGTTGTCCATAGGCCCTGGCCCGAAAGTTCTTCCGAAGAGATTGGCTAGTTGATTTTCGTCGACGCCTAGAGTTTCCCCAAGTACGTCGTCGCTCTTCCCCTCCACTAATCCTCTATAGAACGCCGAGGTGGAGTTTCCACCGATCACATTGCCCGATTGGTCGAGGGCTGTGAGCGCCTGAAGACATTCCAGTCTCCAGGCGCTCCCTCTCGGTCTTCGCTTGACCCAGGACTGCAGCTCCGTCAAGGAAACGAGCTGGGGAAAAACGCGTCTAGCAAACGGCGACCACACCTGATCACCGTCGAGGAAGAGGTGGAGATGTCGTAGCCTGAGCGCGTGCCTGCGCATCATCAGCCACGGCATGCCCAGCCCTCCACGTAGCGGGTGTTGACAACAGATGGACCGCCTGACCATCGGAGCACGTCCCTTCCACAAAAAGCGAAAGAGCAAACGCTCCAGCGCAGTCAGGCGAGGCTTAGGACAAGGTACGACGGTTAGGCGGTAGCAGATGACAGACGCGATGTACGCGTTAGCCACCTCCGCTCGACCTTTCAGGGATAGCTTCCTCTCCGCCCATTTCTGGGTGAGAGAAGCCACCCTGCTCGTCACCTCGTCCCAGTTTTTGTCCGTCTGGAGGTCCGGACCGAACCAGACCCCTAGCAATTTAACCGGTCCGTCCGTCCAGCGCCCGACGACGCTGTTGGACGGCATGGACCTGCCTCTCCAGGTGCCGAGCTGCAGGCCCACTGACTTTTCCTGGTTGATCATTGCTCCTGTCACCGCTTCGTATTCTCTTAGTGTAGTGCCGATCGCCTCGATGTGTTTGGCGTTCGACACCACTACGGTGACATCGTCCGCATATGCTGACACGGATCTTCCGCATCCTAGTTCGCGCGGGACTCCCCTCAACGTCTCCAGTTTGTGCAGTAATGGCTCGAGAGTCAATACGTACAAGAGGGACGAGAGGGGACATCCTTGGCGGACCGAGCGCATGATGTTGAACGGTTCCGACAGGTGACCGTTCACTCTCACTACAGAGCAGATGTCGCTGTGCATGGCAGCGATCCAGCCTCTGAAGACGGGCCCAAAGCCAGCCGCCCTCAGGACTGCCGCTAGGTAACGATGGTCGACCCTATCGAAAGCTTTCGACTGATCTAAATTGATCAAGGACCCACCCGTGCCAGGTTCCCTAGCTACCCTCTCTACGATGTATCGCATGAGGTGGAGGTTGTCGTGGATGGATCTGTCGGGAATGGCGCATGTCTGCGCCTCTCCCACCAGACCACCAACGACAAGCGCCAACCTCTTTGCTAGCACCTTGGCCAAAATCTTAAACTCTGTGTTTAGCAGAGTTATGGGCCGGAAATTGTCTATGTTATCCCCCTTGTTCGGATCCTTTCTCAGCAGTGCCACCGCTCCTCGGCTCACAGAACTGGGAATTCTCCCGTTCTGTTGCCAGTTGCAGTAGACGTCCGCCAAGAGGCCTCCGAACAAGTCTGGCATCTGTACGTAAAGTTCATAGGGCAGACCATCCAAACCAGGCGATTTACCCCTTGTGCAGCCAGTCATTGCCTCCCGTACTTCAGCGGCTGTTATCGGCTTTTCGCAACACTTCGCCTCAGTGGCCGAGAGCCGCGGCAGTCCGTCGAGGTAGACACTAAAGTCCATCCCTCTACCCGGCCCCCCGCTTCCCCCGAACAGCTGAGCGAAGTGTCGCTGAAAAGCTTCACACATTTGCCCGGGATCGAGTAGCATGCGCCCGTCGTGGTCCACCAAAGACCGGATCGTGGCTTTGTTGCCACGACGCGCCTCCGCCACTCGGGCCCATTGAACGGCTTTCGTCCCCTCGTGTCTGAGAGCACGCACCCTAGCTCTGACAACGCAGCCTTCGTGCTTTGCATTGAAGAATTGGTCAAGGGCCAATTTCGCCGCAAGCACGTCGGTCGCAATGCCTTTGCTAAGCGCCTCGTCTAATTTTCTAACTAGTTCTCCCTCTGCTCTATTTTTCTCTATTGCTAAAGCCTTACTAAACCTAATCGATTCTATTCTAATCGCTCTTTTCAGAGCAAACCACCACTTGTTGTTGACGATGGCCCCCGTCAACGCCCGCTTAACTAGTTCGCTAATCCGGTCTCTGTAGGCCTTGCGCGCTGGTAAGGACGCGTTTAGCTTCCAGTAGCCGGGTCCTCGTCTATGAAGCCTATCTAAGTCAAGCACACAGATCACGAATTTGTGGTCCGTGTAGCTGACTATCTTGAATTGTGGACAGCCTATGCTAGACCTATCTATTTCCCTACAAAATACTCTATCTAGATATGATCTGGATGACCCTATGCGGTTTGTCCAAGTCCACATTGGCACATTCGGGAAATCCAATCGGTACCTGTCAGACAGTTCAAAACGCCTGAGCAGGTTGGTGAGGCTCTTGCACCCTCCACCCCTATCCGCTAATCCCACACAGTCCCAGCGTGCATCTAAGATCCCGTTCCAGTCGCCCACTAACACTAAAGAGCGGGACGTTCCAAGAAAGGTCTCCAGACGCCGGAAGAAATCAGGCCGCCCTGCTCCTGTCGGGGCATAGACGGCCACTAGCCTGAAAGCTTGCCCGTCTCCGCTGGTCACGTCCAGCACCACCAGCTTACCCTCTGGGTCCAGGAAGATGGCCCGTATGGCGAGATCCAAACCTCTCCGAAAAAGCACAGCAACTCCTCCACCCGATCTAGGACGGCTGGGAGATGCGTACACATCGTAGCCGCCGAAGATCGGTACGAAGGCCCGTGCTTCGGAGATTCTGGTCTCGCTGATGGCCACTACATCTATGTTTAGTGACCTGAGGTCGTTGAGCAGGTGACCCTGCTTCCATGACGACCCCAAGCCACGCGCATTTATGCTGCCTATTCTGAGTGAGGTCATGTTTAAAATAGAGTGGAAAAGATGGGAAAGACCACTTACCGTACTTTTGGTAGAGGAGGGATGGTTTTTACATCCCTTTTCACTTGATCGTCTGGTGAAGGGACCGTTGAATCGTCCCTTCGGCTGGTCGTCGGCTCTTCTAAGAGAATGTCTGAGTATACTCTTCGATTGATGGTTCCTCCTAGGTCCCTGAAATCACCAACTGCGTTGGGGAATTTCGTTTTAATGTTTGTGTATTGTTTCTGTGCTATTTTTAGCAGTCTTATGTTAGTTGGCGTTTTGATTGGTGCTGGTATTATGTAGTCCTGTTGTGAAATGTCTGTGTGTTCAATTATGTAAGTCATTAGTTTCTTGTTGTGTGTATTTATTGCCGTGCATTTGTTTTTCTGGGGGTGGGGTGTGGTTCTGCTATTTTCTTGTCGTTGTTGCTGGGTGTGTGTGTTTTGTTGTTGTGTTTGCGATGTTGGTGCTTGTGGTGGTGGTGTTGAAGGTGTTGTTGGCGGTGGGGTTGTCGCCGGTGGTGATGGTGGTGCTAGTGTGGGTGGTGATGGTGTTGGTGTTGTTGCTGCTGT
>OZ024751.1:24534811-24539811 GCA_964016885.1 Eledone cirrhosa
CACCGCCAGTACTACCAGCAGTAACAGCAACAACAACAGCAACAGCAACAACAGCAGCGACAGTAGCAGCACCGCCAGTACTACCAGTAGTAACAACAACAACAACAACAGCAACAACAACAGCAACAGCAACAACAACAGCGACAGTAGCAGCACGGCCAGTACTACCAGTAGTAACAACAACAGCAACAACAGCAAATACAACAATAACAGCGGTAGTAGCAGCACCGCCAGTACTACCAGCAGTAACAACAACAACAACAGCAACAAGAACAGCAACAACAACAACAACAACAGCGGCAGTAGCAGCACCGCCAGTACTACCAGTAGTAACAACAACAACAACAACAGCAACAACAACAGCAACAGCAACAACAACAGCGACAGTAGCAGCACCGCCAGTACTACCAGTAGTAACAACAACAACAACAGCAACAACAACAGCAACAGCAACAACAACAGCGACAGTAGCAGCACCGCCAGTACTACCAGTAGTAACAACAACAACAACAGCAACAACAACAGCAACAGCAACAACAACAGCGACAGTAGCAGCACCGCCAGTACTACCAGTAGTAACAACAACAACAACAACAGCAACAACAACAGCAACAGCAACAACAACAGCGACAGTAGCAGCACGGCCAGTACTACCAGTAGTAACAGCAACAGCAACAACAGTAGCAGCAGTAGAAGTAGCAGCAGCAGTAGCACAAGAAGCAGTTACAATGACGATAACAACAACAACAGCAGCAGCACAAGTGGCAGCAGTACATACGCTAATCTCAGGTGCCAAGAAGTGGCAATTCCACCATATTGTGACGATAGCTGTCAACGCTTTTTACAGAGACGGGTATAGCGTATAGTTTATAGATAGCTTATAGATAATTTTAGTAGTGGCGGTAGTGGTAGTGGTGGTAGTGGTTGCAACAGTAGCAGTAGCAGTAGTAATAGCAGAGCAGTGTATCATTATTAATCATATGATGTTGGAGTGGCATCATCAACAGCGGTAGTTGCAGAAGCAACATAAACAGCAGCTAGTAACAGTCTATGCTGTATTCCACCATATCTCTTAACTGTAGCTCTCATTTCTATAGCTTTAACAATATATGTTGCATTAAACTAGCAATTGCAATCCTTATTATTAATATGTATATAGTTATGGCCCAGGACGTGGTACTGAGTTCAAATCCCGTCGAGGTTAGCTTTGTCTTCCATCCCTACAGGGTCGATAGAATAAAGTACCAGTAATGCACTGGAGTGGATTTAATAGACTTTCCCTTTTCTCAAAAGATTGCTGGCCTTGAGTCTAAATCAGAAACAATTATTGATACATAGTTATGGCCCAGAACCAGACTCTGAGTTCAAATCCCACCTAGGTTAGTTTTGTTGTTTATCCCTCCAAGGGTCGATAACAAAGTACCAGTAAGATTTAATATACTTTCCCCTCCCCCCAAAAAAAATTGCTGACCTTGTACCTAAACTAGAAACAATTCATATATAGTTAGGCCCTTTAGGTTCTAAGTTCAAATCCCGCTTTCATCCTACCAGAGGGTCGTTAAAATAAAGTACCAGTAACGCAATGGTGTCGATTTAATTGACTTTTCACTCCCCCCACCCCCGAAAAAAAATCGCTGACCTTATGCCTAAAGTATAGATAATTATAAATATAGTGTTTTCGCCCTTTAGGTTCTAAGTTCAAATCACACCTAGGTTAGTTTTGCTGTTGATCTCTTCTAGTGTCGATAAAATAAAATACCAGTAACGCACTGGGGTCGATTTAATTGACTTTTCACTCCCCCCACCCCCGAAAAAAAATCGCTGACCTTATGCCTAAAGTATAGATAATTATAAATATAGTGTTTTCGCCCTTTAGGTTCTAAGTTCAAATCACACCTAGGTTAGTTTTGCTGTTGATCTCTTCTAGTGTCGATAAAATAAAATACCAGTAACGCACTGGGGTCGATTTAATTGACTTTTCACTCCCTCAAAACGTTGTTGGTATTGTGACAAAATCAGAAACTATTAACATATAGTTATGGCTTTTTTGGTTCCGAGTTCAAATTCCGCCGAGGTTAACTTCGTCTTTCATTCTTACTGGGTGGATAAAAAAAGTACCAGTAATAATAAAAATACTGAGGTGCGTTTAATTGACTTTCCCCTGTCCCTTCAAATTGCCGGCCTTGTGCCAAAGTGGAAACTATTATATGGATTAGCAATATCGCTAGAGGGTCGGACGCCATGCTTTGGCGCATAGAGTTACGGCCCTTGCCATTCTGAGTTCAAATTCCGCCGAGGTTAACTTTGCCTTTCATCCTTATGGGGTCGATAAAATAAAGTACCAGTAATACACTGGATAATTTGCTGGCCTTGTGCCAAAGTGGAAACTATTATATAATATTTTACAGCCACATGATTTGAAGTTTATTGCATTTAATAAATAAAAAAAAATATTAAGGGGTATGTTGAAAATATAACATAGGCATTCAAGTGTTTAAATAAAATTAATATAATTGCTCATTTGAGGAGATGCTATGAAATAACTTATAAAATAAGCATGAGCCCATCATTCTTTATATCAACTTTATCTTCTCAGAGTTTTGTAAAAGACCGGAAGATTGGCTACGCAAACACGATGTTCAAATAAAGTATTGTTGTTTTCTGTTTTCTCTATAGCCTCGGGTTGATTAAAGACCTGTCAGTCAGAAATTATCTGGAAACCCGTCATATTTATATGTGTGTGTGTGTGTGTGTGTGTGTGTGTGTGTGCGTGTGTATGTGTACATGTGTATGTGTACATGAGTGTGTGCATGTGTCTGTTTTGGATAGTTGGCCAGCTCGTTGCACGGCTAAACTCCAGCTGCCGTTGGTACTTATTTTCAACTGGATGGAGTGAAGCACTTTGTTGAAGAACACTATGTGTCACTCGGTTTGGGAACAAACCAAAAACCCACGGATTTGTGATCGAAATACCAACACTCTAACAACTAGGCTACGCGCTATCACTTGAGATATTTTAGCCATTACAATCATCCTACACCCTCTCTTTTCTTTTCTGGAGGAGGGGTGCTCAAGAACCATCATATGCCACTATGGTACTACTTCAAAGCAGCTATATATTTTATTGTGTATAAAACATCAACTGGGGAAGTTCATCCAATGGATATGTTATCATATGTTAGATGTTTATATGTTAAACACAAATTATAGTGACGTGACCTGGCAATAAAACAGCTCTGTAGTTCTACCATACCAAAACTGCAGTGAAGTGACCAATCCCTAAAGATATGGAATGGGCAGCTTGTTTTAGATAGATTTTTACTGGCAGATCAATACAATTGGCGTTGTTCATGTATTAATATGAAGATCAGAGGTCAACTTCGCCTTTCATCCTTTCGAGGTCGATAAGATATATACCAGTCTAGTACTGGAATCTATTTTTCATCTATATCTGTTTTTCCTCTCTCTATCACACATGAACTACCACCATCACTACCACCAGCGCTACTACAACCGCTACCACCACCGCTACTACTAGCGCTTCCCCGGCCCCCTCACTCTTTCTTTCTCTCTCACTCTCTCCTTCTCTGGAAGAAATCTTTTGTATTCAGACCTAGAAAAGGGATGCTCAAGAAACACCGTATGTCATTATGGTACTATTTAAAAGAAGTTATATAGCTTATATACTTTTTGTGTATAAACATCAGCTGATGAAGCTCATACAGGACGGACTTCTTCACAGTTTCCGTCTACGAAATTTTAAATTTCTCTCACAGAACATTGGGCAACCAGAAACAATAGTAGAAGACATTTGGCCTCGCAATATTAGGGCGATTAAAAATGGTGTTTGCATATGTGAGGGTGAGAAAGAGAGAGAGAGAGAGAGAGAGAGAGTGTGTGTGTGTGTGTGTGTATGTGTGTGTATGTGTGTGTGTGTGTGCGTGTGTGTGTGCGCGTGTGACGCTTTGGAAGTGATTCATTAAAAGTTTGTTTTACGATCTACTTCAACAATGAGGATGGCCAAGAAGAAGAAGCATTGGAATAGACTGTGTCAGTCATTGGGTGTACGCTATGTTATTTTAAAGATATGTCTGTTGTGTGTTTGGTTTTGATACCTGGACTCTTATCAGCCTTAACAAGCAACAGCCATGTCCCAGAGCTTAGTATACAACTTATTGTCACATAGGTGATCTCACGTTTAGGATATGTCTTCGTACTGGCCAACATATATATATATATCAATGATATTAATAAATGGAAACTATATTTATAAATCCATATTTATTTTATTATATATATATTTCAAGGGTACCAAAATTTTGGTACGCACTCAGCAGTTAAATACAAAATTTGTTTTATGAACCTGAACCGATAAGGTCTGTTTTCTTGGGTATGCCACCATTTATAAAACAAATTTTGTATTTTATGTGATGAGAGCGTACCAAAATGTTGGTACCCTTGAAATATATATAATAAAATAAATATGGTTTTATAAATATAGTTTCCATTTATTAATATCATTGATATTATATACCAGAAAATCTGTAGAGTGCTTCGAATCAGTTAAATAAATTTGCTGAATAACCAACAAATTAAATATCTATAATATATATAAAGATAGAGATTTATATGGATACTTCTTCGGTCATTGTACAAGGGGATCTATTTTATAAAATTTACACATGTTTCATTAATATGTTAGGTAATGCATCTAATAATGTTAGGAAATCGCTAATCCCCATAATATCAAATCCTTAAACTTGAGTAACGATGACTAGTATATATATATATATTTATATATATATATATATATATATATATATATATATATATATATATATATAGAGAGAGAGAGAGAGAGAGAGAGAGAGAGAGAGAGAGAGAGAGAGAGAGAGAGAGAGAGAGAGCATTTGAAGTTTTTCCAAATTGAAGGATGAGTATTTAAACTTTATTTTATTCAGAGTTAAGGCTCTATTGATTTTTCCCTGGATTTCACAAAA
>OZ024751.1:24552311-24557311 GCA_964016885.1 Eledone cirrhosa
TCACCAACCAAAACTAAACTCCTACCAATACAACGACCACCAACACTACCACCAACATAACCACCAATACAACTACCACCAACACAACTACCACCAACATAACCACCACCAATACAACCACCACCAACACACACTACCACCAACATAACCACCAATACAACTACCACCAACACAACTACCACCAACATAACCACCACCAATACAACCACCACCAATACAACCACCACCAACACAACCACCACCAACACAACCACCACCAACACAACTACCACCAACACAACTACCACCAACATAACCACCAATACAACTACCACCAACACAACCACCACCAACACAACCACCACCAACACAACTACCACCAACACAACCACCACCAACACAACCACCACCAACACAACTACCACCAACACAACCACCACCAACACAACCACCACCAACACAACTACCACCAACACAACTACCACCAATACAACCACCACCAATACAACCACCACCAACACTACCAACCACAACTACCACCAACACAACTACCACCAATACAACCACCACCAATACAACTGCCACCAACACAACCACCACCAATACAACCACCACCTATACAACCACCACCAACACAACTACCACCAACACAACCACCACCAACACAACCACCACCAACACAACTACCACCAACACAACGACCACCAACACAACTACCACCAACACAACCACCACCAATGCAACCACCACCAATACAACCACCACCAACACAACCACCACCAACACCACCACTACTACAACCAACAATATACACCTCCCACCACCAACACCACCACTACTACAACAAACACTATACACCTACCACCACCAACACCACCACTACTATAACCAACACTATACACCTACCACCAACACCACCACTACTACAACCAACACTATACACCTCCCACCACCAACACCACCACCACTACAACAAACACTATACACCTACCACCACCAACACCACCACTACTACAACCAACACTATACACCTACCACCAACACCACCACTACTACAACCAACACTATACACCTACCACCAACACCACCACTACTACAACAAACACTATACACCTACCACCACCAACACCACCACTACTACAACCAACACTATACACCTCCCACCACTTCCACCATCTACCATACTCCCCGCCACCACCCTCACAAACAAACACTGATACATAACAATCCCAAACTATGTTTGACCACCATTCTTTCATATTTGTTAATAAAGCTCTGGTGTTAATTTTGTCCCATTTCTTTCTCTCTATATGTCTATATTTCTCTCTCTCCCTCTCTCTCTATCTATCTATCTCACTGTCTTTCTGTCTCAGCTTTTCTCTCTCCTTTCTTTATCTTTCTCTTTCTGCCTCTTTCCCTCTCTCTCTTTCTCCCTTTGTATGGGTCTTTCTTTTTTCTTTGACTCCGTTTTCTATTTTTTCGTTGCCCTGTTTCATTCTTATGTGTGTGTGTGTGTCTAAGTGTTTATCTATATGTGTCTATGCGTGTATGTGTGTGCATATAAATATGTGTGTGCGTGTGTATGTGTGTGTGTGTGTTCATTTACAGTATTCCCAGTATATCCTAACTTAGTTGTTTGATATTTAGGGGCCTCTCTTTAACCCCCTCATTTTTCTTTGTCTGTTTAAATATCTCTTTCTCTTTCTCACCCCATTCTCTCTCTCTCTCTCTCTCACCCCATTCTCTCTCTCTCTCTCTCTCTCTTTCTCACCCCATTCTCTCTCTCTCTCTTTCTCACCCCATTCTCTTTCTCACTCCATTCTCTCTCTCTCTCTCTCTCTCTCATCATATACCGGGGTGTCGAAAAGTTCTTGGCTTTGAGTAAAATGCAGGAGGATCAGTTAATTATGATTTTATGCAACATATAGCTCTCTCAGATTCACACACTTGTTGCAGCGGTCCTACCTCCCTTGTAAAGGTAACAGCTCTACCCTTTCATAGTCCTACCTCCCTTGTAAAGGTAACAGCTCTACCCTTTCGTGATGGCCTTACAGCCAGGAACTTGTCAGCACCCCGGTATATGTGTGCATCGACAGTCAGTCGATCAACTTTCGCCAAATCGGACCGTGGAAACAATGTTTCCATTGGTCTTTCCAATTGCTAATACACTCTATCGGTCGCAACTCCAAGTAGAAGGAGCAACGTGAAATAAAGTGTCTTGCTCAAGGACATAACGTATCGCCCGGGCTAGAAATCGAACCCACAACCTCACGACTGCGAATCCAATTCTCTAACCACTCAGCCACACGCCTTCACCACACACATATATATATAGACACAATTCTACAAATTTCGACAGGTTTTTGACATGTAATTATGAGTGCCTACTTCAGTTAGGCCAACAGTTCAAACCTACCGATAAACATATGAGTATCATGTGTGCTGAGTTTACTAATTTGCATAAAGCCATATTGGCTAGAAAGTGTATGATATATAGTAACTACAGTACTGAGGCAGAGTTTGTTATTCATAGCATTTTTGGTTAGATGTAGATCTAAACTCTGTCTGTTTACATATCTATCTATCTGAGGTCAGACACCTTTCTCTCCGGCCAACAACTGATTCTTTTTTTCAAATACCACTTTGGAAGAAGAATCAGGATGGAGAGAGAGGTGCTGTACCCCAGCAAGTTTTATGAAAGGTGGGTGAAAGTGGCGAGAATGGCCCGAGTGAATGGGTCTTCTCTCGATATCAGCCTGTAGGTTGAGGAAAAAGAGGAGGGGAGGAAAGGGGTACAAACTCTTCGTACTCCTGGAGATGAGGGTTGCACATTTTTTTCGAGGGTATGTGTTACCCATATGTAATGTCTCCCCCATTGGGGAAAATCGACCAATTTTTAAATTGCATTTGTGATAATATTTTACACGTTTTTTATTGTATGTAAACTTCCCCCTTTGTATTTGTCCCCTTCTTTTGTGTCCCTGTGGCTAATAAAGAAACATATCTATCTGTCTCTCTGCCTATCTATGTTTTTTGTCTAATTGTTTGTCTCTCTACTATCTACCTATCTATCTATCAATCTTTCTTTCTATTGATATATACCTAGCTATCTATCTCTCTATCTATCTACCTGTATATCAATGTATCGATCTATATATCTATAGATATGATCTACCCAGCTATACACTTAACTGTCTATCTAATTATATTATCAAACTATACCTATCTACCTAACTATCAATCTGTCTATCTATCTCTCCCTTTATTTATATTATATATATATATATATCTATATATATATATATATATATATGTGTATGTATATATGTATATATGTATGTATATATCTATGTATATACATACATGCATACATGTGTTAAACGGATATAAAGGTCAGGTCTCCCCTACAGTCTAAGGATACTATCGTGTTAGAAACTGATGCTCATATGTGCTGATTAAAATACATGATGAACTAGTGTACAGCAGCAATCAATCACACCATTATAATGCACTGGTGTTGGCTTACTCATTAACTGTATCTCTTCTACATAATATCATTGCCTCTACAAATGAGATACAGCCTTACGTTTCATTGTCGTTCAGGATATCGTCAGTATGTACTGAAATATCTCATTAAGTAGTAAGGAAAATGATGAACAAAAATAAACAAACATAACGCTAGCACATGATGGTGGGATGGTGCATGATTGATTGATGTTTAGGATAAGAATGAAGGGGATTACAATGTGAACAAACAGTATATATATATATATATATATATATATATATATTATATATATATACATTTACATATACTCTTTTATTCTTTTACCTGTTCCAACCTTCCGCTGAGGCCATGCTGGTATACGGTATATATAGGTTTACATATATACACATTTACATATATGTATATATATACATATATATATATATATATATATATATAGTTTATCCCCTATATATAGGGGGTGGGGTGTACTGGTCTGTTGTTCCTGCGAGTGCGCAGGTGAAACTCAACAGTAATAAACCCTCTACTTAGCCATATTAAATGTATATATATATATATATATATATATATATATATATATATATATAATATATATATATATATATATATATTAGAGAGAGAGAGAGAGAGAGAGAGAGAGAAGAGAGAGAGAGAGAGAGAGAGAGAGAGAGCATAGAGAGGTAGGTAGTTACAGAAATAAAGAAATAAAGATATGTACCATTAATGAACAGACACAAACACACACACAAATATATATATATATATATTATATATATATTATATATATATATATATATAATGCTGTCTACGTGGATAATATGGAGGATGCGTTTACAAAAACCTTGTGTTAAAAGTAAGAAGACTTTCTAAACTGACAGTGTACGGAAACATTGATAGAGTTAAGGAAACTGCTGTCAGTCGTTGACCTTTTTATTCACAAATATCTCCATCTTTCTATATATGCAACAACCTATACGCACAGCCATATACATACACACACATTACGTACATATATATTATAAACACATACATATATACATAAATACATATATAGCTACGTACATACATTCATACCTATGTGCGTACGTACATATATGTATATATATATATATATATTATATATATATATATATATATATATATATATCTAAGGCGGGTAAAATTCCCGAGATCCATGGACGAGTTCTCTCCAGCAGTCTCTGTGTCCCTCATTATCGCTGCCATATCCTGCATCTCCAACAGACCAGTGTCTGTCCCTTAGGGCATCAACATATGTTAACCTTGGTCTTCTCCTCTTCTAGTGTGTCCATGTAGGGGCTCCCAAAGTGACACAGAGAGGAGACTGAGGTTGGCTGGACATGCTCTCACCGACATCCAGAGTTGATATAATATATATATATATATATATATATCATATCATCATCATAATCGTTTTTACGTCCGTTATATATAATCAAGGTTGAACACAAAACAAATCGAAATACGTGGGACGAATGAGCAAAATCTTGTAGTT
>OZ024751.1:24561264-24566264 GCA_964016885.1 Eledone cirrhosa
AAGCAGCAGGATCAACAAGTAGCAAATCATGTTATGAGAGAGGGGGGACACAGAGAGAGAGAGAGAGAGGGGGTGAGAAGAGAGAGAGAGAGGGTAGAGAGAAGAGAGGGGTAGAGAGTGGGGGGAGCTGACTATAGGAAGGAGTGCGTGAGTTCTTTGCAACTACTTATCACCCATCACACATACATTAAAACGTATGTGTGATTAGAAACACACCAATACACACACACACACACACACACATATATACACACATACACACCAATACACACAGACACACACACACATACACACATACACACCAATACACACACATATATATATATATATACATACACAAACGCATGCACATATATATATATATACACAAATACACAAGCACACACACACATATATATATATATATATATATATATATATATATATATATATATATATATATATATATATATATATATATATATGTATATATATATATGTATCTATGTATATATATTCCTTTCTATTTATACATACATATATATATATATATATGTGTGTATGTAAGTGTGTATATATATACCTTTCTATTTATACATACGTGCATAAATAATTTAATTTCGTATATTTCTGACTCCATACATGTACATACTTGCTTTTCTGTGCATAATTTTCATTGTGTTGGCGCGTGCTTATATATATACTTATATATATATATATATATATATGTGTGTGTGTATGTGTGTGTGTGTGTGTGTGTGTGTGTGTGTGTGTGTGTGTGTGTGTGTGTGTGTGTGTGGTATACATGTAATTATGTGTGTGTATTTGCACATATGTATGCGCCAGTGTGTATAAAACCCACATGGTATGTCAATGCACTTGTGAATATGCATAAATACAGAGAGAGAGAGAGGGAGAGAGGGAGAGAGAGAGTGACAGAGAGAGAGGGAGAGAGAGGGAGAGGGGGAGAGAGAGAGAGAGTGACAGAGACAGAGACACAGAGAGAGAGGGAGAGATGGATGTGTGTGTGTGTGTTTGTGTGTGTGTGTGTGTGTGTGTGTGTGTGTGATTGTGTAGATCCCGAGTTAAATTGGAGGTAACCACAGTTAATAAGGTACTCAATACATTAGTAAAGTGTAAACATCATATTTAATAGAGAAAGTGTTTCCACAAGGCTGTAGAAGCCCTTTCTATGTTAAATATGATCCCCTCTCCAGATCTGTACACAACCGGTTTCTTCCAGAAATGGAGAAAGAGAGGAAGTGAGAAAGCGATATAGAGGAAGAATCGATTCCAGTACTTGATTGGTACTTTTTTTTTATCGACTTCAAAAGGTCGAAAAGTAAAGTTGACCTCAACTAGATTTGGACTCACAAATGAGAGTCTGATGAATAGGGTAAAGTATTCTACCTGACGTTCTAATAACTCTGGCAATTCACCGCCTTTGCCTTAAATATAAGAAAAATGAACAAGATAATGTATTCCTAGATACACAAACAAAAATACGATAAGATGTTCATAGTTGGAATGCCTTTCATCAAAATCTCTGGCCACGTGTACTTGTGGCAATGTCAAATTGTCTACAGCGCCGGGCAAAATACTTTGCAGCATTTGTCTCGGCATTTTCCGTCCAAATCGCACCGAAGTCACCTTTTATATATATATATATATATATATATATATATATATATATGTGTGTGTAGAAGTTCTATTTAAATTGTTGGAATACAACAAGCAAATATTTTTATAACTGATATAAAGCACTCAACAAATTATTGGAGTAAAAATACGATATATTAATAAATGGAAACTATATTTATAAAACCATATTTATTTCATTATACATATTTCAAGGACACCTAGTTAAATTATGGTGTGCTTTCATCAGATAAAATATAATATAGATCAGTTTTATAAATAAATGAATATTGACATACCCTTAAAGAATGCGACCATTTCTGTTGGAAGCTCCCGGGTATGTCAATATTTATTTATATATATATATATTATATATATATTTTTTTTTGGGGGGGGGGGGGGGTCGATATTCAACCTACTGATAAACCATTCAAGTATAGGGTCGATAAAATAAAGTACCAGTAACACACTGGGTCGATGTAATCGATTTTCCCCTCCCCCAAAATTTGTTGGCCTTGTGCCTAAACCAGAAACAATTATCATTATTGGCATTATCGGTAGATCGTCAGACAATATGCTTTATGGCATAGAGTTACGTCCCTTTACGTTTTTAGTTCAAATCCCGCCGAGGTTATCTTTGTGTTTCATCTTTACTGAGTCGATAAAATAAAGATTTAATCGACTTTCCCCTCCCCCCCCAAAAAAAAAATTTCTGGCCTTGTGTCTATCTAAGAAACCATTATTATTGCAGTTGTTTGTGCAGTTGCTGCTTCTTCTTCGTACCGTTATCATAAATTTAGATAAACATTATAGAAATGTGAATATTGTACATCTCGCTATTTATGCTCTCCCTTTTATATTTATTATTAGTTTTGTTCTATTTTTGTTCACATTCTAATAAAACTGGAAAAAAGTAAACAAAATGGCATTTCTTCTTTTTTAATATATATTCCATCTGCTAATAAGCCAAGACCAAAACTATTCTAAGGAAAAAAGATAACAAAGATAAAACAAAACAATTATTAAATTTATTGTTGAAAAATATAGCTTTGTTAAATTGGTTTCTTCAGAAGAAAGCAAGCAAAAAATAATAGAGTGTTAATAATAAAAAAAAAAAGAAAATTAAATGATAAAACGAGGAACAACTACTAATAATACTGCTACTACTGCTACTATTTTGATGAAATATTTGTTAAATTAAAATCCAAATTGCGCACCTGCTGAATTTGATGTGGTGGGCTGAAGAAGAAAGTAATTGTTTACTAATTTGCACAGTGCTTGTAAACTTTGTCTTTGAAAACGATAAACGGTTCGTAGTGCAGTCATTTGGAGAGGAATTGCATGCTATTGTATAATTAATAGGAAATAGGAAACGATGGTAATGTCAACGGAGAGCATTTCCAAAGAAAAGTATAAAGAATTTCTATTTAAATATACAAACAAATACAACAACGAATAACAAGAATAACAACAAAAACAACAATAATAGTTGTTATTCATCGTTATAGTCTATTTATTATTAGTGTTAGAGAGAAATCGATATATATACATCGATGTCTATAAATCCTTTTTCAACGTTAGAGACTGTGTTGAACTAGTAGAGGCGTGAG
This sequence comes from Eledone cirrhosa, assembly GCA_964016885.1. Lineage (NCBI taxonomy): Eukaryota > Metazoa > Mollusca > Cephalopoda > Octopoda > Eledonidae > Eledone > Eledone cirrhosa. The sequence continues at coordinate 24,564,492 of OZ024751.1, forward strand.
AGGGTTGGACAATATGCTTTGCGATATTTATTTACAATTTTCAGTTCTGGGTTCAAATCAGACCGAGGTCAAGTTTGCCTTCATCCATCCAAGGTTGATAAAACAAAGTACCAGTTAAATCCTGGAGTCGATATAATCAATTCTCTCTTCACCGCAATTTGCTGGCCTTGTGCCTAAAATGGAAATCATTATTAATTTTAGATATCAATCAATATATATATATATTTATTACCACTGTGTTTGTGTGTGTGTGTTCAAATCCCTGGGAAGTCAACTTTACTTTCATTCTTCCTGGGTCGATAATATAAAGTAGCAGTCGTGCAGTGGAGTCGATTTAATCGACTTTCCTCTCCCCTTCAAATAACTGGCCTTGTGCCTAAATTAGAAATCATTATTATTATTACGATCTGAGTTCAAATCCCGCCGGGGTTGACTTTGCCTTTCATCCTTACGGGGTCGATAAAATAAAGTACCAGTAATGCACTGACTGGGTAATTGCTGGCCTTGTGCCTAAAGTAGAAACAATTATTATTATTATTATTATTGACGGATAGAGTTACGGCCCTTGCCATTCTGAGTTCAAATCCCGCCGAGGTTAACTTTGCCTTTCATCCTTACGGGATCGATAAAATAAAGTACCAGTAATACACTGGGGTAATTGCTGGCCTTGTGCCTAACGTAGAAACAATTATTATTATTAAGGTGGGTTGGCAGTACTGGTAGAGCGTCAGATATGCTGTGTGGCATGTAGTTACGTCCCTTTACGTTCTGAGTTCAAATCCTGTCAAGGTTAGTTTTGCCTTTAATCCTTGCAAGGTCGATGAAATAAAATACCAGTAACGCATTGGCGTCGATTTAATCGACTTTCCCCTTCACCAACAAATATTGCCGGCCTTGTATCTGGATCAGAAATCAATATTATCGTTGACCCTGTTGAGTTAAGTATCAAGAATATCCTTCCAATTACACCTGATACAACAATAGTTCTCTTATTTCATGCCGCTGAGATTTCAATCACATATTCTCTCTATATAGAATTACTTTATTATGTCCTCACTACAGCTGCTATTGTCAACCGCACATAATAGATTGACCATTGTATATATAGGCTTTATGACGAAACGCAATGACAATATCTGGTCAGTTAGCTTTGATTTTCTATGTATTGTATGTAAAATCCCATGAAAGCAATAAACTACTCTGCTTTCTATGATCTTAGCATGCTCCAGTTTGTGTCATGCAGCCATGGCTGTCAGATAGAAATATGTATATTTATATTAACAACAATTGTTGATTTTGTTTAGACCTTAGTTCAACCCGATCCATCAAATCTGAAAGGAAAACTTGAAAATCGAAAGTAAACTGTGTAAAAATTAGGAGCAAGTATCTTGGGATTCTATCAGTCATCATTTCTAACAAGCTATTCATACAAGTTATTTAAAAAGCAATACAACAGACTCAAGCATAGCTGTATTGTGAAGTGGTTTCCGTCCACCACTTCGTAGTTATGACTTCGATCGCATTGCATGTCCAGCTGTAAACATGAACGAGAAAATTAAATTGATAAATCGGTGCTTTGTAACAAAGTCTCCATTTATATTTGTTCCTGCATTTAACACAGAAAATCCCTTGTTTCTTATCCTAAATGAAGTCAACCATCGATTATTCACTATATGTGTGTATGATAGTGCGTGTATTATATTTATATATATATATATATATATATATATATATATATATATATATATATTAAAATATAAGTATTAATAAAAT
>OZ024751.1:24598764-24603764 GCA_964016885.1 Eledone cirrhosa
CTTAAGTTTCATTTATTTTGGTGGCAATATTGTGAAATAAATTTACTTAAGTTTTAGCAACTCTCTAACCACTAAACCATGCACTTTCACATTATTATTATTATTACTATTATTATTGTGTGAATTGGCAGTATCGGTAGAGGGTCGAACGCCATGCTTTGACGCATGGAGTTACGGCCCTTGCCATTCTGAGTTCAAATCCCGCCGAGGTTAATTTTGCCTTTCATCCTTACGGGGTCGATAAAATAAAGTACCAGTAATGTACTGAGATAATTGCTGGCCTTGTGCCAAAAGTAGAAACAATTATTATTATTATTATTAGGGCGGTGGATTTACAGTATCGGTAGAGGATCGGACGCCATGCTTTGCAGCACAGAGGTATGGCCCTTTACGGCTTTGGTTCAAATCCTGCCGAGGTTAGCTTTGCCTTTCATCCTTACTGGGTCGATAAAATAAAGTACCAGTCACGCACTGGGGTCGATTTAATCGACTTTCCCCTCCCCCAAAATAGCTGGCCTTGTGCCTATATAAGAAACCATTGTTATAATTAGCAGTGGTGGTGGTGGTGGTGGTGTGTGGGATGTTGTGGTGGGGCGGGATGGTAGTAGTAGTAGTAGTAGTAGCAGTAGTAGTAGTAGTAGTAGCAGTAGTAGAAGTAGTAGTAGTATATTCCCCGAGTCTACAGAAACGTTAACAGCCCCAACGAGGGTCACAGAATTAAAAGAAAATCCAAATAAAAAAAAAAAAAGATATTTTGAAACTGGTTTACATGTGACCTTTGACCTGGTGTTTAAATCTCCCAATTCTTCACATATCACACACAGATCACGGCTTTGAACGGATTTATTGGCAATGTTATTATATAGCTTAATACGATAATTAATAACGATCGGATGGTGGGGTAGAGGGGGGAGTGGTGATGTAGAGTGGGAGGATACGGAATCGGAAATCGATAGATCACCATTGGAGTGCAACAAAAATATGTGTCTTATGCAAACTGATACTTGATATAAATACAATAACAAACAAACAAACAAACAGCAACAATAACAACAACAAGAGCAGCAAAAAGAAACATTAAAAAAAATACAATCAATAATACATAGACCTTTCTTTTAAGAAAGAAAGAAAGAAAGAAAGAAAGAAAGAAAGGAGGGGGAAAAAGAAAGAAGGAAAGAAATGAAGAAAGAAAGAAAGAGAAAGCATCGGAAAGAGGGAGAAAAAATGGAAGGTGAAAAGAAAACAAAAAAGAAAAAAGAAACGAAAGAAAGAAAAGAAGGGAAAAAAGAAAAGAAGAAAAAAGAGAGAAAAAAGAAAGAAAAATGAAAGAAAAAAGAAAGAAAGAAGAAAGAAAGAAGTTGGAAAGAGGGAGAGAAAATGGAGGGTGAAAAGAAAACAAAAAAGAACAAAGAAACAAAAGAAAGAAAAGAAGGGAAAAAAGAAAAGAAGAAAAAAGAAAGAAAAAAGAAAGAAAAAAGAAAGAAAGAAGAAAGAAAGAAGTTGGAAAGAGGGAGAGAAAATGAAAGGTAAAATGCAAACAAAAAGCTGAGAGTGAGAGGGGGGAAGGGGAAGTGTTTGTTGGCAGGATTCCTCATTCGAGTAGCAATGAAAGATTTAGTTAAATATTTCAATAGTTTTTGCCTTGTTACAAAAGATTTATCTCAAGCCAATAATGTTTGCATGAAGTGACGTATAGACGAATATATAATACTATAAGCACAAGGCCAGCAATTATCCCAATTTATTACTGGTACTTTATTTTATCGACCCCGTAAGTATGAAAGGCAAAGTTAACCTCGGTGGGATTTGAACTCAGATCGAAAACGGACGTAACTCTTTGCTGCAAGGCATGGCTTCAGACCCTTTATCGATACTGCCAAACCACCGCCTGATTTCTACTTATAGGCACAGGGCCAGGGATTTTGGGGAATGGGGAAAAAGTCGCTTAAATCGACTGCAGTGCGTTACTGGTACTTTATTTTATCGACCCTGTAAGGATGAAAGGCAAAGCCAACCTCTGCAAAGCCGTAACTCTGTTCTGCGATACATATTGTCCGACGCTCTAAAGAATTATGATAATAATTGGTTTCTGATTTAGGCACAAGGCCAACAATCTGGGGGAAGGGGAAAGTCGATTAAATCGACCCCGGGGCGTTACTGGTACTTTTTTTATCAACCCCGTAAGGAAGAAAAGCAAAGCTAACCTCGGTGGGATTTGAACTCAGAACTTAAACGGTCGTAACTATATGCCGCAAAGCATTCTGTCCGATGCTCTACTTATGTTACTAATCTACCACTCTGTGATAATGGTTTCTGATTCAAGCACAAGTCCAATATTTTGCGGGGTAGAGGAGAAAGTTGATCAAATCGACCCCAGTGCGTTACTGATACTTTATTTTATCGATGAAAGGCAAAGATAATCAAGGCACGATTTGGACTCAGAAGGTAAAATCTGTCCAGAGGAATATTGGTTCTACCGGGAGCAACTCCCTGATTCCCAAGCTATGGACTCTATCGAGTAACATTATTCCAGAGACCTTTCGGAAGAATTCCATTTCTACTGCTTGTATTTGCGATCTATTCTTTAAAAATGTTTCCATTTTGTCCGCGGGGTGCATCCGAAACACCGCTCTGACCAAGGTGTAGAGTTGTCACCCTTTCCTTTTTCACTTTTTTCTTCTTTTGTCCAGTAGTCCTTGCTTTCCCCCGTCCTTTTCCTCTCATGAATAGTATTTATAGTCCTTTCCAATACTACTTTCTTTTTCTGGAATGTTTAACCAATTTATAGTTATATCAACAATGGATAAACATTCTTTTGAATTGACATGTAGTTACAATTTAGATAATAATTGTTTCTACTATTGGCACAAGGCCAGCAATTACCCCCAGTGCATTACTGGTACTTTATTTTATCGACCCCGTAAGGATGAAAGGCAAAGTTAACCTCGACAGGATTTGAACTCAGAATGGCAAGGGCCGTAACTCTATGCGTCAAAGCATGGCGTCCGACCCTCTACGTGTACTTTACTAACCATCGAGGGTTGAGAATTTTGGTTAAGCTACATCGACAATAAAACCAAATAGAACAAGATTGAGTTTATTTTGAAACGAAATTCTTGTTCAATCATAAATCCAAATGTGAAATAGTTTTCAATTATATTCTGAAATGGTGGTAAACATTTCTATTTAATCCTTACACTTTAAGCTTTCCTTTTCACTAATATTCTATTAATAAAGGTCCTTTCTTCTTCGTTCCAATCTCCGCTCAATGACATCTCTCACAAATGCTATTTCTGTGATCGCTCATTGAATCTCATTAGTTGAAGTTGGAAATGTCTTTCGCTTTACAGAAAATATTTTCTCTTTCTCTATATCAATCACTATATCCTTTTATCCCATACTTAAACGCACTTTCTTTCACTCACTTTCTCTCTATCTATCTATCTCTATCACTCACTTTCTCTATATATTACTATTTCTCTATCACTACCTCTTTCTCTAGATATCTGCCTCTCAATCTCTCATATACAGGGTAAGTGAAAAGTAACTCCCTATTTTAAAATTCTTATAATTTATTTCTTAACTATAATTTTTACAAGAAATGAATATGAGAAGAAAGCGTATAGCATGGAGTTTTATTTAAAATTCGATGTGGTCACCAGCATAATATTTGCATAATATTTCTATATGATATATATATAATATGTATATATATTATGATGTGTGTGTGTGTGTGTGTGTGTGTGTGTCGGGTTCAATCGGTGGTAAACCACAGTAAGTAAGATACTCAATACAAAGCAGAGTATAAATATTTAATATAGAAATGGCTTCTACAGGACTAGAACTGTTTCATTCGAAGGAAATCAGATATATATATATATATATATTCATTTATTTATTTAATATAGAAATGGTTATTACAGGACTAGAACTGTTTCATTCGAAGGCGTGTGGCTGAGTGGTTAGAGAATTGGATTCACAGTTGTGAGGTTGTGAGTTCGATTCCTGGACCGGGCGATGCGTTATGTCCTTGAGCAAGACACTTTATTTCACGTTGCTCCTTCTACCTGGAGTTGCGACCAATAGATAGTATTAGCAACTGGAAAGACCGACGGAAACATTGTTTCCTCGGTCCGATTTGACGAAAGTCAATCGATTAAAAAAAAAAAATATATATATATATATATATATATATATATGAGATATATATATATAGTGATGGGTATATCACTCGTTCGTTACTAAATGTGAGAAAGCTCAATGCATTAATCACATATGGAAAAATACAGAGCATAATAACTTTAATTTCAATGAAAAACCAAAGATAAATCTTCAAATCATTTTATTAACTTCTACGTTCGTTTCAACTCTAAACACCACTGTGAAAATATAGAGATATATATTTGCTGATTAATTAATTAACTTCCTGGTGAGATTTTAATGTTATGTGATTGCAGCTGTTTAATTAATTTGATAGATTAATTGATTAATTTGTAAATAATTATCTCTATATTTTCACATTTATATTTCATTAAAATTGAAACGAGCGTAGAAGTTAATAAAATAATTTGGTTTTTATAAGGAATACGTTATTTAATAAAATATTCCTTATTATAACTATTATGTTATAACTCTCGGATCTCAAATAATAGGGAGGAAGAATAAGGGGTGTGGAATTGGTAATTTTTCTAGGTTGTCTCCGTTGATTTTTTAAAAAACCAGAATTAGTCGTTTAGTTTACATATTGAGACCCCCAAATCATCGTATTTATTTTATATCTTATGAGATTTCTGGTAATGTACATTTTTGTCGTCTGTGATGTTTTTTAATGTATAGAGAAAATTAATTGTCGCAGGAATTCTGCTAGTTAAAATAATATTTCGCCAGAGAAATCAGCGGAAGCGTGTTGGAATAAGGGCGTATGGGGTGGAAAAAATCTGAAAAATTAATAGGCGTGGGGTGGACGATTATTCGAGATCCGGGGGTACGTTATAACGCAT
>OZ024751.1:24608764-24611264 GCA_964016885.1 Eledone cirrhosa
TTTTTCCGTTGTCTTCGCCATCATTTTCTATTCATTGAACATAATCAGAAAAAAAGAAAAAAAACATTAACAACAACAATAACAACAATAATGACGTCTGGTTTATGCACAAGACCAACAATTTGGGGGGGAGGGAAAAATCGTTTAAAATTGATCTCAGTGCATTACTGGTACTTTATTTTATCGACCGAGTAATGATGAAAGGAAAAGTTAAACTCGACGGGATTTGAACTCAGAACGTAAAAAGACGTAACTCTACGCCACGAAACGTACTGCCCGACGCTCTACCGATGCTGCCAATCCAACGCCGCCATAATAATGCTTTCTTATATAGGCACAAGGCCAGCAATTTGGGAAGAGGGGGGTGAGGTCGATTAAATCGACCCCAATGCGTGACTGGTACTTTATGTTATCGACCCTCGTAAGGATGAAAAGCAAAGTTAACCTCGGCGGGATTTAAACTCAGATCATAAAGGGCCGTAACTCTATGCTGCAAAGCATAGTGGCCGAACCTCTACCGATACTGCCAATCCACCGCCCTCAACGCCGCCATGATAATGGTTTCTTATATGCTGCAAAGCATGGCGTCCGACTCTCTACCGATACTGCTAATCCACCGCCGCCATAATATTGATGATGATGATGATGATGATGATGATGATGATGATGATGATGTCAATAGTAATAATAATTGCATGGAAACTGTGTAAGGATTCTCTTTTACTCAAATAAAACAGTTTATTTCTTGGTAAATCTCGCTCTTGGTCCTAATATTTTAGCCCTAACACCAACCAGAGAAAGTCTAACGGCAGGACTGAATAATGAAGCAAGTATGAATTCGAAATCTTTCTGAGAAAGAGAAGAAACCTTAGTTTGAAATGTCTTGGAGCAAACTGTCATCTGACTGCTTAAACTTTTAATGACATTTGATAAATGCCTCTATATCGTGTGTCAAATTTCTGAATCGATTCTATGGTATAACTTACATATTCAAATGATAGCTTCTAGCTGGACGTGTGCCCGTTGCATAAATGCATATTGTATATGTGTGATATCGTGTTCATAATGCACACCATCCATCGTATGTGCAATTTCTGACAACCTCCTGAAAACATTGTTGCTGTATTGCAACAAATGTGAAAGAATTTCTTTTACGATTTTATTCTATCTTTTATTATTATTACTATTATTATTATTATTATTATTATTATTATTATTATTATTATTATTATTATTATTATTATTAAATAAATAAATAAAGAAAGAAAGAAATCATTATTATTGTTGTTGTTGTTGTTGTTGTTGTTGTTGTTGTTGTTATCATCATCATCATCATTATTATTATCTATTTTGTTAAGTTGTACATATTCTATCTTATTTTTTATATTTATTTTATTAGGTTGTACATATTTATTTATTTATTTATTATTATTATTATTATTATTATTATTATTATTATTATTATTATTTCGAATTCTGCTAACACGTTTATAATTTCGCACCAATGGCTGACAGCGAAGAAAATTTATAACTGAATTCGAATATGATTTAAAAATTCGGTCAAAAACAAACAGAAATTCTCCATATTTTCTTTTCATTTCTCACTATCTTCTAGTCATTGATCTTTCAAACATTAGAAACCATGAAATATATATATATATATATGTGTGTGTGTGTGTGTGTGTGTGTGTATGTGTGTGTGTATGTGTGTGTGTGTATATAAAGAGAGATGTGTGTGTGTGTGTGTGTGTGTGTGTATAGAGATGTGTGTGTGTGTGTGTGTGTGTGTGTGTGTGTGTGTGTGTGTGTGTGTGTGTGTGTGGCTGGGTGCTTATCTGGTTGTGAGTAAGTATGTATTTAAGTATCTATATAAATATAATATAATATAATGTAGTATAATATAAGAGATGTTTGTACGTGGGAGTTTGTAAAAGAGAGTAAAAAGTACTCAATACAGAAGGTAAACATTTATTATCATTATGGAGTTAATGCTGCCTATTCTCAGACGCTTCAGAATTAAGTGTTCATCATTGTTGCGTTTACAACAGTTACGTGAACATCTGGTAAATACGTAACTCTGAGATCTGAAGAAGCGAATAGACAGAGAAACATCTAGACGTCTTAGAAGATTGCTAAAGTAAATATATAATACAAAGAAGGGTGTACTCATACGTCAGGATCAAAGGCAAAGTTAACCTCGGCGGGATTTGAACTCAGAACGCAAAGGGACATAGCTATATACCGCAAAGCATGTTGTCCGATACTCTACCGATACTGCCATAATAATAACAATAATAATTGTTTCTACTTTAGGCACAAGGCCAGCAATTACCCAGTGCATTACTGGTACTTTATTTTATCGACCCCGTAAGGATGAAAGGCAAAGTCAACCTCGGCGGGATTTGAACTCAGATCGTAAAGGGACGTAACTATGCTGGAAAGCATGGCGTCCGACCCTCTACCGATACTGCCAATCCACCAATGGCTACTTATATAGGCA
>OZ024751.1:24616264-24618764 GCA_964016885.1 Eledone cirrhosa
ATATATATATATATATATATATATATATATACACAGTATATATATATATATATACACAGTATATATATATGCACATTATATATATATATATATATATATATATATATATATATATATATATATATATATATATATATATATATATATATATATATACATGTATAGAGGTATAGATATAGATATACACACATTCATTCATATATATACATTTCTATCTTATATATATACTAGCTGGCCCATCCGGCTGGCGCCCGGCTACCATTGGCGTGTTCTACGGCATTCATATATATATATAGCTGACGTACCTATCTTCGCTTGGATAAACAGACGATAAACCGTCTGTGTAGTATAGTATTACTGTTGAAAATATATAGTACAGTATTACTGTTGAAAATATATAGTACAGTATTACTGTTGAAAATATATAGTACAGTATTACTGTTGAAAATATATAGTACAGTATTACTGTTGAAAATATATAGTACAGTATTACTGTTGAAAATATATAGTACAGTATTACTGTTGAAAATATATAGTACAGTATTACTGTTGAAAATATATAGTACAGTATTACTGTTGAAAATATATAGTATAGTATTACTGTTGAAAATATATAGTACAGTATTACTGTTGAAAATATATAGTACAGTATTACTGTTAAAAATATATAGTACAGTATTACTGTTGAAAATATATAGTATAGTATTACTGTTGAAAATATATAGTATAGTATTACTGTTGAAAATATATAGTACAGTATTACTGTTGAAAATATATAGTACAGTATTACTGTTAAAAATATATAGTACAGTATTACTGTTAAAAATATATAGTACAGTATTACTGTTGAAAATATATAGTATAGCATTACTGTTGAAAATATATAGTACAGTTTTACTGTTGAAAATATACGACATTAATAACACCTCAGTATCTCTCATAAACAGACATATACCCATACACACATACACACACTAATACAGACACACATACACACACACACTACTACTACCACTACCACTACTACTACTACTACTACTACTACTACTACTACTACTACCACTACTTTGACGCTAAACTCCGCCAGTTGCAGACTGCGCATCAAACACGAGGTATTTTTCTCCACAAAGTTCGATCACCAACTGTATAGTTTAAAGAGCAAAGATCAAGTCCAGTCCATAAATTGACATTGTCAAGCCATCGATTTGGCTGCCTTACTTACCAGCCAACCTTCCTTCCAGGCATAACCTACTCACACCACGAGTTGATCTTTTTATATGACCGTATAGTTTGAGTTCTCTTGACTTGACAATTGATGTAATTGGTCTAAGTCTGGTAATGTTGAGCAGCTCACTGATACAGATACGGTCGCTGAGCCGCTTGCTAGTCATAAGTCTCATGATGTGGTTCTGGAATGTAGAGAGCTTCTGAAGTGACCTTGTCGTCCAATTAACACAGTCAAGACCATATAACACAACTGATAGGATGTAAGTATCGAAGCCTTCAAATGATAGGAAACTCGTTTTGATGTTAGTATTTCCTTGTTCTTGTTGAAAGCTGCCCAACCTAGAACGATGCGAACACACAAACACAAAGACACACAGACACGCGCGCGCACACACACACACACACACACACACACACACACACACTCACACACATATATATATATATGCACCAACACACTCTCTAGCATATACACACATACACACCGGCACTCACACACACTGATACACATGCACACACACACACACACACACACACAGAGTTTCTTGATCATAAGCCTGTCTGGGGGTTAAATGCCACCCATAAAACCTCAGTATCTATCCTGAAGTAATATACAGCCACACACACATACAGACACACAAACACACACACACATACACACACGTCCACCCACACAGTTGCTTGACCAAAGGCTGCCCGAGGGTTAAATGCCTCCAATAAAACCTCAATATCTATTCTATAGTGACATACAGCCACACACTCATACAGACACACAAACACACACACACATACACACACGTCCACCCACACATAAGCTTGACCAAAGGCTGCCCGAGGGTTAAATGCCTCCAATAAAACCTCAATATCTATTCTATAGTGACATACAGCCACACACACATACAGACACACACTCATACAGACACACAAACACACAGACACACATACACACACGTCCACCCACACACAAGCTTGACCAAAGGCTGCCCGAGGGTTAAATGCCACCAATAAAACCTTAATATCTATCCTGATCCTTCAGGATCCTGACTCCCTAGATAACAATATTACATATTGTGTCTCTTATATAAGACAGGTGTATGATATATGTCCCCCAGCGCCAGTAGCACCAGCACCGCCACCGCCACCACTACTACCACCACCGCCGCCGCCACCACCACCACCACCACTACCACTACTACCACCACCGCCGCCACCACTACTACCATCGCCGCCGCCACCACCACCTCTACCACTACCGCCGCCGCCACCACCACCT
>OZ024751.1:24623764-24658764 GCA_964016885.1 Eledone cirrhosa
TATTATTCAATATATATATATATATATATTATTCAAAATGTTAATAAATGATAAATATTCTCATAATCAAAATATATATTTTATTATACATATTTCAAAGGTACAATGGTGTTTAAGTACGTTTTCATCAGACAAAATATATGATTTCATATGTGACATACCGCTACGGTTTTGATTATTCAATTCCAGTATTATTATTATTATTATTATTGTTCAATGCCAATACTGGAATTGAATAATCAAAACCGTAGCGGTATGTCACATATCAAATCATATATTTTGTCTGATGAAAACGTACTTAAACACCATTGTACCTTTGAAATATGTATAATAAAATATATATTTTGATTATGAGAATATTTTTCATTTATTAACATTTTGAATAATACATATATATATATAGAGAGTTATGTAAAACTTAAGCTCTGTTACCTACATGGAGCACTCTTTTTTCCTGGACTTTTCCGACGGAATTACTTCACATATATATATATATAGAAGTGGTAACACAACATTTAGTTCACCATATCGAGAACAATTGTTTCACCTTAGCGGATCTTCAGCTCGTAATGGACATAGTTATACGGAACAGGAAGGACAACCGTATGAACGCGGATGCGCAGGAACGGTCACTTCACCCAGGCAATACAAAATTGCGCGCGAGAGATGTAAGGGAGATAACTGAGAAAGTCTGGACTTTCGCAGTTATCTCCCTTACACCTAACTGTTGTGTTACCATTTCTACCTAACTCGTCCTATGGACTGAGTGCTCTACCACTACGGATATTACCTTCCAGTACTCTCTCTCTCTCTCTCTCTCTCTATATATATATATATATATATATATATATATATATATATAGAGAGAGAGAGAGAGAGATAGAGAGAGAGGATATATATATAGGATATATATATATATATATATATATATATATATATCCCAGTAGAAGGAAGACGCAGTAGACGAAGACCACGAAAAACATGGGCGGAGGTGGTGAGAACAGACCTCAGATCGCTGAACCTCACGGGGGAGATGACAAAGGACCGTGACAAGTGGAGAGATGCTGTGCTGAATAAGACCCGTCCCAACCTTGCAAGCTGGGAGAAGCGGACGTATGATGATGATGATGATATATATATATATATATATTTATTTATTTATGTAATAAACAACCCAATACAATTATTCCATTTACCAAAGGTTTCACGAAGACAAGTGAACTCAACAGAGACGTCTGAAGTCGTTCATCAGAAAGGAAAATTTAATATGGATGTGAGATATGAAATTAAAAACAAAGGCTATTACAATTGAAAGCGAGGCTGAAATAAAATATAATAAAAAAAAAAAAATATACACACTGATGGAGAGCGTAAGGTTAGGGGTTAAAAATACATATATATATATATATATATATACACATACACACACATATATATATACACATATACACATACACACACACGCACACACACACATATATATATATATATATATATATATATGCGTGAGTATACATAGATACAAACATAGCACATTTCGAGTTATTGACTTAATATGTTTCCATCTGACCAGACAGCCGAGAAAATAAAAATAAAAATATTAAGGTATAACATTTTTCGATAATATTTATCAGTGAATACCGCTTGTATTGGATTACGCTTTAGTTAATTATAAGTTTATATTATATCCAGATTATTAGGCATAGCTTAATTTCTATAGCAATCAAATATTTAAGTTTATTACAAATTTATATGCTTAAATTAATTTAATTTAATTTAGCTCATTCTAGATTATGACAATGTTTTATTATAAGGTAAGATATTCTATTAACATTATACTGCAACATTAAAACAATTTCTCTTTAATGCCTAATTAAATAACTATTAAAATGTATTAAAATACATATATCCCCATCAATATATATAATATATTTTGTTCATTTATTATCTAAATTAATTTAAAATTCACTTTATGTGAAACTTCGTTCTTTTTTAATTTTCATTTCACTTAATGAATGGTTATATTTACTTCAATACTTAATTATTCTAATATATTTAGTTTAATTTTAATGTATTATTAAACTATTAATTATTATTTATTAATGTATATTTTTTTTCCAAGCTAATAAAATTGACGGACAATGTAAACAAAAGGAAGATAACTCTTTTACAAAGTAAACATTTTATAACTTAGAGGGAATCTCTTCCCTCGTGTCCAGCGATATTTTAAGAATCTTAACATATCTAATGTATATATCTTAATTGATGTCTAATTAAATAGTGAGCTATCCTAATCCGTTCGTAGAATAAAAGAAACTCTCAATGAGGTTATGCTATTACATATAAATATCTATAAATTATTACTTCAATTAGGCAAAATTTACATATATTTAAGTTGTTATTTGTCCTTATTTTTTGGGAACTGGTACAATGCCTGGAAAGTCTTACCAATTTTATGATGTCAACTACTAATTGATTCATTCTTTTTGTTGATTAAATTGTCATAGTTTGTGATTATGTGAAGTATCTCCTCATTACAAAGATGGCAAAATTCTGAGATTGCAGAATTCCAGTAGGGGATAGCAAACTTAATTTCCTCCAAGAGATGGAGTATTTAATGTTATTGTCCTTTAAAGACCATACTAATTGTGAAAGTGAAGTTGAACATTTTTTATCCAGTCTATTAAAAGTATGTCTGTGATTATACCAACGTTCCTTAAATTTAGATGAAGTGACACCTATGTAATTATATATATTACCATTTGCCTTAATAGTACATTTATATACTAGATTTTTATCAAGGCAATTATTTTATAAAGGGCATTCGGACCTATTTCTACAATTACATTTATTCTCATTATTTACAGGTATTATACTATTCGCATTGCTATTTAAAGGCGTTATACTATTATTCATATTTAGACTATTATTATTGTTATTTTTAATAATTAATATATTATTATTATTATTATTATTCTTTGAGTCTCAGTCATTGATGTTATTTAACTGGAAAGTTTGTTGAAATGAATATCAAACCGTTACCTGCAGCCTCAGATATTCAGGACGTATCGGAGGGTTCTTGCTGTTCCCAGCAAGCATGCCTTTTGAAGTGTTCCAAAAAGCAGGGCTGGACTAATATTCTTTAACCATCCTTTCAATTAAGTGTTGGTATAATCCTATCTTTTAGACCTCTGAGGTACTCCTGGCCTCTATATGTTTTTTTTTTACTTAATGTTTCGTATTATATTTATGATTTCATTTTCAAAATTAGCCAGGAGTTTATTATATGGAGGATTTTTTCTAGATCTAAAAATAAGATCAAAATTATGATTGGTGTTTTTCTTATTAACTTTTTCCTTGTTTTCAAAGTGGAAAGCACGCCACTGCAGTCTTCTTATGAAAGAGTTGGATTACTCTATAAGTTGTCTCATATATTCATCATTTGATTGTAATGGTATATCCTTGAGGGATGTAGAAATCCTGAAGAATTCCATCATTTATTTAGAATTTATCTGTCGAGTGCTTCTAATCTATTGTAAAATTGAATTTGTTGAATAATCAACGAACCATATAAACTTTTGGTTTTATATATATATATATAAATTACAGAATAATCAAAACTATGTTCAAAACATTTTATTGCTGACAATCGTTTCTTCCAAACTTTCGTTTGGAATCATCGGAGCACTAGCAAAGTTTAGACATATAATTAACCTCCTATTCCACAGAACAATCGTAAAGATATATAGATGTTAGTGTTGTCATTAATAGTGCCATATTTAAAGAGTGAAGATGGTGTGGTTAGTATCAGTGGATGCAACATAGATTATAAAAGAATAATACAACAATTATAGAGGAATTAAAGAAGAAAGTTACTCACAAAACGAGGACATTAGCAGTACATATACAAGCGTATAGAAAGTGCAGATGTGTTAGGCATGTACAGAATAACAAGGTAAGAAACAAGCAATGGTACTAAGCATATATATCACAGTGTGGCAAAGGCATCACATAATACAATACAGGTATAAAAGCATATTAAGCAGACAGAGATGCTTGTGTATGATGCTTGTGCTGAAGCTCACGGAGGAGATGACGAAAGACCGTGATAAGAGGAGAGATGCTGTGCAGAATAGGACCCGTCCCACCCTTGCAAGCAGGGAAAAGCGGACGTAAAATGATGATGATGATGATGATGATGATGATGATGATGATATATATATATATATATATATATATATATATATATACGAGGGTAAGACACAAACTGTCGACACAAGCTCTTTATTTAAAAAAGGACTTTATTGCATAAGTTTAAACAGCATCTCCTTCAAAATAGATCCCTAGCACGGCAATATATCGATCTCAGCATTTCTGCCATTCCTGGAATGCGGCCTCAAAGTGAGAAAGTTTCACATATTTCTTGTTATTTGTAAAGTATCCAAGTTATTTCTCTGGAATACTTTTGATGTCGTTCAGGTAAATTCCTTCAGCAGATTCCACAGAATATGTCAAGCAGATATTCTTTTCTGTAGTCCCCATGGTCAGTTCTGTGATCCTTCTATCATCTCCGCCTTTTACTGGAAAATATAGAAGACAGAACATCATCATCACCATTGTCATCACCATTATATGTACAACCCTTGCCAGAAGGGTCGATTATATCACGATGGTGCCTTATTTATTTTAGATTATAAAAAATATAATTGAAAGAACTAAGAAGGAACTACATAAATTCTTCAAAAGTTTTAACCTAAGTATTACTTTAAATAAGAACACCAAAACTGTTAATTTCCTTGGTGTTACCCTATGCTTAGACTCTAAAACCTTTACACCTTACCATAAACCTAATGAAAAACTTTTTTATGTTGATACCAATTCTAACCACCCTAGATCTGTCTTAAACTCAATTATTAAAGGTGTATCTAATAGAATTAGTAATTTATCTTATAATGAAGATATATTTAACCAAAATGCTCATTATTATAATGAGTTCTGACTATAAAAATAAAATTAAGTTTATGCCTAAAAACTCTTTTGCCAACTGTAACAATCTAATATTATTTCACATATTTTGGCTATGAAAAAAACCTACAAATATTCTAACTAATAAAGGTAGTTATATTATTGATTGTAACAGTGGATTAAATAACGATATGCACCCCCTCTACAGTTCCTCCCAACATTAATAATAAAAACATCTTAAAGATGAGAAAAACATTGTGAATAAAAGGCATAGTATATTCACTAAACCTAACATCTGTAATACTAAACATAAAACTGAAGGTAATAATCATAAGGGTATACTTATTAGTAACAAAAGTAAAAAGAATTTAAATGTTTCTACTAATATAGCTAGAGTATTCTTCTCTATTATTGAAATCAATGTCCAACTTGATCACAAATACCATATTTAATTAATAAAAATACCATTTAAAATCTTTTACTCTACCACACCTAACATTGCGAGTAGTAACAAGAAAACTATTAAATATTTTCCTTCTTATAACTCAGATCGTAAAGGGACGTAACTATTTGCATCAAGCATGGCGTCCGACCCTCTACTGATACTGCCAATCCACCGACTTATAGGAATAATAATAGCAATTCTAGTATTCATATATCTAACTCTAATAACTCTTCACATCTTTAACCTCAAAACAGCTTATATACTTAGATGCCCGTGTAAGATGTTGCATGGCAGTGAGACAGGGGTAGCTTCTGCGGAGGATATGCGACAGCTGGAGATAAATGAAGCAAGCATGCTCCAATGAATGTGCAATGTCAATGTGCGTGAACGATCAAGCATAGTTGAGTTGACAGTGAAACTGTGGTGTATAAGAGGGATAAACTGTAGTGTGCGGGAGAGAAAACTGCATTGGTATGGCCATGTGATGCGCATGGAAGATGACCGCTGGGTGAAGAAGTGCCAAGAAATCCGGTGGAAGGAAGGCGCAGTAGAGGAAGACCACGAAAAACATGGGCGGAGGTGGTGAGAGCAGACCTCAGATCGCTGAAGCTCTCAGAGGAGATGACGAGGGACTGTGACGAATGGAGAGATTCCAAGCTAAAGAGGAACCATCCCACCCTTGCAAGCAGGAAAAGGCAGACATATGATGATGATGATGATGATGATGATATATATATATACATATATCTATCTATCGATAAATATATATATGATTGTGTAGATATGTGTATGTTTGTGTTTTTCTCAGAAAGACAGACTTTTCTACTGCCACCACTAGCCAATCACCCAACTTACTCCTTACTCATTCATCTCTGCTTCTACCCCCTCTTACCAACTCCCTTACAACTTGACACACCCTATTTTATATAAAAATGAAAATAAACTCTTCCTTCCCTTTCTTATTGACACAGTTTCCACTCACCCACCCTTTTTTTTCTATGTAATCAATCAGGTCACTGTTACTGATTAGTTACAGTCAATATTTCATTCGGCCCCACAAGATGGTATAATGGTGCAATGGATAGTGGTGAGTCAAAACAAGGAAATAAGCTTTTATGTGGTCATTTGATTGCTAGAAAGAACAACCAAATCCACTTTCCCACCACCACAATCACCTCATCTTCAAAGAAGAAAGAGGAATATTAGTTAACCCTTTAGCATTTAAACCGGCCATATCCGGCCAGAATTCTCTCACCTCTTTCTGTTCAAACCGGCTGTAACTGGATGCTCATACTGACATTAAGCTATTGTTCTCAAAATAAATAACATCAAAATCTCATAGATTTGATATTATGTGAAATAAAGTCTTTACTGTGAAAATACAATAGTAAATATAGAGTAATGTAAATGGTAAAGGGTTAAAATGACTAGATGGTCAAGGAAGGAATATCTTTCATTATGGGTTTGACCTAATGAGAAGCATCATCATAAATACCATCATCATCATTATCAACGCATCTCTCTTTCTCACTCTCACTCTTTCTTAATATATATAATTGAAATTTAAGTTCACTCCTCTGCAGGTTTAGCTGGCCTCTTATGATATTGTATCTCACAGGAGGTTTCTCTGGTCTTTTAATGTCCTATTTTGAAAAGCAACATGAAGTGAAGTGTCTTATTTAAAAACACAATACCCCACCTTGGTCCTGGAATTGAGTGATATTTATTATATAAAGTGTCTTGTTCAAGGATGTGTTGTTTCCTTGAGCAAGACACTTTATTTCACATTGCTCCAGTTTACTCAGCTGTAGAAATGAGATGATAGGGACTGGGGTCCCTATCATTCCACTGTAAAGTGGTCGTGTAGGTGCCACGGCAAAAAAGCACCCAGCACTCACTGTAAATGAGGTTGGTGTTAGAAAGGGCATCCAGCTGTAGAAATCAAGCCAGAATCAGTTCCCGTCTCACCCTTGCAAGCAGGGAAAAGTGGACGTAAAATGAAAATGAAATGAAAAAATGAAAAATGGTGACAAAAGAAATTGTTTATATTTATCTAAAGTCCTTTCACTGTAATTTTATGTAAGAGCCTTGTTTAATCATTTGAAAACCATAAGCAGTGATATTTATTAGAAATATTGTAATAAAAGGATTAATGATGTGAAAAACCTTCTGACCTTTAGATGAAATAATTTGGAAATTCAGTTTCTGGAATACTGGGAAGAGGTGCCTGGAATCTTTACATGAAATAATCAGTTGGGACTGACTTTCATCAAATGTACTGGATGAACTGCAATATAAAATAATTGGATTCAGATCTACAGGGTGACCACAAAAACACTCTGAGCTTGATTATCGCATTGTTGTTTGCCAAGCAACAGTAGAAGCACACATCGAATGTCTGTGATATCAACCAATGCCATATGAAACTTTGTTTATGCAACTGTAGCCACCAATATTGTAAGAATATTCATTTCAATTTTCATATTATAAGTATTTGAAATAGTATAAGTATTTAAAAAATAATATATAGAAACTCAAGGTGGTGAATTGGCAGAGTTGTTAGAACGTCAGATAGAATACTTCGCAGTATTTGTTCTGGCCCTCTCTGCTCTTTGAGTTCAAATCCCATTGAGGTCAGCTTTGCCTTTCATCCATTCAAGGTTGATAAAAAAGTACCAGTCTAGTACTGAGGTCAATTCCTCCTCTCTCTCTCTCTCTATATATATATATATCTTTCTCACTGCCATTCTCTCACCCTCTTTATCCTTCTCTAAAAGAAATCTGCTGTATCCAGACTTGGAGATGAGATGGGTTCTGCCTTGTTTAAAAAAGGCCTTAAAAACGCTGTATGTAAATACGACGCCCCTACAACTCACTCAGGAGTTACGGGACCATGCATGAATGCATAGAAATTCTGCAATGCTGTAAAAGTGAATCAAAAGAGAGTGGAAGAGAGAAGGGTGTACAGATATAACAAAAATTTGGTAAGTATGAGAATCATATGTTACTTGGGCCTTCAGAGAAAGGGATATATCAGTAACACTGAACCAAGGCCTGTGTTTCCCTGGAGGTCTACAAACATGGGAATAGGGAGCAGGGAGTGAAGTTTAAAATTTCAAGTATTTTTGATAAAAATATAATATACAATCAATCGCGGTTTGGAGTGTTGGCGATAGTACTGTTGTTGTCTCACCGCTACTATGACTACAAACGTTATTTTTCCAATTTAAGGGCAGAATCGGTAGAGCGTCGGACACCATGCTTTGTGTCACCATGCTTTGTGTCACATGTGGCACATTGATGGCTTATAAGCTCAAACAGAGTTTGTACCACATGTGACATATAGGACAAACCTTAAAACAGGAAATAACACAACACGTAATGTTTCCAAATGAGTGTTTGTTTTTACCATATCATGTAATATACAGCCTAAAACCAAAAACATGGTACATGGTACATGTGGGTAGATTACAGACATACTGGTCAATGGAACTATGGAATGATGAATTTAAAGGCTCCATCCAATCTATAATCTCCTTATAATATATAACCAGCAATTTCTCTGTTTGTCTGTCTGTCCGACAGTAGAAACACGTGCGTGCGAATGTTTTTTGCGCACGCGTAGAGAGAGAGTGAGAGTGAAAGAAAGAGACAGACTATGAGAGGGGGATAGCGGGAGGGAGAGAGAGAGAGTGAATAGACGCTAAAACACGTGCGCGCGTGCGAATGTTTTTTGCGCACGCGTAGAGAGAGAGTGAGAGTGAAAGAAAGAGACAGACTACAAGAGGGGGATAGCGGAAGGGAGAGAGAGGGGAATTGAGGAGTGCTACAGAAACATATATACATTTCTGTGTGTGTGTAATATATATATACACACACAGAAATATATATATATATACACAGAAATATATATACATTTCTGTGTGTGTAATATATATATATATACTAGCATAAAACCACTCGATAGGCGGTTTTCTGCTAGTCTATATTATAATAAGAGCGCTGTCAGTCCGTCCGTCCGTCCGTCCATTCCTTCGTCTGTCACGCTCGCTTTATATATAGAGAGAGATAGAGAGAGAAAATGGAACGCTGTATGTTTTGGCGGTGATAGAAAGGGGTAGATAGCCAGAAAGTTACGACATTGCTCTTATCTATATCTAGAGAGGGAGAGGGCCAAGTGAAAAAGATGTATATAGACATAGAGAGACAGGTTGTGTGTGTGTGTGTGACAAAGAGGAAGAGGATGTTGCCCTCATCTCGTATCTTATAAAACGAGTAGAAATCACATGTCAAGGGGAAGCCACTCTTAATATTGCTACAGAGTTGTGTACCTTGGCACTTTAGTTTCCAGTCTTTCCAGTGGTGGAGATGAGGAAGTAATGTTTCATTGCAGACAAATACATAACATGCTTTCTGTAGTTGAAACTATTTCACTTCAAGGGTGGATTGGCAGTATCGGTCGAGGGGGGGTATATATGCTTGAGAGTGTGTTGGCGCATGTGTGTTTGTGTGTGAGCCACGCTGTGTGTGTATGTGTGTGTGTGTGTGTGCCGGTGTGTATATGCTAGGGAGTGTGTTGGTGCATGTGTGTGTGTGTGTGAGCGACGCTGTGTGTATGTGTGTGTATATTATAGGGAGTGTGTTGGTACATGTGTGTGTATGTGTGTGTGTGAGCGTCTCTGTGTGTGTATATATGTGTGTGTGTGCATGTGTATCAGTGTGTGTGAGTGCCGGTGTGTATGTGTGTATATGCGAGAGAGGAGTGTGTTGGTGCATGTGTGTGTGAGCGTCTCTGTGTGTGTATGTGTGTGTGTGCATGTGTATCAGTGTGTGTGAGTACCGGCGTGTATGTGTGTATATGCTAGAGAGTGTGTTGGTGCATGTGTATGTGTGTATGTGCGTGTGTATGTGTTCGTGTGCCGGTGTGTGTGTGTGTGTGTGTATCAACTGGTGTATGTGCCAGAGTGTGGATCTACCAGTGTATGTAAGTTGTTGTTTATGTGAAAATGTGTGGGTGTATATGTACTTATGTGTGTGTGTGTGTGTGTGTGTATATGTACATATGTGTGTGTGTATATGTACCTATGTGTGTGTGTGTATATATGTACCTATGTGTGTATGTATATGTACCTATGTGTGTATGTATATGTACCTATGTGTGTGTGTATATGTACCTATGTGTGTGTATATGTACCTATGTGTGTGTATATGTACCTATGTGTGTGTATATGTACCTATGTGTGTGTGTATATGTACCTGTGTGTGTGTGTGTGTGTATATGTACCTATGTGTGTGTGTATATGTACCTGTGTGTGTGTGTGTGTGTATATGTACCTATGTATGTATATATGTACCCATGTGTATATATGTACCCATGTATATATATATATATGTACCCATGTATATATATATATATATATGTACCCATATATATATATATATACCCATGGGTACATATATATATATATGTACCCATGTGTATATATATATATATATATATATATATGTACCCATGTGTATATATGTACCCATGTATATATATATATGTACCCATGTATATATATATATATATGTACCCATATATATATATATACCCATGGGTACATATATATATACACTTGGGTACATATATATATATGTACCCATGTGTATATATATATATATATATATATATATGTACCCATGTATATATATATATATATATGTACCCATGTATATATATATATGTACCCATGTGTATATATATATATATATATATATATATGTGTACCCATGTATATATATATATATATATGTACCCATGTGTATATATATATATATATATATGTACCCATGTGTATATATATATATGTACCCATGTGTATATATATATATATATATACATGTCTGTATATATATATATATATATATATATACATGTGTGTATATATATATATATATATATATATGTGTGTGTGTGTATATATATATATATATGTACCCATGTGTGTACAAGATATCTAACCACTGTCAACCTATCCCAGTCATCCGTAGATTATTTCTCCTCTCTACAGGTATCTCCCTCTCCCTCAATTTCAAAATGTCCTCTTCACATCTATATATACATATACACACCATATATATATATACATATACACACTATATATATATATATACATATACACACCATATATATATATACATATACACACCATATATATATATACATATACACACCATATATATATATATACATATACACACCATATATATATATACATATACACACCATATATATATATACTATATACACACCATATATATATATACATATATACACCATATATATATATACATATACACACCATATATATATATACATATATACACACCATATATATATATACTATATACACACCATATATATATACATATACACACCATATATATATATATATACTATATACACACCATATATATATATATACATATACACACCATATATATATATACTATATACACACCATATATATATATACATATATACACACCATATATATATATACATATATACACACCATATATATATATACATATACACACACCATATATATACATATACACACCATATACATATATATATATACACACACCATATATATATATACACACACACCATATATATACATACACACACCATATATATATATACATATATACACACCATATATATATATATATACACACCATATATATATATACATATATACACACCATATACATATATACACACACCGTGTATACATATACACACACCATATATATACATACACACACCATATATATATATACACACACCATATATATATACACACAACATATATATACATATACACACCATGTATATACATACACACACCATATATATATATATATATACACACACCATATATACACACATACATACACCAAATATACACATACACACACCAAATATACACATACACACACCAAATATACACATACACACACCAAACTTACACATAGACACACAGCATATATACACATACACACAACACATACATGGCTGTTACTTATTTTATCAATCTCTGGTTAGCGAACCACTAAGTTAGAAGGCATAAGCAAACAATGAGTATGTTCATATGTATACACATGCATGTGTGTGTATGTGTTCATGTGTGTGTGTGTATGTGAGCAACTGTGTGTGTTCATGTGTGTATACATGTATGTGTTCATGAGTGTATGCTCATATATATACATATGTATGTGTGTGTGTTTATGTGTGTGTTCATGTGAGTATGCTCATACGTGTGTGTGCCTGTGTGTCCATGTGTGTATGTTCATATGTACACATGTATGTGTGTGTGTGTGTTCATATCTTTACATGTGTGTGTGTGTGTTCATATCTTTACATGTGTGTGTCCATGTGTGTGTGTTCATATGTTTAAATGTGTGTGTGTGTGTGTTCATATCTTTACATGTGTGTGTGTGTGTCCATGTGTGTGTGTTCATATGTACACATGTATGTGTGTGTGTGTGTTCATATCTTTACATGTGTGTGTGTGTGTTCATATCTTTACATGTGTGTGTCCATGTGTGTGTGTTCATATGTTTAAATGTGTGTGTGTGTGTGTTCATATCTTTACATGTGTGTGTGTGTGTGTGTCCATGTGTGTGTGTTCATATGTACACATGTATGTGTGTGTGTGTGTTCATATCTTTACATGTGTGTGTGTGTGTCCATGTGTGTGTGTTCATATCTTTACATGTGTGTGTCCATGTGTGTGTGTTCATATGTTTACATGTGTGTGTGTGTGTGTTCAGATCTTTACATGTGTGTCCATGTGTGTGTGTTCATATCTTTACTTGTGTGTGTGTGTGTGTGTGTGTGTGTGCCCATGTGTGTGTGTTCATATGTTTACATGTGTGTGCCTGTGTGTCCATGTGTGTATGTTCATATGTACACATGTATGTGTGTGTGTGTGTTCATATCTTTACATGTGTGTGTGTGTGGGTGTGCCCATGTGTGTGTGGGTGTGCCCATGTGTGTGTGGGTGTGACCATGTGTGTGTGTTCATATCTTTACATGTGTGTGTCCATGTGTGTGTGGGTGTGTCCATGTGTGTGTGTTCATATCTTTACATGTGTGTGTGTGTGGGTGTGCCCATGTGTGTGTGGGTGTGCCCATGTGTGTGTGGGTGTGACCATGTGTGTGTGTTCATATCTTTACATGTGTGTGTCCATGTGTGTGTGGGTGTGTCCATGTGTGTGTGTTCATATCTTTACATGTGTGTGTCCATGTGTGTGTGTTCATATGTTTACATGTGTGTGTGTGTGTGTGTGTGTGTGAGAGACCCGCCATGTTTACCAGCACTAACCCAACCACTGCTACACTACACACACTCCACTGTTTACATGTGTGTGTGTGTGTGTGAGAGAGACCTGCCATGTTTACCAGCACTAACCCAACCACTGCTACACTACACACACTCCACTGTTTACATGTGTGTGTGTGTGTGTGTGTGAGAGAGACCCGCCATGTTTACCAGCACTAACCCAACCACTGCTACACTACACACACTACACTGTTTACATGTGTGTGTGTGTGTGTGTGTGTGAGAGAGACCTGCCATGTTTACCACACTAACCCAACCACTGCTACACTACACACACTACACTGTTTACATGTGTGTGTGTGTGTGTGTGTGTGAGAGAGACCTGCCATGTTTACCAGCACTAACCCAACCACTGCTACACTACACACACTACACTGTTTACATGTGTGTGTGTGTGTGTGTGTGTGAGAGAGACCTGCCATGTTTACCACACTAACCCAACCACTGCTACACTACACACACTCCACTGTTTACATGTGTGTGTGTGTGTGTGTGTGAGAGAGACCCGCCATGTTTACCAGCACTAACCCAACCACTGCTACACTACACACACTACACTGTTTACATGTGTGTGTGTGTGTGTGTGTGTGAGAGAGACCTGCCATGTTTACCACACTAACCCAACCACTGCTACACTACACACACTCCACTGTTTACATGTGTGTGTGTGTGTGTGTGTGTGAGAGAGACCCGCCATGTTTACCACACTAACCCAACCACTGCTACACTACACACACTACACTGTTTACATGTGTGTGTGTGTGTGTGTGTGTGAGAGAGACCCGCCATGTTTACCACACTAACCCAACCACTGCTACACTACACACACTACACTGTTTACATGTGTGTGTGTGTGTGTGTGTGTGAGAGAGACCCGCCATGTTTACCACACTAACCCAACCACTGCTACACTACACACACTACACTGTTTACATGTGTGTGTGTGTGTGTGTGTGTGAGAGAGACCTGCCATGTTTACCAGCACTAACCCAACCACTGCTACACTACACACACTACACTGTTTACATGTGTGTGTGTGTGTGTGTGTGTGAGAGAGACCTGCCATGTTTACCACACTAACCCAACCACTGCTACACTACACACACTACACTGTTTACATGTGTGTGTGTGTGTGTGTGTGTGAGAGAGACCTGCCATGTTTACCAGCACTAACCCAACCACTGCTACACTACACACACTCCACTGTTTACATGTGTGTGTGTGTGTGTGTGAGAGAGACCCGCCATGTTTACCACCACTAACCCAACCACTGCTACACTACACACACTCCACTGTTTACATGTGTGTGTGTGTGTGTGTGTGTGAGAGAGACCTGCCATGTTTACCAGCACTAACCCAACCACTGCTACACTACACACACTCCACTGTTTACATGTGTGTGTGTGTGTGTGTGAGAGAGACCCGCCATGTTTACCAGCACTAAACCAACCACTGCTACACTACACACACTCCACTGTTTACATGTGTGTGTGTGTGTGTGTGAGAGAGACCTGCCATGTTTACCAGCACTAACCCAACCACTGCTACACTACACACACTACACTGTTTACATGTGTGTGTGTGTGTGTGTGAGAGAGACCTGCCATGTTTACCAGCACTAACCCAACCACTGCTACACTACACACACTACACTGTTTACATGTGTGTGTGTGTGTGTGTGTGAGAGACCCGCCATGTTTACCAGCACTAACCCAACCACTGCTATACTACACACACTCCACTGTTTACATGTGTGTGTGTGTGTGTGAGAGAGACCTGCCATGTTTACCAGCACTAACCCAACCACTGCTACACTACACACACTACACTGTTTACATGTGTGTGTGTGTGTGTGTGAGAGAGACCCACCATGTTTACCACACTAACCCAACCACTGCTACACTACACACACTCCACTGTTTACATGTGTGTGTGTGTGTGTGAGAGAGACCTGCCATGTTTACCAGCACTAACCCAACCACTGCTACACTACACACACTACACTGTTTACATGTGTGTGTGTGTGTGTGTGTGAGAGACCCGCCATGTTTACCAGCACTAACCCAACCACTGCTACACTACACACACTCCACTGTTTACATGTGTGTGTGTGTGTGTGAGAGAGACCTGCCATGTTTACCAGCACTAACCCAACCACTGCTACACTACACACACTACACTGTTTACATGTGTGTGTGTGTGTGTGTGAGAGAGACCCACCATGTTTACCAGCACTAACCCAACCACTGCTACACTACACACACTACACTGTTTACATGTGTGTGTGTGTGTGTGTGAGAGAGACCCGCCATGTTTACCAGCACTAACCCAACCACTGCTACACTACACACACTACACTGTTTACATGTGTGTGTGTGTGTGTGTGAGAGAGACCCACCATGTTTACCACACTAACCCAACCACTGCTACACTACACACACTACACTGTTTACATGTGTGTGTGTGTGAGAGAGACCCACCATGTTTACCACACTAACCCAACCACTGCTACACTACACACACTCCACTGTTTACATGTGTGTGTGTGTGAGAGAGACCCACCATGTTTACCACACTAACCCAACCACTGCTACACTACACACACTCCACTGTTTACATGTGTGTGTGTGTGAGAGAGACCCGCCATGTTTACCAGCACTAACCCAACCACTGCTACACTACACACACTCCACTGTTTACATGTGTGTGTGTGTGAGAGAGACCCACCATGTTTACCACACTAACCCAACCACTGCTACACTACACACACTCCACTGTTTACATGTGTGTGTGTGTGTGTGTGAGAGAGACCCACCATGTTTACCACACTAACCCAACCACTGCTACACTACACACACTCCACTGTTTACATGTGTGTGTGTGTGAGAGAGACCCACCATGTTTACCACACTAACCCAACCACTGCTACACTACACACACTCCACTGTTTACATGTGTGTGTGTGTGAGAGAGACCCACCATGTTTACCACACTAACCCAACCACTGCTACACTACACACACTCCACTGTTTACATGTGTGTGTGTGTGAGAGAGACCCACCATGTTTACCACACTAACCCAACCACTGCTACACTACACACACTCCACTGTTTAACAATTGTATTAACAACCAGTCTTTGTAAACATTCGTTACCATGGAAACTGTAACAGCTGCACATATTTACACAGTTCCTCACTGTTTCACATATTAAAATGGCACGCTGCACCAATACATATATATATATACATACACACTCACACACATATACACACATACACACATACACACACACATAAATATATATATATATATATATATATATATATATATATATATGGCAAGTTATATTTAAATTGTTGGGTTACAACTAGTAAATATTTATAACTGATATAAAAGCACTCGACAAGTATTTGGAGTATATCTACAATATTAAATAAATGGAAACTATATTTATAAAACCATATTTATTTCATTATATATATTTCAGGGATATCATATTAACAATATGCTATGCCTTCCTCAGACAAAATACAATATAAACAGTTTTATAGATAAATAGATTCGATGTTGTTACGGTATGTCGAATCTATTTATCTATAAAACTGTTTATATTGTATTTTGTCTGAGGAAGGCATAGCATATTGTTAATATGATATCCCTGAAATATATATAATGAAATAAATATGGTTTTATAAATATAGTTTCCATTTATTTAATATTGTATATATATATATATATATATATATATATATATATATATATATATATATATATATATACACACACACACACACACATATACACACACACATAAATATATATATATATATATATATAAAGGCACGCTGCACCAATACATATATATATATACACACACACACACACACACACACACACACACACATATACACACATACACACACACATAAATATATATATATATATATATATATATATATATATATATCTATGTATGTGTGTATATGTGTGTGTGTGTGTGTATATATATATGTATTGGTGCAGCGTGCCTTTATATATATATATATATTTATATATATATATATATATATATATATATATATATATATATATATATATATATATCACAGAAAAAAGAGAATCAGTGTTGCGACGAAAGGAATTTATTGGACATATTACAATTGTTTCTCGGGCAACCAGCTCGGGGCACAATCGATGTGGTGGTCAAACCTGACTCTGAAATCGCGCGGTCCTCAGATACGTCTCGATTCTACGAAGCAGATTTCAGAGTCAGGTGTGACCACCACATCGATTGTGCCCCGAGCTGGTTGCCCGAGAAACAATTGTAATATGTCCAATAAATTCCTTTCGTCGCAACACTGATTCTATTTTTTCTGTGATATCATACTCTGCTCTATGAGGGCATTGAGTGCTTATACGGCCTACCGCATACGTTGGTTTTACGCATCCAACACCAATTATATATATATATATATATAATATATACACAGTAATATACACAGTAATAGAGAAGACCCGCCTTACCTAAGTACAAAGTGAAACCTACTACAGTCAGTAGGCACCTCTAACAAAATACACCCCCGTCCCACTACCCACACCCCATCCACACCACCCCTTTCAATGTAAAGTTATGTTGGTGTCACAACATCCAGCCCGAAACAAATGAGGTCGTGTAGGTGTCACGACAAAAAAACACACAGTCCACGCTGTAAATGTGGCCATGTAGGTAACACGGTAAAAACCTCCCAGTTCCACACTGTAAATGTGGTTGGTGTTAGGAAGGGCATCCAGCTGTAGAAAACCCGCCAGACAGTCCTATGCGGGCAAGACAACCACTCTTGCCTCAAGTGGGAAAACTCCCGTCCAGACCCATGCAAGCGTGGAATATGGACGTTAAATGATGATGATGATGATGATGATATATACATGCACACACACATATATATATATATATATATCATCATCATCATCATCATTTAACGTCCATCTTCCATGCTAGCATGGGTTAGACGATTGTGTTACATTTGATGCGGGAATAGTTGGGAGACCGTGTCTCGCTCGTACGGAAGCGTCTCTGGCAGGTTTTTTTACAGCTGGATGCCCTTCCTAACACCAATCACATTTACAGTGTGGACTGGGAGCCTTTTCACCATGTCTCCTACACGGCCACCTTACAGTGTGTGGACTGTTGTGTCATCGACACAGTGGACGGGATGGGAAAGGGAGGATGGGGTTTGTTTTGTAAGATTTCTTATCTGAAAACGTGTGTTGAAACAGATATTGTTATTGGGAGGGTCATGCTGCCAATAAAAACATATGCCTCTGTTGATTTTCACTTCAATTTATTATAAATTTCTGGTTGGTTGGTTGGTTGGTTGGTTGGTTGGTTCGATAACTGGAAGGTTGTTTATATATTGTCAAAGCTCTTTCATCACACATTCTATGACCTCCTCAGTGACTGGGTTTTTATTTTGTGTCTTTGTTCTGTCCAACATCATCTTGCTTGCGTGTGTGTGTGTGTGTGTGTGTGTGTGTGTGTGTGTGTGTGTGTGTGTGTGTGTGTGTGTGTGTGTGTGTGTGTGTGTGTGTGTGTCTGTGTGTGTATCTGTGTGTGTGAGAGAGTGAGAGAGAGATTCTCTGATTCTTAACATTGGAAAGAAAATGAACAAACCCACAGGTACTCAGAAACTAAAACCTTTCAGATAATAGTTCTACCCTGAGTTACAACAACTCCTTTCTCACTGTAATTGTTCCATTGGAAACATGTAACCAATGACAACTATTGTTACACCTTACTCTTTCATATTAAGAAAGTACACATTGGATAATGTAGTCCAAGGTAGCCAATGACCAAAGCTGATCATCCAATCATGAACCCACAACAGATTGTAAAATCTTGGTCACTCTAAATCCATCCTTTCGAGGTCAATAAAATAAAGGACCAGTCCAGGATGTTTTTGGTCACTCTAAACCCATCCTTTTGGGGTCAATAAAGCACCAATCCGGGGTCTTCTTGGTCACTCTCAATAAATCCTTTCGGGGTTACTAAAATAAAGGACCAATCCGGGGTCTTCTTGGTCACTCTCAATAAATCCTTTCGGGGTTACTAAAATAAAGGACCAATCCGGGGTCTTCTTGGTCACTCTAAATAAATCCTTTCGGGGTTACTAAAATAAAGGACCAATCCAGGGTCTTCTTGGTCACTCTCAATAAATCCTTTCGGGGTTACTAAAATAAAGGACCAATCCGGGGTCTTCTTGGTCACTCTAAATAAATCCTTTCGGGGTTACTAAAATAAAGGACCAATCCAGGGTCTTCTTGGTCACTCTAAATAAATCCTTTTGGGGTTACTAAAATAAAGGACCAATCCAGGGTCTTCTTGGTCACTGTAAATAAATCCTTTTGGGGTTACTAAAATAAAGGACCAATCCAGGGTCTTCTTGGTCACTCTAAATAAATCCTTTCGGGGTTACTAAAATAAAGGACCAATCCAGGGTCTTCTTGGTCACTGTAAATAAATCCTTTTGGGGTTACTAAAATAAAGGACCAATCCAGGGTCTTCTTGGTCACTGTAAATAAATCCTTTTGGGGTTACTAAAATAAAGGACCAATCCAGGGTCTTCTTGGTCACTCTAAATAAATCCTTTCGGGGTTACTAAAATAAAGGACCAATCCAGGGTCTTCTTGGTCACTGTAAATAAATCCTTTTGGGGTTACTAAAATAAAGGACCAATCCAGGGTCTTCTTGGTCACTCTAAATAAATCCTTTCGGGGTTACTAAAATAAAGGACCAATCCAGGGTCTTCTTGGTCACTGTAAATAAATCCTTTTGGGGTTACTAAAATAAAGGACCAATCCAGGGTCTTCTTGGTCACTCTAAATAAATCCTTTCGGGGTTACTAAAATAAAGGACCAATCCAGGGTGGTGGACTGGTGGAATTGTTAAATGTCTAATGGTCATTTCAGTGATGTTAGATCTTTGTGTTCTGAGTTCAAATCCTGCCGTGGCCAGAGAGTCTTGTACAGTAGCCACAGGATGACCAATGACCAATACCTTGGGACTGAAATATGTTAGATGGAAACTACAGAAGTCTATCCTATGTGTGTGACTGTCAGTGTGTATGTATGTGTGTGAGAGAGTGTGCATGAGAATGTGTGTGTAGGAGTGTGTAGGAGTGAGTGTGAGTGTGACAGAGAGTGTAGGAGTGTGTATGTGAGTGTGTGTATTAGTGTGTGAGTGTATGTGAGTGAGAGTGTGTGAGTGTGTGTGAGTATGTGTGTTAGTGTATGAGTGTATGTGAGTGAGAGAGAGAGAGAGATTGTATGCATGTGTATGTATGTGTGAGAGAGTGTGTGAGTGTGTGAGAGTATGTGAGTGAGAGAGTGTGTGTCTGTTAGAGAGAGAGGGAGAGATTGTATGTATGTGTGTGTGTGTGTGTGTGTGTGTGTGTGTGTGTGAGAGTGTGTGAGTGTGTGAGAGTATGTGAGTGAGAGAGTGTGTGTCTGTTAGAGAGAGAGGGAGATATTGTATGCATGTGTGTGTGTGTGTGTGTATACATGTGTGTGTGTGTGTACGTCTGTGTATACATGTGTATGTGTGTGCATGTGTGAATGCCCTGTCCCTTAGCAGTTCAATAAAAAAAAGAGATTAATAAAATAAATATTGAGGTTGATTTGATTCACTAAACCCCTTCAAGGTGGTGTCCTAGCATACCTCCCCCCTTCAAGGTGGTGTCCTAGCATACCTCCCCCTTCAAAATGGTGTCCTAGCATACCTCCCCCCTTTCATAGTCTAATGACAGAAACCCTGGTAAAATAGATCAAAGAAAAAAATCAGATAAATCTCAGACCAAAGAATAAGTCCCCCCTCCTCCTGCACTAGTGCCTCCCCTGAGCCACCATCTGCCCACACCCTGCAGCCTCCCCTTACACCATTGCCTCCCTTACGCCACCCCACCACCTCTACCATCACCTCCCCTCTACACCACTGCCCCCTCCTGGGTAATGACCTTCAGGCTAAACCCCCCCCCCTCAATGAAACATTAGCTCAACAGCTGTCTCCTCCTCACCACCATCACCACTACCATCATTATCATCAATACCACCACCACCACCATCATCACTGTCACCACCACCACCACCACCACCACTGTCACCACCACCACCATCGATAACACCACCACCACCACCATCACTGTCACCACCACCACCACCATCACTGTCACCACCACCACCACCACCATCACTGTCACCACCACCACCACCATCACTGTCACCACCACCACCACCACCATCACTGTCACCACCACCACCACCATCACTGTCACCACCACCACCACCATCACTGTCACCACCACCACCACCACCATCGATAACACCACCAACATCACTGCCTTTTTAAGTGCACTTTAAAGTAGCACCATATGTACCAGCAGGGAAATGCATGGTGCCCCCCCCCCCCCAGCTACAGATGGCTCAGTGAAGTGGCACACACATACTGACATTCACACACACACACACACACATACTGACATTCACACACACACACACACACATACATACTGACATTCACACGCACTCACACACACACACACACACACATACATACTGACATTCACACACACACACACATACATACTGACATTCACACACACACACACACATACATACTGACATTTACACATACACACACACACACACATACATACTGACATTCACACACACACACATACATACTGACATTCACACACACACACACACACATACATACTGACATTCACACACACACATATACATACTGACATTCACACACACACACACACATACATACTGACATTCACACACACACACACACATACATACTGACATTCACACACGCACACATACATACACACATTCACACACACACATACATACTGACATTCACACACATACACACACTCATTCACATACACACACACACACATAGACAACACACACACACACGGACGAAGACAGACACAGACACACATAAATATATCTACACATGCAAACACTCACTCACACGCAGACACTTACACATACACAAACACACACACTTTAACACATACACAGTCACACAAAGACACACAAACACTCACACACACAGACATAAACACAATCACACACACACACACACACAGACACACACAATCACTCACACACACACACACACACACACAGACATAAACACACACATACACACACACACTCACACACAGAGACACATACATACACACATACACAGACACATACATGTAGCAGAGGGAGGAAAAGAGACAGAGAGGTGAAAAGAAAGAGAAGAGAAAGGAGAGGGAGAAGGTGAACGAGAGGAGGGTGGGGTGGGGCTATATTAACAGTTTTGTTGTTTTTGTTTTTGTAATAATCAATATATAAAGGAAATAGCAGATCTGATGCATGAGTCATAACTGGTGGGTGGTGGGTGGAGTAGAGAGAGCATGGTGGTAGCTGTGGTGGTGGTGGATAGAGTAGAGAGAGCATGGTGGTAGCTGTGGTGGTGGTGGGTGGAGTAGAGAGAGGGTGGTGGTAGCTGTGGTGGTGGTGGATAGAGTAGAGAGAGCATGGTGGTAGCTGTGGTGGTGGTGGTGGATAGAGTAGAGAGAGCATGGTGGTAGCTGTGGTGGTGGTGGATAGAGTAGAGAGAGCATGGTGGTAGCTGTGGTGGTGGTGGGTGGAGTAGAGAGAGGGTGGTGGTAGCTGTGGTGGTGGTGGATAGAGTAGAGAGAGCGTGGAGGTAGCTGTGGTGGTGGTGGTGGTGGATAGAGTAGAGAGAGCATGGTGGTAGCTGTGGTGGTGGTGGGTGGATAGAGTAGAGAGAGCATGGTGGTAGCTGTGGTGGGTGGAGTAGAGAGGGTGGTGGTGGCTGTGGTGGTGGTGGTGGGTGGTAGCTCTGGTGGGTGGAGTAGAGAGGGTGGCGGTGGTGGATTAGAGAGGGGGGTAGAGTAGAGAGAAGGTGTTGGTAGCAGTGGTGATGGGTGGAGTAGAGAAAGGGTGGTGGTGGAGTAGAGAAAGGGTGGTAGTAGTGGTGGAGGTGGAGGTGATAGTGGTGGTTGTAGTGGTTGTGGTGAAGGTGGTGGCAGTGGTGGTGATGGTGGTAGTGGTGGTAGTGATGGCGGTGGTGTTGCTACTGCTGGTGGTGGTTGTGATGGTTGGAAAGGAAGGTGCAAGGTGCAACAAAAGAGAGAGAGAGACTAAGAGAGAAAGTGAGAGTGAATGAACAAGTGAGAGAGAGAAAGAGAGAGAGAGGGGGATATGGGGAGAGAAAGAAAGAGAGGGAGAGTGAGAGAGAGGCTGCAGGTTTGTTTGAAGTGAAATTGGACTTCAAACATGGCCAATGTTATACCCCCTTCACCTCTACACCCTCACTTTCATTTACTGCTACTTTTGACATGTCCTGCACACACACACACACACACACACACACACACACACACACACACACACACATATGCACTCAAACCTTTGTCAGCACACACATATATATGTATATATAACACATATAAACTTAAACATTCACATCATGAATTATATAATATGTAATACATATATATGCGTGTGTTTGCATATATATATATATATATATATACATACATACCCCCAATAAAATGCAGGCATAACAGACCAGATATAATGATTTGGGACAGGGAAATGAAGGCATGCACAGTAGTGGAGGTTAGCTGCCCAGCAGATGCCAATATAATATCAAAGATTAGCGAAAAGGAGAATATCTATGCAGAACTAATGAGAAATCTGCAGATACTCCACACTGACTATACCTTCCGATTTATACCAGTAATTATTGGGGCACTGGGAGATGTTTGTAACTGCCTCGGTACAAATCTTGAGAAACTGGGCTTCACAGAAAGAACACGACTAGTTAGGAAATTACAAGCACAATCCATTAATGGAACAGTAAAAATATGTAAAACATTCCAAAAATTCTGCATACACTCTTGTACAAGTACAAAGCGTATGCACATGCACACATACAACTCAAAACATAAACATCCACACATACAATAACATCCATACCTGCAAACACATGCATGCATGCAGACATACATACATATCTACCTAGTTGATGTTGTGTAAATTCTAATGAGAGAGTCTTGTAACTATGTTAGAAACCGACTCTCTCTCTATTGGCAAAAATTTGTGAAATTATAAAACCAGAAGAACATACATACAATTATATAAAACACACACATACCCATAAATAATAAATCAATAGAGACAGAGAGGCAGACAGTCAGACAGACAAGCAGGCAGTCAGACAGACAAGCAGGTAGTCAGACAGATAGACACACAGAGTCAGACAAGTTGAAAATGAAACAGAATCTACATATTATATATAAGTGTTGTATCTGTAGCCTTTAATAAAGACGAAACCTGCGGAAGACAGCACTTCAAATTGATAGTGGAAGTACACACGTATTACATGTATTGTATGTGCATTATATAACTGCCAGGGGTCCCAGAAACCTATTTGAGATTTTATCGATTATATTGATTTAAATCAATCAGAGATGGATCAGGTACGTTAAATCTTTCTGTATCTATCGTAATTATGTTATATGGTTAGCTGGTGCCTTTGGTCGGTTTTCTTGGTGTCACACTTTATAACTGTTGTGTTAAGTCTGGACTTAATGTTTGTTTTCAACGTTCAGTCCATTGAGTGCTTTGTGATTGCCTCAAGCAAATCGAATGGTACTTGCTGTACAACAGCTAATTTTCGATTTACAACTATTATATGATGATGATGATGATGATGATGATGATATAAATATGACGGTAGATAAGGTTTTGTTCATGTATATCAGGAATGAATGTTTAAACTGTATTTCATGCTATTTTTAACTTATTTACATTTTCTTAAACGAAAATCTCATTACTGAATTCTACCTCGTATGGAATAGTTGAATTCCACTACTATAGGCTTTCTGATGAAGTGTAATAAATAATTAAGTATTGCATATGATTGAACAATATATATTGTAGTCAGCATATGTAGACAATTTATAAGAGATACAGAAACATATGTGAAAGCAAATAAATTCATAATCTCTTCACGCCAACGTTTATTTTTCTTGGTGCAATGCTTGCTTATGTATATATATATATATATATATAGTTAAAAGAATAGAGGTGTAACACACAAGTTATTATATATTGGTAAACGGAATAGAAAATGCTGACAAATTGTTCACAGTTGAAAAATGGTTTAATTAGGAATAAAAGAGTATTAGTGATTGTATGGGTTAGTATTCAGTTGTGGTTTTAAGTTTTTAAGTTTTTACCGGTTGCGCATTTCTAAATGCTTTTCAAAAATAATTTTGAGATAGAGTGTCGTGCTGTTTGCTCTGATCAGAGCAAACAGCACGGACACTCTATGAAATGCGCAACCGGTAAAAACTTAAAAACTTAAAACCACAACTGAATACTAACCCATACAATCACTAATACTCTTTTATTCCTAATTAAACCATTTTTCAACTGTGAACAATTTGTCAGCATTTTCTATTCCGTTTACCAATATATATATATATAAGTTTATCCTGGGTTCAATCGGGGGTAACCACAGTAAGTAAGGTACTCAATACATAGCAGAGTATAAATATTTAATATAGAAAGGGCTTCTACAGGACTAGAACTGTTTCATTCGGGAGAAATCATCAGGAAGCCGACTGTCCAAGTAAAATGGTGGTATTTATATCTTTTCTGGTGGTAGGAGTGGGTGGTGATTGGGATGGGTGGAGGTCATTGGTTGATAGGTTTAAAGAAAAGGGAATTCTTTAAAAACTGTATTTAGAGAGTAACAAAGGTAGAAAGAATTCTATAGACAAGTTCACCCTGGGGTGCCACTCCTGATTTTTAAGGTTCACTTAAGCTAACAATGACTAGGGTCAGGTGTCTACAAAAACACTCACACACACACACATATATAAGCCTTCACTCCTACTCACTCGCACAAACACACACTCTTATACTTATATACACAAATACATACATATATATACACACACACAATATATATATATATATAATGCGAAGAAATACCTATGATGGCTAGTAGATCACTGATGATGGATAGTCCTGGCTTCTCTTTCTAATTTTTACTTCATATGTATCACATTCACAACAACACAGCACGCCATTTTTCATTCATATATATAAATATACATATATATATAAAAGTGAAAAATAACATGGTCAACAGTACAGATAAGGAGATTTATTTACAGTCTAACAATTGTTTCCATGATAGAGTTGTCTATAAATTGCTAAACACTGAAGACAGCATAATTCAATTTAAAACACATATAACTACAATCATTTCATCAGAAACTGATAAGAAATACAAAATACATGCGTAATGGTAAACTTTAAAATATGTATTTTAAATTGAATTATGCTGTCTTCAGTGTTTAGCAATTTATAGACAACTCTATCATGGAAACACTTGTTAGACTGTAAATAAATCTCCTTATCTGTACTGTTGACCATGTTATTCTTTGCTTTTTTATTACTCCAAGATATATTTACATAGGAATACAAGTGAAGTCATAAACTCGTCACCCACGTAAACCTCTTGTTGAGTCACATAGCACCATATGCTTAAACTGTCCATGATAAGTAGTTTTACTCTTATCGGATTACCTTTAATGATTTATTGTTATCCTACATATATATATATATATATGTAGGAGGTGAGTTTTATTGAGAACGCAGATATCATCCCATGATGATATTTGTTTTTGAAATGCGCATAATAAAATACTTGGAACTCTTTTAACCATCTTTTGATCTTATATTATATACAGTATATATATATATATTACTAGAACTTAATAAGAAAACAGATCCAGATATTCATATGTATGCTGGCATCACATATGGTAATACATGACCAGCAACATATCCCCGTGATTGCATAACTACACCTATGATTGTATGAGCATCTGATGAAGTCACATGCATAACCATGTAACAGAAATATATATCATGCAATAAAGCAATTATGTTGAAGTAATCCCGTTTTAACTACTCTTATTTTATATATATATATATATATATATATATATATATAGCAAATGTATTATATATATATAATGTATACAGAAATACATATATATATATATAGATAGATAGATAGATACATTTCTTTATTAGCCACAAGGGCACAAAAGAAGGGGACAAATACAAATGGGGAGTTTACATACAGGTATATGAAAATAAAACTATTAATAAAATAACAAATAACAATTGATATTCCCAATAGGGGGGAGGTGTTACACAGGGGTTGTACACACCCCGAAAAAATGTACAACCCTCATCTCCAGGAGCACCAAGAGTGAGTACTCCTTTCCTCTATTCCTCTTTTTCCTCAACCTACAGGCTTATATAGAGAGAAGGCCCAACCACTCGGGCCATCTTTGCCACATTCACCCACCTTTTATAAAACTTGCTGGGGTACAGCACCTCTCTCTCCATCCTGATTCTTCTTCCAAAATGATATTTGAAAAAACGAATCAGTTGCTCGCCGGAGAGAAAGGTGTCTGACCTCAGCCCTTTTAACCTCGTCCACCATATAGATAGATAGATAGATAGATAGATAGATAGATAGATAGATAGATATTCACATATACATATATATGCGTTCTTCCTGTAAAGAAAAAATTAATTTTCCTTTTCTAACTGTCATTTATCCTATTTCTTTTATTTCTTATTCTCTCTTCCAACAAGCGACTAACGTCCAAAATATTAAGAATATTTTCCTACTATATCAATAGTGCAGGAATGCATGTAAGCAAGATGCAGACCACGGCCCAACGATGACAACAACAAGAACTGAACCATATATTAACAAGAAGAAGAAGGTTTGCCAGTAAACCCACCTGTTGTTCTTTGTACGGCAGTATTCAACAGCATCCATCAACATGGCACACAGTTGTGCAGCTTCCTGTTCCTCTCCAAACTGTTGTCGCTGAAAAACATGTTTGACACACTTTAATTTATATATACATATATATAAATTCATATGTATATTTTCTGAGGAATTGTTGAGTTGTGAAGTCTGAAGTATTGCAGAAAATGATTGGAAATATCAATATTTCTTAATAACCCCATAGACTATGAGGTAACTCAATAATGAAATATCTGTTAACATGTATAATTAAATGATTTTTTCTAATCACACCTTGTATATTTTTTCCTTTTTCCTAACATATTTACTTATATATATATATATATATATATATATATATATATATATATATATATATATATATGTATAATGTTAAGACAGATATTACATAATCGTATTTATTGGATAATACGTATTTCAGTGACACCTGTATGGAGCTGTTATGCAATCAGTACAACAGCAACCCACAACCGTATGACATCATCAGATGTCAACACAATTATGTAAAGGAGTTAATATGTCACTGGTAAGCGCTTCCATGTTTATGAAAGTCCAGTGTAGACATAATTGTGTTAACATCTGAAGATGTCACACTGGTGCTGGTTGCTGTTGTAATGATTTCATAACAGCTCCATGCTGGTGTCACTGAAATATGTATAATCCAATAAATACAATTATGTAACATGTTTTAACATTAATTTCATACCTGGAAACCCCGTTGTGGTGGATAGGTATGACTGACATGGAGTGCTCTTACCTGCTTACACCTGTTTATCAATGAGGTGTTGCAACACAAACCTTACAGAGAAGCAACACAGTAATTAGCAACTATATATATATACATATCTATATATATATATATATATATATATATATATATATATCATCATCATTCATCATTATTTCATTTTACGTCCGCTTTTTCCCTGCTTGCATGGGTGGGACGGGAACTGATTCTGGCTTGATTTCTACAGGTGGATGCCCTTCCTAACACCAACCTCATTTACAGTGAGTGGTGGGTGCTTTTTTGCCGTGGCACCTGCACGACCACTTTGCAGTGGAATGATATGGACCCCAGTCCCTATCATCTCATTTCTACAGCTGAGTAAACTGGAGCAATGTGAAATAAAGTGTCTTGCTCAAGGAAACAACACATCACCCGATCTGAGAATTGAACTCACAACCTTTTGATTGCAAGGCCAATGCGGAACTCCTGATCTCCAAGTGGGCCAGATAGGATCTGGTGCTCTCCAAAGTGCATTCAATCATGGCACCTACACCAGGGAGGTTATCATGTCTTTGGCATGACATACCTGAAGAGTTTTCCTGGCCTTTTATTTGACCGGTTTTCTATGGCTGGATGTCATTCCCATCACCAACCACCTTATAGAGTGTACTGGGTGGTCGTTTCATCATCACCGTTTTACGTCCGTTCTTCCATGCTAGCATGGGTTAGACGGGTTGTCCTGTTGTGGGCAGTGTCTGGTCGGCTGACCTTGTCTTGCTCATACAGGAACTGATTTTGGCTTGATTTCTACAGCTGGATGCTCTTCCTAACACCAACCTCATTTACAGTGTGGGCTGGGTGCTTTTTTTTGCCATGGCACCTCCACGACCACTTTGCCGTAGGAGGGTGTGGGGGCATATTGTCTATATGCTTCAGCTTGTACCCATGGGAGGTCGGGTACTCTGTATTACTGCGTGACGCCAGAGGTCACGGTCGTGTGTCATCGCCTTTGAGAGGTGTAATTGGGTAAGGTCGTTTATTGTGCAAAAAAGAGAAGGAGAGAGTGAGAGGGGAGAGGGTAAAGAGAGGAAGAGAGAGAAGGGAAAGAGAATGAGAGAGTGAGGGGAAAGAGAGGGAGAGAGAGAACAATAGAGGAAGAATCAACCCTAGTATCGGACTGGTGCTTTATACATTGGTCTAACTAGTGTACAGAATAATATATTAATATAGTAATATAGTATCATAAAACACTTTTTATCACTTGGGTAAGAAAAAAAAACAACAAAACATTGCTTTTTAAACCTAGTACTTTCATCCATCACAGGACTAAACATATATAAATTTGAACAACGTGAGTGTGTGTGTGTTTGTGTGTGCGTGTGTATTTTTGTAAGTGTGTCTGTGTTTGCAAATTTATATTTATATACACATACATATAAATGTATGCACATGCACATACACACATGCTCATACATATACACATACGCGTCAAAGTGTTGAAAAAAATTCTAGTGTTTCAAAAAGCAACTTAATAATAAGAAAGTTTATATTATTAGATAATCATTAAGACTTGATTATTTTCAAAATAGTTTAAAAATCATAAGCAATGTATTTCATTATAAATATGATAAGAGAAGGGTTAAAATGTTTATATTTATCTAAAATACTTCCATCAAAATTTCATGTAAAAACCATGGTTAAGATAACTTCCAAATAACAACATAATAATGAGAAAGTTAGTTATATTGCAAAATCCCTCAAAATAGTTGACTATTTTCAAAATTATTGAAAAATAATCAAGTATTTGTCTTAAAATAGAAATATGATGAAAGGGTTAAAAGGGACAAGACTTATGATTTATTTTACAACAGTGACCGCTGGTCAAGTGCAAGATACTTCATTTTTCCTGATGTTTCCTGAGATCTCTGGTTGAAGTCAAGATCTCTGGTTACCGAGGTCCGAAAAATGAGAATTTGCCATCACAAAATCCAGACAAATAATTCCTAAATGATCTAGGAGCCCCGTGAGGTATAGTTGTTGATACAGCAGTTGTCTGTGGGGTACAGCTGAGATATACCACCTAGACTGGGGTGTAGAGTATCTCACTCACTACTGCAGCTGAGATATACCACCTAGACTGGGGTGTAGAGTATCTCACTCACTACTGCAGCTGAGATACACCACCTAGATTGTAGAGACCGTCACA
Organism: Eledone cirrhosa; assembly: GCA_964016885.1. Classification (NCBI taxonomy): domain Eukaryota; kingdom Metazoa; phylum Mollusca; class Cephalopoda; order Octopoda; family Eledonidae; genus Eledone; species Eledone cirrhosa. The sequence continues at coordinate 24,655,468 of OZ024751.1, forward strand.
CCCTACCACAGCTGAGATATACCACCTAGGCAGGGGTGCAGAGTCTATCACATACAGCTAAGATATACCACCTAGACTGGGGTGTAAAGTCAACCACTTTCTCCCACAGCTGGTATATACCACCTAGACTGGGGTGTAGAGTCTGTCACTTCCTAATAAAGCGGAGATATACCACCTAGACTGGGGTGTAGAGTCTGTCACTTCCTAATAAAGCGGAGATATACCACCTAGACTGGGGTGTAAAGTCAACCACTTTCTCCCACAGCTGGTATATACCACCTAGACTGGGGTGTAGAGTCTGTCACTTCCTAATAAAGCGGAGATATACCACCTAGACTGGGGTGTAGAGGCTACCACTCCCTACCACAGCTGAGATATACCTCCTAGACTGGGGTATAGAGTCTGTCACTTCCTAATAAAGCGGAGATATACCACCTAGACTGGGGTGTAGAGTCTGTCACTTCCTAATAAAGCGGAGATATACCACCTAGATGTGGGTGTAGAGTCTGTCACTTCCTAATAAAGCGGAGATATACCACCTAGACGTGGGTATAGAGTCTGTCACTTCCTAATAAAGCGGAGATATACCACCTAGACTGGGGTATAGAGTCTGTCACTTCCTAATAAAGCGGAGATATACCACCTAGACTGGGGTATAGAGTCTGTCACTTCCTAATAAAGCGGAGATATACCACCTAGATGTGGGTGTAGAGTCTGTCACTTCCTAATAAAGCGGAGATATACCACCTAGACGTGGGTATAGAGTCTGTCACTTCCTAATAAAGCGGAGATATACCACCTAGACTGGGGTATAGAGTCTGTCACTTCCTAATAAAGCGGAGATATACCACCTAGACTGGGGTATAGAGTCTGTCACTTCCTAATAAAGCGGAGATATACCACCTAGATGTGGGTGTAGAGTCTGTCACTTCCTAATAAAGCGGAGATATACCACCTAGACGTGGGTATAGAGTCTGTCACTTCCTAATAAAGCGGAGATATACCACCTAGACTGGGGTATAGAGTCTGTCACTTCCTAATAAAGCGGAGATATACCACCTAGACTGGGGTATAGAGTCTGTCACTTCCTAATAAAGCGGAGATATACCACCTAGATGTGGGTGTAGAGTCTGTCACTTCCAAACACAGCGGAGAATAATAAATGTCTTTCTTTTACTTTTGTTCTCATTTTGACAAGGAAAGTGTGTAAAGTAAAGATATGAAGGAACAGCAGTGACTGTTTGTCCACCATATCTGGCCATGCTGGAGCTAACTTGGTAACAGCTTTCTCTCAATGAATCACCACCACATAAGGTCACTTTTGATAGTTATGTTTATATAATGGTCATGAATGAGTCTGTGGTCAGGTATACACACACGCACACTAACGCCGAAATTAACATACATATATATAGAAATATATGTATGTGTTGCTGTGTTGAATACGACCCGTCCCACCCTTGCAAGCAGGGAAAAGCAGACGTAAAATGATGATGATGATGATGATGAAACATGACTATATATGTGAGTCTAAGACACCAAACAGGTAGTAACAATTGGTGGATGAATGGAGGAATGACTGACCTACTGCTGGCGACCACAGCAGATCAATACCAGCTGTTGCACACTTGCACACACACACACATGCATAGAGACATACATCATCATGCACACACACATTCACATATATACACATACACAATCAGATGCATGCACACACAGACAGACACATACATACGCATATATACACATACATATATAGACAAACGCATACATATACACACACACGCATATACACACTCTCACACACATATACACATCAATGCATGCATACATACATACACACACACATAGACATGCACACACATATACATCAACTTATATATATATATATATACACACACACATACATCAACACACACATATATACACACATACATATATACATACACACATAAATCAACACACACATGTATACATACACACATACATATATATATATATGCACAGACACATACATATATACAGCCATACACATACATCAACACACACATATATATACACCCATACGCATACATCAACACAGGTATGTCAAGTCTTGCCTCTGTAAAACATCACCAATGCCTAGCAACATATTTTTCACCTGAGAAACTCAATGAAATATTGATAAAGCAACAAAGTCTGTTAACAGAATGACTGCACTATTTACCATAATAATATGCCTTGTGTTTGTATCTCTATATATATATGTGAAGGCACAAGGCTTAGTGGTTAGAGCATTGGGCTTGCAATCGAAAGTTTGTGACTTCAATTCTCCAACCGGGTGATGTGTTGTTTCCTTGAGCAAGACACTTTATTTCACATTGCTCCAGTTTACTCAGCTGTAGAAATGAGATGAAAGGACTGGGGTCCATATCACTCCACTGTAAAGTTACCATGTTCTATAATAGCAGTTACCATGTTCTATGATAACAGTTACCATGTTCTATAATAACAGTTACCATGTTCTATAATAACAGTTACCATGTTCTATAATAACAGTTACCATGTTCTGTAATAACAGTTACCATGTTCTGTAATAACAGTTACCATGTTCTATGATAACAGTTACCATCTTCTATAATAACAGTTACCATGTTCTATAATAACAGTTACCATGTTCTATAATAACAGTTACCATGTTCTATGATAACAGTTACATGTTCTATAATAACAGTTACCATGTTCTATGATAACAGTTACCATCATTGAACTCTCCCCTCAAGATCCTAACAGCAATTCTTCTTGTCTTTCTTTTTCATTTGCTGGAAAGTGAGATTTCGGATGAACCCTAAACCGATTTGTTACCATATTTCTAAAGAAAGACACTGACTGTAATTTACAAATAATTTTGTTGTTGGCCCTTGTCCACAGGGTGCAGCCCGAATACTGCCGTGCCCTAGGCCTAGAGCCCACCACCCTCCCCATCCCCATTCTTCTGTGACCCTACAGCCTTTTCTTTTCCCTTCCTTTTCTGTTTTCATTATGATAAAGAACAGGATATATTTTGAAAATAATCAACAATTTGGAGCAATGGAGTAATGTAATTAATTTTCAGAAAATTAAAAAATCCTAAATGTAAAAAATAAGTCTAACTACAGTCAATTGCTATAAATAATAGCTTAGAAAATCATGTAAAATGTCCCCGTAGACAGAACATAGTGGGTAACAGCTGCTATGAAGTATTGAACTCTATGTCTTTCAAATTTGGGCTGAGCATGCTAAATCATTGAGTTAAACAACCCCTGGTAATTACCA
>OZ024751.1:24661264-24673764 GCA_964016885.1 Eledone cirrhosa
AAGAGTGAGTCACCTTCTACAATACAACAACAGGGACAACAACAGCAGCAACAGGGACAACAACAACAGGGACAACAACAACAACAGGGACAACAACAACAGAAGCAGGAACAGCAACAGGGACAACAGGGACAACAACAACAGGGACAACAACAACAGGGACAACAACAACAACAGGGACAACAACAACAGAAGCAGGAACAGCAACAGGGACAACAACAACAACAGGGACAACAACAACAGGAACAACAACAACAGGGACAACAACAACAGGGACAACAACAACAACAGGGACAACAACAACAACAGGGACAACAACAACAGGGACAACAACAACAGGGACAACAACAACAACAATAGGGACAACAACAGCAGGGACAACAACAACAACAGGGACAACAACAACAGGGACAACAACAACAACAATAGGGACAACAACAGCAGGGACAACAACAACAACAGGGACAACAACAGTAACAGCAGGGACAACAACAACAGCAGCAGAGATAACAACAACAACAACAACAGCAGCAGTGTGACAACAACAACAGCAGTGACAACAACAACAACAACTACAACAACAGCAGCAGAGATAACAACCACAACAGCAATAGGAATAACAACAACAACAACAGTGACAACAACAACAGCAGCAGCAGCAGCGATAACAACAACAACAATAACAGCAGCAGAGATAACAACAACAACAACAACTGCAGCAGAGATAACAACAACAACAACAGCAGCTGCAGAGATAACAACAACAACAACAACAACAGCAGCAGAGATAACAACAACAACAGCAGCAGCAGAGATAACAACAACAACAGCAGCAGCAGCAGAGATAACAACAACAACAACAGCAGCGACGACAACAACAACAGCAGCAGGGATAACAACAACAAAAACAGAAACAGCCACAATGGCAACAACAACAAGATTCCATAATAATTGTTTCTACTTCAGTCACAAGGCCAGCAATTTAAAGGGACGGAGGAAGTTGATTAAATCGATGCCAGTACATTACTGGTACTTTATTTTATCGACCCCGAAAGGATGAAAGGCAAGGCTAACGTAACCCTATCCCACAAAACAGTGTCCAACACTCTACTGATACAGCCAAGATTCCCTAATAATAATTGTTTCTACTTTAGGCACAAGGCCAGCAATTACTCAGTGCATTACTGGTACTTTATTTCATCGACCCCGTAAGGATGAAAGGCAAAGTTAACCTCGGCGGGATTTCAACTCAGATCGTAAAGGACTGCAACTCTATACAATATATAGCATATTATCTGATGCATTACCGTCTCTGCCAATCCAATGATTTCATTATTAGCCACACAAGGTTTACATTAAGAAAACATTAAACACGGCACAGGACGGTACAAATAATTCTCTCTTTTATTGGTCCCAAAGTCCCAGGGTTTGGGGGACAATGCAGGGATGAATTACAACAGAATGTGGGGTTAATATCAAGTAAACTGGTTAGAAGTCAATAAAACCAATAAATGTATCAATAAATTTCCAAGACAAAATTTCAGTTGGGGTGGAGACCACCTAGGGTAATTCAGGGGCTAAAACCCCTTAAAGATCTGGATTACTTTGTTTTACCAAAGACTTTAAAAGTACCCTTTCCCTGTTCCTTTCCTCCTGTCTTAAAAAAGCACAACCAGTGTAGACCAATACAGCCCTGTAAATCTCACTGCTCTCAACCACCTTTCATAGAACACTCTAGAAGACAGAACCTCCTTCTCCTCCATCAATTTTCTCTTTAAGTGGTCCTCTCTCTCTCTCATCTGTACAGTCCTGTCTACTAAGGTATCCTCTCACTCACCTGTACAGTCCTGTCCACTAAGATGTTCTCTCTCACCTGTACAGTCCTGTCTACAAGATGTCTGCTCTCACCTGTAGTCATGTCCACTAAGGTATCCTCTCTCACCTGTATAGTCCTGTCTACTAAGGTATCCTCTCTCTCACCTGTACAGTCCTGTTCACTACGGTATCCTCTCTCACCTGTACAGTCCTGTCCACTAAGATGTTCTCTGTCACCTGTACAGTCCTGTCCACTAAGGTATCCTCTCACCTGTACAGTCCTGTCCACTAATATGTCCTCTCTCACCTGTACAGTTCTGTCCACTAAAGTGTCCTCTCTCACCTGTACAGTCCTGTCCACTAAGGTATCCTCTCTCACCTGTATAGTCCTGTCAACTAAGATGTACTCTCTCACCTGTACAGTACTGTTGTTGTTATTACTGTTGTTGTTGTTGTTACTGTTGTTATTGATAAGGTCCCCACACTCTGCTGTTGTTGTTGTTGAGGCCACTAGGCACCACTGTTGCCATCACTGTTAATAACAACCAATAGTAACAACAGCATGACATTGAGACAGGAAATAAATGACATAATCGATAGGTGTGTAATAATTGGAATAACAAAGGTAAACAACATACAGGTGACAGAGGTGGTGGAGGTAGGGCTGCGACTGTACAGGTGAGATAGGATACCTTAGTAGAAAGGACTGTACAGGTGAGAGAGGACACCTTAGTAGACATGACTGTACAGGTGAGAGAGAGGATACCTTAGTGGACAGGACTGTACAGGTGAGAGAGGATACCTTAGTAGACAGGACTGTACAGGTGAGAGAGGACATCTTAGTAGACAGGACTGTACAGGTGAGAGAGAGGATACCTTAGTGGACAGGACTGTACAGGTGAGAGAGAGGATACCTTAGTGGACAGGACTGTACAGGTGAGAGAGGACATCTTAGTAGACAGGACTGTACAGGTGAGAGAGAGGATACCTTAGTAGAAAGGACTGTACAGGTGAGAGAGGACATCTTAGTGGACAGGACTATACAGGTGAGAGAGGATACCTTAGTGGACAGGACTGTACAGGTGAGAGAGGATACCTTAGTAGACAGGACTGTACAGGTGAGAGAGGACATCTTAGTAGACAGGACTGTACAGGTGAGAGAGAGGATACCTTAGTGGACAGGACTGTACAGGTGAGATAGGATACCTTAGTAGAAAGGACTGTACAGGTGAGAGAGGACACCTTAGTAGACATGACTGTACAGGTGAGAGAGGATACCTTAGTGGACAGGACTGTACAGGTGAGAGGGGACATCTTAGTAGACAGGACTGTACAGGTGAGAGAGGACATCTTAGTGGACAGGACTGTACAGGTGAGAGAGGACATCTTAGTAGACAGGACTGTACAGGTGAGAGAGAGGATACCTTAGTGGACAGGACTGTACAGGTGAGAGGGGACATCTTAGTAGACAGGACTGTACAGGTGAGAGAGGACATCTTAGTAGACAGGACTGTACAGGTGAGAGAGAGGATACCTTAGTGGACAGGACTGTACAGGTGAGAGGGGACATCTTAGTAGACAGGACTGTACAGGTGAGAGAGAGGATACCTTAGTGGACAGGACTGTACAGGTGAGAGGGGACATCTTAGTAGACAGGACTGTACAGGTGAGAGAGGACATCTTAGTGGACAGGACTGTACAGGTGAGAGAGGACATCTTAGTGGACAGGACTGTACAGGTGAGAGGGGACATCTTAGTAGACAGGACTGTACAGGTGAGAGAGGACATCTTAGTGGACAGGACTGTACAGGTGAGAGAGGACATCTTAGTGGACAGGACTATACAGGTGAGAGAGGATACCTTAGTGGACAGGACTGTACAGGTGAGAGAGGATACCTTAGTAGACAGGACTGTACAGGTGAGAGAGGACATCTTAGTAGACAGGACTGTACAGGTGAGAGAGGATACCTTAGTAGACAGGACTGTACAGGTGAGAGAGGACATCTTAGTAGACAGGACTGTACAGGTGAGAGAGGATACCTTAGTGGACAGGACTGTACAGGTGAGAGAGGACATCTTAGTGGACAGGACTATACAGGTGAGAGAGGATACCTTAGTGGACAGGACTGTACAGGTGAGAGAGGATATCTTAGTGGACAGGACTGTACAGGTGAGAAAGGATATCTTAGTGGACAGGACTGTACAGGTGAGAGAGGACATCTTAGTGGACAGGACTATACAGGTGAGAGAGGATACCTTAGTGGACAGGACTGTACAGGTGAGAGAGGATACCTTAGTAGACAGGACTGTACAGGTGAGAGAGGACATCTTAGTGGACAGGACTATACAGGTGAGAGAGGATACCTTAGTGGACAGGACTGTACAGGTGAGAGAGGATACCTTAGTAGACAGGACTGTACAGGTGAGAGAGGACATCTTAGTGGACAGGACTGTACAGGTGAGAGAGGATACCTTAGTGGACATGACTGTACAGGTGAGAGAGGACATCTTAGTGGACAGGACTGTACAGGTGAGAGAGGATACCTTAGTGGACAGGACTGTACAGGTGAGAGAGGATACCTTAGTAGACAGGACTGTACAGGTGAGAGAGGATACCTTAGTGGACAGGACTGTACAGGTGAGAGAGGATACCTTAGTAGACAGGACTGTACAGGTGAGAGAGGACATCTTAGTAGACAGGACTGTACAGGTGAGAGAGGATACCTTAGTAGACAGGACTGTACAGGTGAGAGAGGATACCTTAGTAGACAGGACTGTACAGGTGAGAGAGGATACCTTAGTAGACAGGACTGTACAGGTGAGAGAGGACATCTTAGTGGACAGGACTGTACAGGTGAGAGAGGATACCTTAGTGGACAGGACTGTACAGGTGAGAGAGGACATCTTAGTGGACAGGACTGTACAGGTGAGAGAGGATACCTTAGTGGACAGGACTGTACAGGTGAGAGAGGATACCTTAGTAGACAGGACTGTACAGGTGAGAGAGGATACCTTAGTGGACAGGACTGTACAGGTGAGAGAGGATACCTTAGTAGACAGGACTGTACAGGTGAGAGAGGACATCTTAGTGGACAGGACTGTACAGGTGAGAGAGGATACCTTAGTGGACATGACTGTACAGGTGAGAGAGGACATCTTAGTGGACAGGACTGTACAGGTGAGAGAGGATACCTTAGTGGACAGGACTGTACAGGTGAGAGAGGATACCTTAGTAGACAGGACTGTACAGGTGAGAGAGGATACCTTAGTAGACAGGACTGTACAGGTGAGAGAGGATACCTTAGTAGACAGGACTGTACAGGTGAGAGAGGATACCTTAGTAGACAGGACTGTACAGGTGAGAGAGGATACCTTAGTAGACAGGACTGTACAGGTGAGAGAGGATACCTTAGTGGACAGGACTGTACAGGTGAGAGAGGATACCTTAGTAGACAGGACTGTACAGGTGAGAGAGGACATCTTAGTAGACAGGACTGTACAGGTGAGAGAGGATACCTTAGTGGACAGGACTGTACAGGTGAGAGAGGATACCTTAGTGGACAGGACTGTACAGGTGAGAGAGGATACCTTAGTAGACAGGACTGTACAGGTGAGAGAGGATACCTTAGTGGACAGGACTGTACAGGTGAGAGAGGACATCTTAGTAGACAGGACTGTACAGGTGAGAGAGGACATCTTAGTAGACAGGACTGTACAGGTGAGAGAGGATACCTTAGTAGACAGGACTGTACAGGTGAGAGAGGACATCTTAGTAGACAGGACTGTACAGGTGAGAGAGGATACCTTAGTGGACAGGACTGTACAGGTGAGAGAGGATACCTTAGTAGACAGGACTGTACAGGTGAGAGAGGATATCTTAGTGGACAGGACTGTACAGGTGAGAAAGGATACCTTAGTAGACAGGACTGTACAGGTGAGAGAGGATATCTTAGTGGACAGGACTGTACAGGTGAGAGAGAGGATATCTTAGTGGACAGGACTGTACAGGTGAGAGAGGATACCTTAGTGGACAGGACTGTACAGGTGAGAGAGAGGATATCTTAGTGGACAGGACTGTACAGGTGAGAGAGGATACCTTAGTGGACAGGACTGTACAGGTGAGAGAGGATATCTTAGTGGACAGGACTGTACAGGTGAGAGAGAGGATATCTTAGTGGACAGGACTGTACAGGTGAGAGAGGATACCTTAGTGGACAGGACTGTACAGGTGAGAGAGGATACCTTAGTAGACAGGACTGTACAGGTGAGAGAGGATATCTTAGTGGACAGGACTGTACAGGTGAGAAAGGATACCTTAGTAGACAGGACTGTACAGGTGAGAGAGGATATCTTAGTAGACAGGACTGTACAGGTGAGAGAGGATACCTTAGTAGACAGGACTGTACAGGTGAGAGAGGATACCTTAGTAGACAGGACTGTACAGGTGAGAGAGGATACCTTAGTAGACAGGACTGTACAGGTGAGAGAGGATATCTTAGTGGACAGGACTGTACAGGTGAGAAAGGATACCTTAGTAGACAGGACTGTACAGGTGAGAGAGAGGATACCTTAGTGGACAGGACTGTACAGGTGAGAGAGGATACCTTAGTAGACATGACTGTACAGGTGAGAGAGGATACCTTAGTGGACAGGACTGTACAGGTGAGAGAGGATACCTTAGTAGACAGGACTGTACAGGTGAGAGAGGACATCTTAGTAGACAGGACTGTACAGGTGAGAGAGGATACCTTAGTAGACAGGACTGTACAGGTGAGAGAGGATATCTTAGTAGACAGGACTGTACAGGTGAGAGAGGATACCTTAGTAGACAGGACTGTACAGGTGAGAGAGGATACCTTAGTAGACAGGACTGTACAGGTGAGAGAGGATACCTTAGTAGACAGGACTGTACAGGTGAGAGAGGATACCTTAGTAGACAGGACTGTACAGGTGAGAGAGGATATCTTAGTGGACAGGACTGTACAGGTGAGAAAGGATACCTTAGTAGACAGGACTGTACAGGTGAGAGAGAGGATACCTTAGTGGACAGGACTGTACAGGTGAGAGAGGATACCTTAGTAGACAGGACTGTACAGGTGAGAGAGGATATCTTAGTGGACAGGACTGTACAGGTGAGAAAGGATACCTTAGTAGACAGGACTGTACAGGTGAGAGAGAGGATACCTTAGTGGACAGGACTGTACAGGTGAGAGAGGATACCTTAGTAGACAGGACTGTACAGGTGAGAGAGGATATCTTAGTGGACAGGACTGTACAGGTGAGAAAGGATACCTTAGTAGACAGGACTGTACAGGTGAGAGAGGATACCTTAGTAGACATGACTGTACAGGTGAGAGAGATGATACCTTAGTAGACATGACTGTACAGGTGAGAGAGGATACCTTAGTGGACAGGACTGTACAGGTGAGAGAGGATACCTTAGTGGACAGGACTGTACAGGTGAGAGAGAGGATACCTTAGTGGACAAGAATGTACAGGTGAGAGAGGATACCTTAGTAGACAGTACTGTACAGGTGAGAGAGGACATCTTGTAGACAGGACTGTACAGGTGAGAGAGAGGATACCTTAGTAGACAGGACTGTACAGGTGAGAGAGGATACCTTAGTGGAGAGGACTGTACAGGTGAGAGAAGAGATCTTAGTGGACTGTGCTCAGGTGCACTTCAACTCATCAAAGGTGCATGTATAGTACATAGAATAATGTACAAATATATATGTCGGAAATGTGAACGGTGTATGAGTCATAATATACACACAGACACACACACATACGTTCGTATGTAAGAAGGGGGAATATCATGTGTAGCTTAGCAAATTTTGGGAAGCATGGCCATTCTGAAGGATGCAGTGTCCCGACAGCTAACAACTGATGCAGGTAGTTTGATCCATGCTTCAGCAATTCTGAGCATGAAAAAATGTTTCTGAAAGTCATGCGAGCTGTACTGTTTTCTGATTGTGTAAGTATGTCCACGGGTGTTAGACATATGGAATTTAAAAAGGTGCTTAGGGTTGTTAATTGAAAGACGGTTAATAATCTTGTGGGTGTCTACCAAGTCAGTTGCCAGATGTTGGATGATGAGTATATATATATATATTTAAAGTAACATATAATCAATTTAATTAGTCATGCTAATTAATCTAACATTATATCTTCCTGTGAGATATCACCAATATTTTATTGTTATCAATGTGAGATATCACCATTTTATTATTTTATCAATCTGTTGTCACCATATCTCGACTTTATCTTCTCATTAACTTAACAAGAAATCTATTAATATATATATTGATAATATAGTGATAGATCATTGTTAAGTGAATGTGATCTTACATTAGCATGTTGGTGTTGTTGTTGTTGGTAGCGGTGGGGTTGTTGTTGGTAGCGGTGGGGTTGTTGTTGGTAGCGGTGGGGTTGTTGTTGGTGGTGGTGGTGTTGTTGTTGTTGGTAGTGGTGGGGTTGTTGTTGGTGGTGATCTAGATGATGGTGGTGGTAGTGTTCATAGTGGTATTGACAGTGTTGATGTTGGTAGTGTTGTTGTTGGTGGTGCTGTTGTTGTTGTTGTTGGTAGCGGTGGGGCTGTTGTTGGTGGTGGTGTTGTTATTGTTGGTAGTGGTGGGATTGTTGCTGTTGGAGCTGTTGTTGTTGAAGTTGTTGGTGTTGTGGTGGTGGTGGTGGTGGTATTGTTATTGTTGTTGTTATTACTGAACCACAATAGAGACACAACACCCGCCCAAGGTGCTACTTCTTAACCACACAGCTATGTCTAAAGAACTAATAGGAAATATATAAACACTAGGATTTTTTTCAACATGCTGATGCATATCTGTATGTGTGTGCATGTGTGTATGTGCATATGCATACATTTATATGTATGAGTATATAAATATAAATGTGTAAACACAAACACACTTACTAAAATACACACTCACACACAGCATAGCAAATGGAACACCAGCTGCTGTTTTGCTATAGTTTTTTCACCATCCCCTTCCTTCCTTTTACACACATATATCCACATAAACACACACACACACACACACACATTGTATGATGGATGGAAATCATTCAAATTTATATGTCTATTATGTCCATATGAGATTTAATATAACAATATTAAAGTTATATTCTCTGGTTAACATATAATATAGGAAACATATAAATATATATTATTTCCGTATGAAACTAGATATAAATCATTGTGATTGTTATATTAAAGTTATAATCTCTGGTTAACATACAATATTGTCATTTGGATAACAAAGTAAACTTTTTGATTTAAAATTTTTGAAAAATTGAATGAAATGTCACCAAGCTTGACTTTTAGTTGAAGTGAGGAACATAGAAATATATTTACTTTGATGACTTTGGAACTATGTTTGTGGTGTGTATATACATACATATGTACATACATATATATACATACATACATCATCGTCATCATCATCACAAAATCTGTATCATCAGCATTCAGGAACTCCCTAACAAGAGTGCCAAATGTTTTTGACTTGATGTTAAACTGTTTTAGATTAAATAATTTGCTGGAGTTCTAATTCACAAGTATACACCAATTGCGAACTATTGGAAGTCATATGTCTGCAACATGGCAAAGTAGATGGGGAACAGAGTAGATGCAGGTATGTCCCCTTCCTTGACACCGTTTTCCACTAAAAGTGGCCCTGAAAGTGTCCCATTGAAGTTCACTTTTGCTTTCATATTTTGATGGAGTTTTTTGAATATACCAACAAATTCAGGAGGCATCCAAGTTTACCCAATACGACCTACAGGGCACTACTATTAACAGTATCAATGGCTTTGGTAAGGCCACAAATACTTGGTAAATTGGCACTAGTTGTTCAACACACTTCTCCATTAGCTGACGGGCTGAGAAAATCATGTCCATAGTACTCTGCACAGATCTGAATCCACACTGGGTCTCAGGGATGGCACCAGGGCAGATCCATTTTATTAGACGATTCAGAAAGACCTTGGATAAGACATTTCCTACCAATTTTAGCAGAGTTATACCACGATAATCACCACATTCCAACTTAGAGCCTTTGCACTTGTAAATTGATAGCAAAGTTGCATCTACCCAGTCATGCAGGACAGGTTCACCATGCCATACAGATAAGATTAGCTCATGAATGACCACAGCAACATTGTCTCCTCCAGAGTGGATCAGCTCATCAGGTATTCCATTGAAACCTGGAGCTTTCCTTATGTTCATTTCTTTGATAGTAGACCTTATCTCATTAAAGGCTGGATCATTCATCATCTCTGTTACAGTCTCCTTTTGTGGCAGCCCATTAATAATTTCCTCATCAACTACAGATGGGTTGTCAAACAGATCTTTAAAGTGTTCAGTCCACCGACTCATGATTCCTGCTGGATCTTTGATGAGGACGTTCCTATCTTTTGACTTTAATGATGCCATTTTTTAAGGTTGTGTACCAAAAACTTGCCTTATTGTGATATATTGTGATGCCTTCAAGTTCTCTGCAGTTATAAGCCCTCTGCATTTCTGCTGAACTTCAGACAACCAGTTATTCTTTATCTTTCATGTTTTACTTTGCAGTTTTGATTTTGCTTCTTTGAAGGCTATCTCAAAAGTGGTCCTCACTGGACCCTCTACAACAAGGCATACACTTCTCAAAGGGCAGAGGAACTCATGAGAGTCAGTGGCCATCCAACAGTGTGTATAATGAATATATTGTGTGGGTGTGTAAATGTGTATATGTGAGTGAGTGTAGGATTGTTTGTGTGAGTGTGTGTGTGTACGTCTATATATATATATTTTTTTTAAACTTTTAAATTTTCAAACTTCTAAATTTTAAACTTTTAAATTATTATTTTTTATTTCATTTTATCATATTTATCTATTTTTCCTATTTATTATTTATCTAGTCTATCCTATGGCTGCTGCAGCTACTCTTCTTATTTATTTATATTGAGAGAGAAGGTCACACTGAAAATCCTGTGGTTGATACAGCTACCAATCATCTTGGATCTGATTGTCATTGGATTCTGGCTGTGTGTAGCACAAACACATACTGCTTTGACATACATATATATATATATATATATACAGGGTCCCCCAAAAAAAAACAATATGTACACACTTTTATTAGAATGCTGTAGAAGTGTATATACATTTCTTTGTGACACCCTATATATATTAATATAGATACACACACACACGCACACACACACACACACAAACACACACAAACACACACAAACACAAATATATATATATACACACACACATACACATATGTATGTGTGTGTGTATCATAATTAAAAGCCGATGTGATTACTAAATCTAGTCATTGAAACGTGTGTTATTAATTACGAGTTCTTTGTAGTGTAAATTGATTATGCATATATATCATCATCATCATCATCATCATCATTTTACGTCCGCTTTTCCCTGCTTGCAAGGGTGGGACGGGTCTTATTCAGCACAGCATCTCTCCACTCATCACGGTCCCTCGTCATCTCCACCGTGAGCTTCAATGATCTGAGGTCTGTTCTCACCACCTCCGCCCATGTTTTTCGTGGTCTACCTCTACTACGTCTTCCTTCAACTGGCATTTCCTGGCACTTCTTCACCCATCGGTCATCCTCCATGCGCATCACATGTCCATACCACCTCAGTCTCCTCTCCCGTACACTACATTCTATCCCTCTCAGACACAGTTTCTCTCTCAACTCATTTATGCTGGGTCGTTCACGCACATTTACACTGCACATCCAACGGAGCATGCTTGCCTCATTTCTCTCCAGCCGTCGCATATCTTCTGCGGTAGCTGCCCATGTCTCACTACCATGCAGCATCGCGCTCCTCACACAGGCATCATACAACCGGCCTTTCGTACGCAGGGAGAAACCCTTCTTCGTCAACAGAGGAAGCAGCTCCCTAAACTTCTTCCAACCCGTCCTTATTCTAGATACTATGGCCTCGGAACACCCTCCTCCCATGCTAATCTGATCTCCTAGGTACCGGAAGCTATCCACCACTTCTATAGCGCCCTCTCGCATTTGAAAAATGTGTCTATCAGTGCGACTTCTACTGTCTAATTATATATATATTTTGAGTATATGTTGGTTGTTTACCGACACCTCAGTATGCAGGTTGGAGCACTCGATGAAGTACGCAGGTTGGTTTGTTTACTCCGGAATAATGTAAAATAAGTCAGTTAAACATGTTTAATTTGGCTTCGTTTATTACAATTTCTCTGCTATATATATTTCGGTGACAGCTATTATTTGCTGTGACCTCTTCAGGCAGTCCGAATTAATGTAGAAAAATCAGGTAAAAATGTTGTTGAAGTGTGTTCCACTCTGTCAATTCTTTGATATGTCCAGCTCCTGGCTGTGTTGTTAGTCCTCCGAGGAACTGGAATCATATGGGCTAGAACAAACGAATATCAGCGTCATAGGACACGCTCGTACCCCATTGGTCAGTTATCATACCACTCCCCAACCGAAAGTCTATAGAAATTCTTCAGAGACAGGTCAGCCTGCTATAGTTGTTTTTATCAGAATGTTTAAGTCCAGCTGACCTCCTTTACCATGGTGGTAGTGATGTTAAGAGGTCAGCTAGCAGGTCAACCTTAGTAGTCTGCTGCTATGATCTGAAGAATTTATGTGTGTAGACTGGC
>OZ024751.1:24683764-24706164 GCA_964016885.1 Eledone cirrhosa
GGTGATGATAATGTTGATGATGGTGGTGATGATGATGATGATGATCCAATGCCAAAGAGCACATTGTGCCTTGAACTACATTGCTGACCTTTGGAAGTTTGTGTCTAAAAGGGTTTTATGTGATATATGTATATATATATATATATATATATATATATATATATATGTGTGTGTGTGTGTGTGTGTGTGTGTGTGTGTGTGTATTATGTGTGCATATGTGTGTGAGTGTACCTGTATACATATATACGCATATGTATATTACACAGACACATACACACATATATAGTGAGAGTATGAGAGGTAGATAGATAGATAGAGAGAGAGAGAGAGAGAGAGAGAGAAGGAAAAAAATAAATCTCTGGTGAAGAAGAATCGCCTGAAGGGCAATAACTCCCATCTTCCAATTCCACAGACACTTGGTGGAGAGGAAGGAGGGAGAAGAAAATCTCTCATCTCTCTCTCTCTCTCTCTCTCTCTCTCTCTCTTGCTTTTCAACTTAAGTTTCTCTCAGTTCTGCTGCAAAGCCTAATCAATTTCATCACGAACTCTCACCTCACTTTCCTTTTACGTTGCCCCGGCAACAACTAGCTACAACATGCAGTCATCGGTTGAGACTCTATCTTTAACTCTTTCGAAGCTAAACCACTTGAAACCAGCCCTGCTTCAATCCTATTTTCAAGTGTTCATCATCATCATCAACAAAATCCTATGTTTGTTTTCCCATGCTTGCATCTTCATCATCATCATCATCATCATTATCACCATTTTATGTCAATTTTTCCACGCTAGCAATTGTGTGCAGAACGGTTTCGATGTCCTGCTCGCATCTTGGAAAGGTTCTTTTGGCAGGATCTCTGCCAGGGCGTCCATGCCTGTAGATTTCATCTCGAACTGGTAGAGCTCCTCGGCAACACTGCCAGGCCAGAGACCTCTGAAAGTCATCCATAGGCCGTGGAAGGAAAGTCTTCCCGAACAGACTGGTCAGTTCGTCCTCCTCGATGCCTAGAGTTTCCCCGAGAACGCCGTCGCACTTATCCTCCAATAATCCCCTATAGAATTTCGAAGTGGTGTCTCCGCTGATTTCCATTTCTGCTTGGTAGAGGGCTGTGAGCGCCCGAAGGCACTCGAGGTGCCAGGCGCCCATTTTCGGTCTTCGCTTGACCCAGGACTGCAGCTCTGTTAGTGAGACGAGTTGTAGCCTCAGCACCTGTTTGCGCATCATCAGCCACAGCATTCCCAGCCCTCTGTTAGAAGGGTGTTGACAGCAGATGGATCTGCTCACCAATGGAGCCTGTTTCTTCCAAAGGAACTTAAAGAGTAGGCGTTCCATTTTGGTGAGGTGTTCGCGGGGCCAAGGCACGACTGTCAAGCGGTAATAGATGACAGATGCTATGTAAGTGTTCGCCACCTCCGCTCGACCTTTCAAGGAGAGTTTCACTCAGCCCACTTCTAGGTGAGTGCAAACACCTTCGCCATGACCTTGTTCCAGTTCTTGTCCACCTGGAGGTCTGGACCAAACCAGACCCCAAGCAATTTCACCGGTCCTTCTGTCCAGCATCCAACGACACTGTCAGCAGGCATGGGTTTGCCTCTCCATGTACTGAGTTGCAAACCGACAGTCTTGTTCCTGTCAACGTTTTATATTCCTGTAATAGGTTGCCGATTACCCCGATGTCCGAGGTTTTCGACACCATTATGGTTACGTCATCGGCATAGGCCGACACTGCTTTCCGCAGTCCTGGTTCGATCGGGATGCCCTGCAACAGCTCCAACTTCTGCAGTAATGGCTCGAGAGTCAGTACATACAGAATGGAGGAGAGAGGGCATCCGTGAGGGATGGAACGCATGATTTGGAATGGCTCCGATAGGTAACCATTCACCTTGACTGCCGAGCAGATGCTGGTATGCATGGCAGCGATCCAGCCTCTGAAGATGGGACCGAAGCCGGCCGCTTTGAGAACTGCTTACAAGTATTGATGGTCGACCCTATCAAATGCCTTAGACTGATCTAGATTGATCAGAGCTCCACCAAAGCCCAGCTTACACCCTACCCTCTCTATGATGTATCGTATGAGGTGGAGGTTGTTGTGTATGGACCTGGTCGGGATTGCACATGTTTGCGCTTCCCCTACCAGGTTCTCAATGCCAAGCACCAGCCTCGCTGCTAACACCTTTGTTTAGGAGAGTTATAGGCCTGAAATTGCTTATCTCATCCCCCTTGTCCTCACCTTTCCTGATCTGCCTACAGAACTAGGAATCCTCCCGTTCTGCTGCTAGCTGCAGTAGACCACTTTGAGGATGCCAGAAAACAAGTCTGGCATACCTATGTAAAACGCATTAGGGTAGACCATATAAATCGGGAGATTTGTGTTTCCCACAATGGCCTAGGGCATCTTCTATTTCGCCTGCTGTGATTGGCCTTTCGCAGCTCTCTGCATCTGTGCTCGAGAGTCGTGGTAGGCCGTCGAAGTAGGAACTGAAGTCCATCACCTCGCTTGACGTACCACTTTTCCCAAACAGTTGTGCAAAGTGCTACTGGAAGGCCATGCACATCTGCTTGGATTTAATTAGAATACATCCATCTTTGTCTTGCAAAGACCGAATTGCGGATTTGTTGCCACTTTTCGCCTCTGCCACTCGGGCCCAGCTAACAGCTTTGGCTCCCTAGTTTCTTAGAGCACGTGTTCTACTTCTGTTTTTTGTTGAAGAACTGGTGTAGTGCTGTTCTCGCTGCTAGCACGTCAGCTGTACTGCCATTCCTAAGTGCCTCTTCTTTTCAGTTTTGTTTTTTTCCAAAGCTACTTCCTTGCTAAATGCTATCGATTCTATTCTAATTGCTCTCTTGAGAGAGCTCCACCACCTGTTGTTAACGATGGCCCCCGTCAACTGTCTCTTAACTAAGGTGTTAATCCGTTCACTGTAGGCTTTACGCGCCGGGAACGACATGTTTAGCATCCAGTATCTGGGTCCCTGTCTATGTATTCTATCAAGGTTGACTATGCAGGTGACTAATTTGTGGTCTGAATAGGCAACCATGTGCATTTGTGGACAGCTTAATGTTTCCTTATCCTTCTGTCTAATTAGAAATCTATCTAAATACGATCTAGAAGACCCAGTGCGGTTGCTGCACGTCCACAGTGGTACACTTGGGAAGTCTAGTTGATATCTATCAGCCAGTTGGAATTGGCTGATGAGATTTTTGAGATTATTACACTCCCCTCTATTATCACAAGCTCCTATGTAGTCCCAACGTGCGTCTAAGATGCCATTCCAGTCCCCCGCTAACACTAAGGAGCGAGACATTCCCAGGAATGGCTCCAGACGCTTGAAGAACTCTGGTTGCAATGTCCCAGTCGGCGCATATATGACCACCAGGCTGAAGGCTCCACCTTCACTACCAATCACGTCCAGGACCACCAGGCTGGCCTCCAGTTCCAAGTTAATCATCTGTACTTTGAGATCCAGTTTTTTTCGAAACAGAACAGCAACTCTCCCACCACCTCCTGGCTTACAGAGAGATGTGTAGATCTCAAAATCATCGAACATGGGGGTTAGCTGCTGCTTGTCGTAAATCCTGGATTCGGTGATGGCTATCATATCTATACAGTGTGACTTGAGATCATTTAAAAACTGGCCCTGTTTCCAGGGCATGCCCAGGCCACATACATTCAAATATCCAGCTTGTATAGTCGCCATGTTGGTGAAGAAGAGTTAGGGAGGGAATAGGCAGGAACACTTACTTTTTAGTTTCCTGGAGGTCGGGTTGTTCGATCTCCATGTCCAGATTGCGGCTGTTTGTGGAGGGAGGGAATCCTTTTAGCAGGATACAGTTAAGGGGTTTTTGACAAGGGGGGGGGGGGCACATCATGTGGGAAGGTCCCTTTCAATGTTTCATGTTGTAGGATTGTTACCCTGATCAGTTTGAGGTTTGGGGGTGGGTCGTTGGTGGGGAAGATTTTCCCTTCTGTTTGGATAGTAGGGTCATTTCGGACAGTTTCTACCAATTCTTTGTTTGTTGTTTTTATGTATGTGTAATGTGTTTTGTTTTTTTATGTGTACTGTTTCTGTTTGTAGTTTTCTTTTTGTGATCGGGGGGGGGGGGGTGATTGTGGTGGTGTGGGTGTTTGTTTTGTTGGTGAAGTGTCTGGTTGTGTTGGTGGTGATTGTGTTGTTGGTGTGTTTGTCATTTGTGGCGGTCTGTTTATGGTGGGGTTGGGTGTGTGCGTGTTTTCTGTAGATGTTAGACTGACAGATAGAGAGTAAGATAGACAGACAGAGAGACTGACAGACACATAGACAGA
Source organism: Eledone cirrhosa (assembly GCA_964016885.1). NCBI lineage: Eukaryota > Metazoa > Mollusca > Cephalopoda > Octopoda > Eledonidae > Eledone > Eledone cirrhosa. The sequence goes on from OZ024751.1 coordinate 24,688,066, forward strand.
CAGAGAGACTGACAGACAGACAGACAGATAGACAGACAGACAGATAGACAGACAGACAGACAGACAGACAGACAGACAGACAGACACAGCTATTTATAGTTAAAGGTATTACTACTGTGGTGTTGTTGTTGCTGGTGGTGGTTGTGGTGATAGTGGTGGTGGTGGTGGTGATAGTGTTGTTATTGTTGTTGTTGGTGGTGGTGTTGGTGTGGTGGTGGTGTGGTGATGGTAATGGTGGTGGTGGTAGTAGTGATAACATCAGTTACACTATCAGCAAGAGTACCTGTAAACACAATATCAGCAGCAGCAATAATAAAACCAAGCCAAAGAGAAACAGTTGTAGTAGTAGTAGTAGTAGTAGTAGTAGTAGTAGTAGTAGTAGTAATGGTTGTAGTAGTAGTAGTAGTAGCAGTAGTAGTAGCAGCAGTAGTAGTAGTGGTGTATAGTGTAGTAGTAGTAGTAGTAGTAGTAGTAGCAGCAGTAGTAGTAGTAGCAGCAGTAGTAGCAGCAGCTGTGGTAGTAGCAGTATCAGAGACAAGCAGTAATTGTTTCAATAGGATGACTCATTCACATTCACCTCTTCTCCCACCACTACTATCACCACAAATACTATTACACCTCTACTCCCCTTCTCTCTCCCCCTGTCTCCTTGCCATTCAGGTTTTCTAGTCAACCTTGATAGCTCATGTCAGCATGTTGATGTTAATGTCAGCTATGCATACACACATATATATATACACACATACACACCTGACAGGTTTATTGGAGAGATAGACACGCATACACACACACACACACACATATATATATATATATATAGAAAGAGTGAGATAGGTAAAATCCTCACCACAGCACCAAGCGGTGGCAAGAGTGGTTGGGATTTTACCTATCTCTATATCCACTCTACTTCTCCCCATGTTTTGAGTACTCCCGTGGTTTGTGGGCCCCTCTGTTTCACCGCAGATGCTACACACACACACGCACATATATATATATACATAATGGAGGCACATGGCTTAGTGGTTAGAGCATTGGCCTTGCAATCGAAAGGTTGTGAGTTCAATTCTCAGACTGGGTGATGAGCAAGGCACTTTATTTCACATTGCTCCAGTTTACTCAGCTGTAGAAATGAGATGATAGGGACTGGGGTCCCTATCATTCCACTGCAAAGTGGTTGTGTAGGTGCCACGACAAAAAAGCACCCAGCATTCACTGTAAATGAGGTTGGTGTTAGGAAGGGCATCCAGCTGTAGAAATCAAGCCAGAATCAGTTCCCGTCCCACCCTTGCAAGCAGGGAAAAAGCGGACGTAAAATGAAATGATGATGATGATGATGATATATATATATATATATATACTATTTATGTTACTTTGTTTACCAGTGGGTGGAACTGGAGATTCCAGTTAGTAAATAATGATGCAATAAATTAATGCACTGAACGTTATGCAGATCATCCACCGTAGAAGTGCTTCCAGTGCCGGAAGTGCATGAAATATTCATTTAAAACAACAACAGAAAGCCGGACTAGAAATTTTATTATTTTAATTCCGTGAAAACACTATATATATTTCAATGGCCCAGCTTCATCATCCGAATATGATGCAAAACCCAGGTGATTTCATCAGGTGTTAATTGCAGAATTATATAAGAGAACAGGATTTTGGTGAACACAAACAGAGAATAGAAAATTAAAAATGGAGGACTGATTTAGATTTGGAGATGGCCCGCCAATTCTGTGTTATTTTAACAGCAGGTTATTCCCGAATGATCTGTTTGATTAAGGTTCACCTCGAATCAAACAACAACAATCCTGGATGGCTCCATACATGGTCAATAAAATTGCTAGAAGCAGCAACCCTATCTCACTCAAATCACATCTTACCATCATAAAAAAGGGCAGATATTGTCTTTTACAATTTTTGTATTAATAATTGTTTCTACTTTAGGCACAAGGCCAGCAATTACTCAGTGCATTACTGGTACTTTATTTTATCGACCCCGTAAGGATGAAAGGCAAAGTTAACCTCGGTGGGATTTGAACTCAGACCGCAAAGGGACGTAACTACCGATACTGCCGATCCACTGCCCAATTTTTGTATTAATAATGGTTCCTGATACATGCATGTGGCCAACAATTTTGTGGGGAGGGGTAAGTTGATTAAATCGACCCCAGTGCATTACTGGTGCTTTATTTCATCAACCTCGTAAGGATGAAAGGCAAAGCTAACCTCAGCGGGATTTAAACTCAGACTGTAAAGGGCCATAATTCTAAGCTGCAAAGCATGGTGTCTGGCACTCTACGATACTGCCAATACATTGTTGTATTTATATTATTAATAAAAAACAAGATGGCATTGATATTGAACTGTGAACCTGGTAACAGGGATTCATTTGTTTCATAAATTGGAAGAGTCATGAGAGTATAGGACAAAATGCCTTGTGGTAGTTTTTTTCAGCTTTCTAAGGCCTGAGTTCAAATTCAACCCAGGGTCTACTTTGTCTTTCATTCTTTCATGGAGGAAGAGGGTCGATAAATCAAAGTACCAGTGTGATGTGGTGGACTGGCGGTATTTCTAGGTCATCGGGGGAGGGGGAAGTTTATAGAGGGTCAGATAGAATGGTTTGTAGTATTTATTGTGGTGCTGTGAGCACACACATCCCACCAAAGGTCAACTTTGCCTTTCATCCTTTCGGCAGGAGGAAGTGGTTGATAAACTGAAGTACCAGTCACATACTGGGCTGAACATAACAGCTGGAACTGATAGGTGTCTGACATAACAAGAGGAACACCACACCTGCTATCACCATTACCACCAACAACAACACGACTATCACCACCAACGCCAACAACAACAAAAACAACAACAACACCACTATCATCACCAACACCACCACCAACAACACCACCACCAACAACACTATCACCACCACCACCACCACCACCACCACCACCAACAACAACAACAACAACAACAACAACAACAACAGGAAACAAATTCCTAGAATAAATATATGGAAAGGTTTATATGTAATTATTTGCTGTGAAGACAGGACTGAAGAGTTGTTTCAATAATCACAAATACAAGACTATAAATGATGCTAATAAGCAGAAAATTCCACCGACACAAACACAAACAAACAAATAAAATAGTAAACAGTGTGTATATTTAATTTATATGTAGTCAGAATGGAGAAACCAACAGAGTGAAACTGTGGACAGAACGCTTGGTTGGTTTTGGGTTTTGTTGTAAACCATAAATTAGTTACGATGCAAAATATGGAAGATGCCCAAAAATATTTAAATAACAACATAAATATTATAACTTTAATACAAATTCTCACCACCCACCCAGCCCTGCTACACCCTGGTCAGGAAAGAAAGAAAAAAAAAACCCCAAAAGAAATGGGGGGAGAGGGGACACAATGTAACTAGAACATATGAAGCTAGAACTTATTAAATATTGAGAATTGATAGGCGAGAGAAGTAATTTATAATTATTTTTATTAGTAGTAGTATTACTATAATTCATGGCATAGTGCTTCGCAGTACAGAGTTATGTTCCTTTCGGTTCCGAGTTCAAATCCCATTGAAGTTAACTCTGCCTTTCATCCTTACGGGCTCGATAAAATAAAGTACCAGTAATGTACTGGGGTAATTTAATTGAGTTGCTCTTCCCCACAAACTGTTGGCCTTATGCCTAAATCAGAAACCATTATTATTGGATTGGCAGTATCGGTAGAGGGTCGGACGCCATGCTTTGAAGCATAGAGTTACCTCCCTGTGTGATCTGAGTTCAAATCCCGCCGAGGTTAACGTTGCCTTTCATCCTTCCGGGGTCGATAAAATAAAGTACCAGTAATGCACTGGTTAATTGCTGGCCTTGTGCCTAAAGTAGAAACCATTATTATAATTATTATTCACGGCATAGTGCTTCAAAATCGCTTAGTGCCACGGTTGGGATTTTAAACATCTCTCTCTCTCAATCATCATCATCATCATCATTTCATTTTACGTCCGCTTTTCCCTGCTTGCAAGGGTGGGACAGGAACTGTCTCTGGCTTGATTTCTACAGCTGGATGCCCTTCCTAACACAAACCTCCTTTACAGTGAGTGCTGGGTGCTTTTTTGCCGTGGCGCCTACACGTCTATATATATATATATAGGGAGTGCAACGTGCAGTTACTGTAGGGTCACCTGAGTGAGCAACCGATACATAGTTCCCAGTCTATAAAGAGGTGTAGAACAAAGTAGAGTTTAAATATAATAATAAAAAGGACGAGGGACCAAGCGGTGGGCAGCGGTCACTTGGCTGTGAGGAGACGAGTCGTGTGAAGATAGACGCTGTTTGAAAGTTCCCCACGTGGACGGTGGAACGAGTGATAGAAAGGTAAGTCTGAATGCCTCCGACTACATATATATATATATATATAATAAACTAATCTATCTATCCATCTTTCCATATATTTTTCAATATTCAATTTCACACTTTCCCAGCTTTAATTCCCACCTGCGTACCATCCTAACATCTGATATATTCCATCATTACCCTCACTTTACCCCTTCTCTTCTCCCTCCCCCTCATATTTCCCATTTCCTACTACTCCCCTTCCTACCTCTTCCCTCTACTGCATGTTACTCCCCTTCCTCCTGCCTCATCCTTTTCCCCACCTCTTCTGCATATTACTCCCCTCCCCCACCATTCTGTTAGATCTATCACAGATTAAACTACAATATTTGATGAGTTAATTAGCTCATTTCCTGACAAGCTGCAATACTTTTCCACACAGTTTCTGTTAAAATATTTGCTAGATATTAACATCAATAAACAAAAAAAAAAATCAATGTTTAAGTGGAAACCAAGCAGCAGTAATATGTTTCATTGGTTGTCCACACAAACTCACATTAGTTGACAACATATCACATGGCTTTTTAATATATATAGGATACTAGCTCTCTATGGATAACATATGGTTTTTATTATATATAGGATACTGGATCTCCCTAGACAACATATCATATGGTTGTTTATAGTATATAGGATACCTGGAGTCATATCACGTTTTTTTTAAAAATTATATATAGGATACTGGCTCTCACTGGCTCTCCCTAGACAACATATCACATGGTTGTTTATAATTTATAGGATATCTGGAGTCATATCACATGTTTTTTTAATAGCATATACTTGATGCTTTTGACGCTAAGTAAGCAATTAGAGACGTACAATATAGTGGAATAGTGGGAATTTTTGAAAGTGAACCTGCTGAAGGCAACAGATGAAATCTGTGGCTGGAGCAGACTTATAGGCAGGAGGAGAGTGACTTAGTTGTGGAACAGTAAGGTGGAGGAGACAATCAAGGCCAAAAAGCAGGCTTGGAAAATATGGCAGGATGGGGGAAGTAGAGAACACTATCAAGTGACTAGGAGAGAAGCTAGGAGACAAGTGTACTTTGCAAGAAGAGACGCAGAGGATAGAAAGTTCAAGTATGTTCTACAACGTGAGGACCAAAAACGTGAGGTGTTCAGGATTGCAAGACAATGTGTCAAGGAAAACCATGATATTGTCAGGGAGAAGTGTGTCCGTAATGATGATGGTGTACTTGCCCTCACTGATACTGATAAGAAGGTAGCTTGGAAGTGTCACTAAATGAGGAGAATAAATGGGAAAAAAATAGTCTGCCCCAAATCAATCCAATAGAGGGACCAGCGGTGCAAGTTAAAGGTTATATAATAAGTAAGGCAATCAAAGATATGAAGACTGTCAAGGTAGCTGGGCCTTCGGAGATAGTTGCTGAGATGTTGAAGGCATCTGGAATGGTGGGACATACTATGGTCACCCGGATAGTAAACCAAGTAATACATAATGGGGTTATAGCAAATGACTGCCGTAGCAGCATCATCATTAACTGCTACAAGGGTAAAGGAGATGCTCTAGATAGGGGAAACTATAGAGCCATTATGGGGGAAGTATTAACCCCTTTTGGCAGAATTGGTGGAGCATTGGATAACATGCTTTATGGCATAGAGTTATGCCTCTTTACGATCTCTGTTCAAATCTTGCCATGGTTAGCTTTGCCTTTCATCTTTACAGGGGTTGATAAAATAAAGTACCAGTAATGCACTGGGGCCAATTTAATCGACTTTCCTCTGCCAAAAAATTGTTGACCTAAATCAGAAATCAATGTTAACCAATCCGTAACTGACTCTGTTTTTATGAAAACAAAACCACCCATTTTAAAGGGTTCTTATTTAGAATAAAACCTTTCAACATGATTTGATTTAAGGATCTTTTGTTAATTAAATGAAGTAATAAATACCATCTTAATCTTGAAATAATTAATCATTTTAGTAAATCCCTCCAAATTCTTCATTAGTTAATTGAATCACAGCAATATATTTTATTAGAAATATGGTAATGAAAGGGTCAACCTTTTTAATATCAACTTGCCCCAAACTATCATTGTTTCCATGAAACAAAGCCTCCCATTTTAAAGAGTTCCTATTTAAACCAAAATCTTCCAGCATGATTTGATATAAGAATCTTTTGTTTCATTACATTAAAAATATCATCTTAATAATAACGTAATTAATCCTGTGAGATCCTTCTGAAATCTTCATTAGCTAATTGAAACACAGCAATGTACTTCGTTAGAAATATGATCACAAAAGAGTCAAACCTCTACTTCAGATCATAATACAGATATATACAGATGTGTAAAGGTAGGGGAGGAGGTTGCTGCAAATGTGTGGATGAAAATCTCTGGAACAGCTGCTTGGTAATGAAAGAGAAAATTAAGTGTATGTGTATGTGTACATATATATACATATATATATATATGTGTGTGTGTATATAATATATATATATATATATATAGCATTGGCCTTGCAATCGAAAGGTTGTGAGTTCAATTCTCAGACCGGGTGATGTGTTGTTTCCTTGAGCAAGACACTTTATTTCACATTGCTCCAGTTTACTCAGCTGTAGAAATGAGATGATAGGACTGGGGTCCATATAATTCCACTGCAAAGTGGTCGTAGAGATGTCACGGCAAAAAAGCACCCAGCCCACACTGTAAAGTGAACGTGCAGGCGCCACGGCAAAAAAGCACTCAGCACTCACTGTAAATGAGGTTGGTGTTAGGAAGGGCATCCAGCTGTAGAAATCAAGCCAGAATCAGTTCCAGTCCCACCAGGGAAAAGCGGACGTAAAATGATACTAAAATGATACAGAATAAGAAAATGCAAAGTAGTTTCAGATGTGAAAGTCCTTTAATGATAATGCTGTGATACATAGTTTGTTGAGTGCTTGAATGGAATTGCAACTAAGTTAACTTTGAGAGAGAGAGAGAGAGAGAGAGAGAGAGAGAGGTAACACACTGGAAGGTAATATCCATAGTGGTAGAGCACTCAGTCCATGGGACGAGTTTGGTAGGAGTAGTAACACACCAGTTAGTTCACCATACCGAGAAACAATTGTTTTCGGTATGTTGAACTAACTGGTGTGTTACTACTTATATATATATATATGTATGTAAAAGGTAAACAGAAATAACAACACAATCAGTACAGTATATGGAAGGAATATATTAGGTTAATGCTTGATATAGCAGGAAGAGGGTCTTAACGTTTCGGACGCTAGTCCTTCATCAGAAGAAAGAATGAAAAATAAGATAGATTGAGGGGACGGGCGGACTGGAATTGAAAAACGGTTGATCGACCCAACAAAACCATCAAAATTATTTGAAATTCATACATAGTGTCTTTCATCTCAAAACCTCCCATTATAATTTTATGCAAGAACCTTTGTTAAGTTATGCTCCAAACACAAGATAATCAACTAGTTATTAATACTTACATTATTAAATCATTCAAAATTTGATTATTTTCAAATTTATTTGAAGGCAGTGACTTTCATTAGAAATAAGGTAATGAAAGGGTTAACCCTTTCATTTGAAATATGGTAATGTAAGGGTTAACCATTTCATTTGAAATATGGTAATGTAAGGGTTAACCCTTTCATTTGAAATATGGTAATGTAAGGGTTAACCATTTCATTTGAAATATGGTAATGTAAGGGTTAACCCTTTCATTTGAAATATGGTAATGTAAGGGTTAACCATTTCATTTGAAATATGGTAATGTAAGGGTTAACCCTTTCATTTGTGAATTAGAAAAAATACTGGCAGTGACCAACCATTACATGATAAATACACACACACACATGTACACACATATACACATACACATACACGTACACACAAACACATGCACACACACATATTTACACACATATGTACACAAATACACATATGCACACACATTTACACAAACATACACATTCACACACATGTACACACACACAAACACATACACACATGTAAACACGCATATATACATGCACAAACACATACACACACCTGTATACCGGTAATTTATTGGAGCAGTAGTATAAAATATAAGGTATATTAATCAGTGTTTAACCGGCCTAAACATTGCTGATTTGAAAAATAACAGAGTTGACAGTGAAATAATACTTAGCAATTTAAAGACAATCTTCAGTATACAATTATATCGAAAATGTAGTGTGTAACTCTTGCATGAGACTAGTTACCTTCTCCTCATTGTTTATAGACATAGGCAGGCATGGCTGGATGGTGAAGACATTCAGATTGCAATCGCGAGGTCTCTGGTTTGATCGATCCCACTGTATGGCATCAAAGGCAAGTGTCTTTCACCGAAGACCTGGGTCAATACAAACCTTGTGAATGAAGCTGGGAGTTTAGTAGATGGAAACTGTGTGGAAGCCTGTCAGATAGATTGTATCTGTAATTCAAAGGTCCAGTTTTCTCAATTATTGCGTTATGATAGTTTGGCTTGGGAATCATGCTAAGGGTACCTTGTCTGTGGAATACTCAGCCACTGAGACTGTAAAACAAGATGGATTGTCTCTGTAATTCAAATGTTCAGTTTTGTCACACACTGTGTTATGTTGATTCTGCCTGAAAGTTATATCAAAGGTACACATGTCTGTGGAATACTCGGCCAAATATCTTGTATGTAAAAACCTCTGTTAAAGTTATTTTCGAAACCCCAACTTAATAGTGAGAAAGTCAGTTATATTTCTAAATCCTTCAAAATTTGAAAATCACAGGCAATATCTTTTATTAGAAGTATGGCAATGAATGAGTTAAGATATGTTCCAAACAATAAATTAACAATGGCTTCTGATTTAGGCACAAGGGCAACAATTTTGGGGTAGGGGAAAGTCAAGTAAATCGACCTCAGTAGATTACTAGTGCTTTATTTTATTGACCCCATAAGGATGAAAGCCAAAGCTAACTTCGGCAGGATTTTAACTCAGAACGTAAAGGGACGTAACTCTATGCCACGAAGCATGGTGTCCAACACTACCAATACTGCCAATCCACTGAGCTAAACACCAACTTAATAATTGTTTCTACTTTTGGCACAAGGCCAGCAATTACCCCAGTACATTACTGGTACTTTATTTTATCAACCCCGTAAGGATGAAAGGCAAAGTTAACCTCGGCGGGATTTGAACTCAGAATGGCAAGGGCCGTAACTCTATGCGTCAAAGCATGGCGTCCGACCCCTTACCGATACTGTCAAGCTTAATAATTGTTTCTACTTTTGGCACAAGGCCAGCAATTACCCAGTGCATTACTGGTACTTTATTTTATCGACTCCATAAGGATGAAAGGCAAAGTTAACCTTGGCGGGATTTGAACTCAGATCATAAAGGGACGTAACTCTATGCTTCAAAGCATTGTGTCCGACTCTCTATCGATACTGCTAATCAACCGCCAAGCTTAATAATGAGAGAAAGTCAGATATTTCACCATTAAATACCTGAAGATTATTGAATATTTTGAAAATTATTTCAAAGCCATAGGTAGGAAGTGTGTTTCATTCAAAATATGGTAATGAAAAGGTTTAAAATATATTTAAGTCAAGGTTGAGGGTGTGGGTAGAGAATATTGGTCTGGTATCTAATTATAGTTGTTCTCGTTAATTCTTTATGGCTAGGAAATAGAAATCCATTTCATCTTTGTAAAATTTTATATTTATCTTATTGAGTGCCATTAAGTTCATAATTAAGATCACACCGAAGTGAAAGCCTTGGATATAGTTTTTTTTTAAGATGCCATTATCCATATTATTATTATTAATGTTTTTTTGTTGTAGTTTTTGTTGTTATTAATATTATTATCAACATACAGTACTTGACCTAAAAATACACCCACAAGCACACAAACTAAACATCTCATACAAAAAGGAAATACTATATTGATTTCTTTATTAGCCACAAGGGCGCAACAAGAAAGGGGACAATACAAAGACATGCCGGGGATTTTACATACAGTCGTGTAAAAAATATAAAAACAAACAATTTCAACAAAAAGGAAATACTATATTGGCAATTGATGTCATTCACGTGGAAAGCGAAATAACCATAAAAACGCTTGAAAACGACTTAAAAAACATTTAAATCAAAATCAAAATTTCATCCCAAAGAGAGGAAATTGGAACATTATCTACTGAAAGTTCCTTAAACCTTGAAGAAGGGACTTACAGGTCTTGAAATATTGGACAGAAAAAAGAACAACAACAACAACAACAACAACAAAAACAAAACAAAGATTACCAGATAACTTACTTTTTGTTACCTCATCGTACAGTCGATTTGGCATTGTTTAGCCTTCTACCTCTTTCAATGTTATTTGCCTTTCACCCTTACGGGGTTGATAAAATAAAGTACCAGTAATGCACTGGGTAATTGCTGGCCTTGTGCCAAAAGTAGAAACAATTATTATTATTATCATTATTCTTCTAGCAAGTTTGTTGAAAGGTGGGTGAATGTAGCGAGAATGGTCCGAGTGAACGGGACCGCTCTGAATATACACCTGTAGTTTGAGAAATGGAAAAATTGAGAGAGGGCGCTTGCCCTGGTGGTCAGGGTGGCCATGGTCTATTGTGTGGTTTTCGCCACGAGTAACCCTCAGAGGTTCCCCCCCCCCCCCATTGGGGAATTTTTCATTGTTTCAATTTTCATTTTTATTGTTTATATATATATATGTTTCTGTCTTTTTCTTTTTCTTTTCTTATATAAATAATAAAAATCTTTACACGAACAAAACCCACATCGTACCATCCTGTACCGTCTGTAATGTTTTTCTTGATGTCAGCCCTTGTGGCCAATAAAGAAATCATTATTATTATCATCATAGTAATAATTATTATTATTATAATTATTACTATTATTATTGTTTTTGCTATTAATATTATAATTATTATTGTTATAATAATTATAATATGTGTAGGCGCCACGTGTAGGCGCCACGAAAAAGCACCCAGCACTCACTGTAAATGAGGTTGGTGTTAGGAAGGGCATCCAGCTGTAGAAATCAAGCCAGATCAGTTCCTGTATGAGCAAGGCATGGTCAGCCGACCAGACACTGCCCACAACAAGACAACCCGTCTAACCCATGCTAGCGTGGAAGAACGGACGTAAAACGGTGATGATGATGATGATGATGATAATGTGCTTTATTTTACGACCCCATTTCATTCTTGTGGTGTCGATAAAATAAAGCACCAGTAATGCATTGGGGTAATTGCTGGCCTTGTGTCAAAATTAGAAACATTATTAGCATCATCATCATCATCATCATCAACATAATTATAATTATCATTATTATTACCAATATCCTCCTCATCACCATCATCATCATAATAATATAAGAAGAAGGTGAGATCAGAGAGAGTGGAGTAAGGAGCGGCAGTGGAGAAGAGGGGGAGTGAGCTAGGAATAAATTTGTGGTTTGTTTTCACTATTTAATCAGCATTGATGTAACAATGGAATATTGGCAGACTGTCAGAGATTCCGGCACCATTAGTTGCTGCGGAGAGAGAGAGAGAGAGAGAGAGAGAGAGAAAGCCCCCTAGGCTTAGTTGCTTTTAATATTCATTATAGAAAACAGCTCAATGTGAAAAAAAAATAAAAGAAAAAAGAAAAAAAAATGACCCCCCACTCATCACATGATTGTTACTCATCTTTTGCCCTAGTCCTTATAATATATATATTTTAATATGTTTCACAGAGATTTATCATACTTTGCAGTTTTTAACTTTGCCTAAAGAGAGAGATAAAAAAAACCAACAAAAAAATAAGATAAAAATATACATATATATACACACACACATATATATATATATATATATATATATATATATATATATATATATATATATATATATATATATATTCATTGAAGTTGGTGGTTCAGCATTGGATAAAGCTGGTCATTCCTGGCCATTGAAATATATATAGTGTTAGCAACAATAAAACTTTAAAGGAAATTCACCACTCCGGCCTCCTGTTATTTCATTCAATTATATATATATATATATATATATATATATATATATATATATATATATACAAAGTGTTAAAACGATCAAATTTTAGTTTAGAACATTTATTTACTGACAATTGTTTCTTCCAGAGGGAAGTCTGGAATCATCAAAGCATAGGGAATGTCGAAACATGTGACTAAAATCCTAGTCATTCAGAACATTTAGGGTACATAATTGTTGTTAGTGTCATAGGCATCATGTGGAGAGTCAGGAATTAAAATACCACTAACCAGCTAGTACTTAGTACTACCCTCCATATTTATAGTTGTATTAAACATATATAAATATAAATATTCTTATTACTATATATATATATATATATATATAATAAAAAGGATGATATGTTATGCCTTCATTACATTTATTGAGTAGCGATGTGTGTTTTACTATCAATCAGATCAGCCCAAGGTTCGATCAGTATCGTCGATCTAGCCTGACTCACAAAAGCTTGTCAGCCTCAAAGTTGATATTTTGCAGAGTTAGTGCTGCTTCTAGGATATGTTTAAAGTGGTTCTCCTCAGATGGTATGAGAAATTGCAGGAAGATGGCCACAAAGTTACTATTTCCTAGGGTTAGTGCAGCTTCCAGGATATGTTTAACCTTTTAGCATTTAAACCAGCTGCATCCAACCAGAATTCTCTCACCCCTTTCTGTTCAAACTGGCCATAACTGGTCACTCATACTTATGCTAAGGTATTATTCTCAAAATAAATAACATCAAAATCTCATAGATTCAATATTATGTAAGATAAAGCCTTTACCACGAAAATACAATACTAAATATAAAGTAATATAAATGGTAAAGTGTTAAAGCTGCTATGAACATACTTGTGCATGTTCCATCAAATTTCTTCTCAAGTCTCTCTATAATTTGACGGCTGCAGCTTGAAAAAGTACGCCTCCTTCATACACATATTTAGAGTGGGTAAGGGGTTGGGATATATTGAAGATGTCTGAGGTAGGGATTATGGAGGATGTCTTAGTTCTAATATAGACATTTACTTCATGATTGGCTTGGCTTGGCTTGGCTTTTACGAATGAAATGTTTACAAGTTTAGAATCCAACGGTCTTGTCCGCTAGAGATTTTGTTTATTGTTGGCTTTGTTTTCCAAATGCATTATTTATGTATAGGGTATTGGTGATTGCTTGGGTTTGTTCGATATATATATATATATAGGAAAATGTATCACCCGGACGGCAGAGCTCAAGCCGTTTCGACGGCTATTTCTGGACATATTGCGTCCAGAAATAGCTGTTGAAACGGCTTGAACTCTGCCGTCGGGGTCATTCATTTTCCTATTACCCACTCTACTACCCTAAGTATTGAGTACTCTGGTGCGTTATGGTCCATATGGTTCCTTACCACAACTCCTTCATTATATATATATATATATATATATATATATATATATATATACACACACGCACACACACATATATATATATAAGAAGACTTCTTGATATTAGTGTTGTGGAGGGAGTATGTGGACACTGGGTTTTTACTCCCAAAATGCATGGTGATACACTTGTCCACAGCCAGCTTGAGTTGCCAGTCTGTGATCCATTGCTGCCTTGTGTCCAGGTCTGATTGCAGGAACGATCTATAGTGTTCAGGATCTATCCTTTTTATCTCAAGGTACAGCTTAGCTTGATGTCAGCTGCATATTTCAGTACTGTGGCATTCTTTAAGTTGGCATCTATGTCATTAATATATGCCACAAACAAAAGGGGACCAAGAACAGATCCCTGCGGTACACCAGATGACATCTCATACGGTAAGGAATGCTGTCCTAGAACCGTTGCTACTTCTCTCCGACTGAGAATGAAGGACTTCAACCAGATAAAAAGATCATCCTTCACACCCATTGCAGAGAGTTTTGCCATAAGTCTTTTGTGTGGCACAAAATTAAAAACTTTAGCAAAGTCAAGGTAAACAACATCCACCCATGAGCCGCTATCAGTGATCTGGGTTAGGTCTTCAAGAAACTCGATAAGTTGATCACAGCAGCTGGAGTTAGGGATAAATCAAAATTGCGAGGGCCAGATAAGACCATGAGAGTTCCAGAAGTTCCAAAGTGTTTCTCTGACACAGGATTCCATCAGTTTGGCAATGCAGCTAGTAAGACTGACTGGACGATAGTTGACAGGTGATGTGCGGTCACCCTTTTTGAACAGAGAAATGACACTGGCAGTTTTCCATTGCTCCAGAGTAGCACCTTTGTTAAGACAGAATTGAAAGAAGGGTGATAGCTGGTGCAGAAGGAAGTACCTTCCATGTTTGAGAAGCAGGTACATTAACTCCATCAAGACTAGGAGAGGCATAGTTGCGTTTATTCTTCTATTGTTATATTTGGGGAGGGTCCATATTGTTATAATATTGCCAGAAATAATTGTTTCTACTTTTGGCACAAGGCCAGCAATTACCCAGTGTATTACTGGTACTTTATTTTATCGACCCCCGTAAGGATGAAAGGCAAAGTTAACCTCAGCGGGATTTGAACTCAGACCATAAAGGGCTGTAACTCTTTGCTGCAAAGCATGGTGTCAGACCCTCTACCGATACTGCCAATCCACTGCCAGAAATAATAAAATACACTCACTGTTTGGTTTGGATCGTTTTGCGCTTCTGTATCTTTTATATCTCCATAGTTAATTTATCTGGCAATCAATATTAGATAAATTAACTATCGAGATATAAAAGATACAGAATCGAAAACCGATCCAAACCAAACAGTGAGTATATATATATATATATATATACATATATATTTATATATATACATATATATTTATATATATATATATATATATATATATATATATATATATATATATATATATATACACAAAAAAGGGTTTTATTTACAGTCTTAACAATTGTTCCACTGATTAAGTTGTCTAAAAATTGGTGAACACTTGAAGCTGTGCCACTCAATTTTAAATACGATGTTAGCTTAACCAGATCATCAGAAAGGATATATATATATATATATATATATATATATATAGTAATAATACGGTTTCCTAAATAGAATATTAGTCTAATGACTCCGTTTATACCATAAACGTGGTTTTGTCTTTCCGTGTAATTGTTCTCATCGCTCCACATAACGACATATTATCTTCACTATTTTCCATTCATTACCAGGGAACGTCTTTACGAACCAAAGTATCATCTTCCTGTTTTCCTGCGCTTGCAACGTTTTTCGAAATATTTACTTCTGCGTTCGTAGATTGATTTTTTTTAGTTTCAGAAGATTCCGTTAAGGGTGAAAGCGGCGATTCTTTGCTTAAACTTTAATCTGTGAAGTGGACGTGTAAAAGATATGGCAAAAAGCACCCAGCACGCACTGTCAATGTGGTTGGCATTAGGAAGGGCATCCAGCTGTAGAAAACCAGCCAGAAACTATCCTATATGAGTGAGACATGGTTACCTAACCCAACTTACCTCTAATTGGGACAAACCCGTCTAACCCATGCTAGTGTGGAAGACAATGACGATGATGATGATAATTCAGTAATATTGCATCTCAACTTTCATGTTTTATCAGAAAAGATTACAAAATGGAATCCCAGCTGCACAGGAATAGTGGAATTGTGGAATTGTGGAATGGTAGAATGGTGGAATGGAGGAATGGTGGAATAGTGGAATGGAGGGATGGTGGAATGGAGGGATGGTGGAATGGTGGAATAGTGGAATGGTGGAATGGTGGAGTAGTGAAATGGATGGATGGTGGAATAGTGGAATGGTGGAATGGTGGAATAGTGGAATGGTGGAGTAGTGGAATGGTGGAATGGAAGGATGGTGGAATGGTGGAATAGTGGAATGGAGGAATGGTGGAATGGAGGGATGGTAGAATGGAGGGATGGTGGAATGGTGGAATGGAGGGATGGTGGAATGGTGGAATGGTGGAATGGAGGGATGGTGGAATGGAGGGATGGTGGAATGGTGGAATGGTGGAATGGAGGGATGGTGGAATGGTGGAATGGTGGAATGGTGGAATAGTGGAATGGTGGAGTAGTGAAATGGAGGGATGGTGGAATGGTGGAATGGTGGAATAGTGGAATGGTGGAGTAGTGGAATGGTGGAATGGAAGGATGGTGGAATGGTGGAATAGTGGAATGGAGGAATGGTGGAATGGAGGGATGGTAGAATGGAGGGATGGTGGAATGGTGGAATGGTGGAATGGAGGGATGGTGGAATGGTGGAATGGTGGAATGGAGGGATGGTGGAATGGAGGGATGGTGGAATGGTGGAATGGTGGAATGGAGGGATGGTGGAATGGTGGAATGGAGGGATGGTGGAATGGTGGAATGGAGGGGTGGAGGAATGGTGGAATGGTAGAATGGGGGGATGGTGGAATGGTGGAATAGAGGGGTGGTGGAATAGAGGGGTGGTGGAATGGTGGAATGGTGGAGTAGTGGAATGGTGGAACTGGTTTTTAACTGAATATTTTAGAAATTGCCAGTTTTAGGTGTGATAGTTGGAGGGAGGTTGTGGGGAGGGGGATACAATGAGGAATGGGGAGAGAGAGAGAAGTAGAAGAATTTAGTGAGGAATTAAGTTGGAGAGAATGATAATGTGAGGGCGTGAGCAGAGAGAGGTGGGGTAGGGAAAAGAGGGAGAGGGAGGAAGAGAGGAGAGTGAGGGAGAGAAAGGAAGAGAGGACAGAGAGAGAGGGAGAAAGAGAGGGAGAAGTAGAGAGAAAGAGAGAAAGAGAGAGTGGGAGAAAGAGAGAGAGAGTTATCAAATATTGAGACTAAGCAGAAAAGATGTCCATATCTTGTTCATATATTCAATTTTAACACAGTTTCAATGTCTGGATATCCATCTTACAATCAACTACTTTACAGAGTGTACTGGGTGCATTTTATTGTGACATCAGCACTACTATTTTACAGAGTGTACTGGGTGCATTTTATTGTGGCATCAGCACTACCACTTTACAGAGTGTACTGGGTGCATTTTATTGTGGCATCAGCACTACCACTTTACAGAGTGTACTGGGTGCATTTTATTGTGGCATCAGCACTACTATTTTACAGAGTGCACTGGGTGCATTTTATTGTGGCACCAACACTACCATTTTACAGAGTGTACTGGGTGCATTTTATTGTGGCATCAGCACTACCACTTTACAGAGTGTACTGGGTGCATTTTATTGTGACATCAGCACTACCACTTTACAGAGTGTACTGGGTGCAATTTATTGTGGCACCAGCACTACCACTTTACAGAGTGTACTGGGTGCAATTTATTGTGGCACCAGCACTACCACTTTACAGAGTGTACTGGGTGCAATTTATTGTGGCACCAGCACTACCATTTTACAGAGTGTACTGGGTGTATTTTATGCAAGATACTACAAGGCTTTGGTTATCTTCTATATGGAGGCACCGCAAGGGTTTTGCAAAGTGGGGAGATCACCCCCAGGTGAGTGGTACTAAAACTGTGTTTCTTTGCCCTGGGGCCCTGCGAGAACTTGTAAGGCCACTGGTCCCATATAATTCCTTCTGTATATACCAGATTGAGAGAGAGAGGTGTATGAGAGAGAGAGAGAGAGGGAGAGGTGTATGAGAGAGAGAGAGAGAGATGTATGAGAGAGAGAGGTGTATGAGAGAGAGAGAGAGGGAGAGAGATTTATGAGAGAGAGAATG
>OZ024751.1:24706364-24736364 GCA_964016885.1 Eledone cirrhosa
AGAGGTGTGTATCAGAGAGAGGTGTATGAGAGAGAGAAAGGAGGAAACATTAAGAAAAAGCTGCTGCTGTTGATGATGATGATGATAATGATGATGATGATGATGATGATGACAATAATGACGATGATGATGATGACAATAATGACGATGATGATGATGACGATGATGATGATGATGATGATGAGGATGATGATGATGATGAGGATAATGCTTATGATAATGACAATGATGATGAAGTTGATGATGATGGATGCTTTAGAGATGAAGTAATTGTGATGTAGGAGAAGACTAAATAAATCAATAAATATATAGACAACAACAACAATAAATAGTGAATAACAAAAGGATGAAAGTGATGAAAAAGCCAAACAGCCACCTCGTTAATTAGTGGCTGAGTAATAATTATTATCGAAGAAAATGAAGCAAACTTAACAACAATGTACATGTATGTGTGTGAAGTATATATATATATATATATATATATACATAGTGGATGTAAAATGATGATGATGATAAATATATATGTATATTTATCTGTGAAAATTTGGTGATGGAATAGTTATATCTTGTGTTGTCCACTTTCTAATTAAATAGCTCTGTTCTATATATAGAGCACTCTTTTTTCCTTTGTTTTTTTCTTCGGAAATACTTCACACACACACACACACATATATATATCATCATCATCATCACCGTTTTACATGCTAGCATCAGTTAGACGGGAGTCCAGAAATAGGCGTTGAAACAGCTTGAGTTCTGCCGTTGGGGTCTTGAACATTTTCCTATATATATATATATATATAGGAAAATGTTCAAGGCCCCAACGGCAGAGCTCAAGCCATTTCAACGGTTATTTCTGGACTCTACTACCCTAAGTATTGAGTACTCTGGTGCGTTATGGTCCACCTGGTTCCTTACCACACTTCCTTCATTATGATGATATATATAAAAATGTAATCTGAGTTTTTCAAATATTAATAATAATATTCGTTTCATTTGCAATTATGCATATATTATGCAATTATATATATATATATATATATAACGAAGGAACCAAGTGGACCATAACACACCAAAGTACTCAATACTTAGGGTAGTAGAGTGGGTAATAGGAACGAGTAGGACCCCGATGGCTGAGCTCAAGCCATTTCGACGGCTAATTCTGGACTAAATGAAAATTTTTATCCTGAATAGCCGAGCTTCTCAGGGGGTAATTCCATGGAATTACCCCCTGAGAAGCTCGGCTATTCATATACCAGGATAAAAATTTTCATTTAGTCCAGAATTAGCCGTCGAAACGGCTTGAGCTCAGCCATCGGGGTCCTACTCGTTCCATATATATATATATATTATATATATATATATACATATATATATACATATATCAATAATTGTTTCTACTTTAGGCACAAGGCCAGCAATTACCCAGTACATTACTGGTACTTTATTTCATCGACCCCGTAATGATGAAAGGCAAAGTTAACCTCGGCGGAATTTGAACTCAGACTGTAAAGAGACGTAACTATGCTAGTTCACCGCCCTTTATACATATATCAATAATATTGATCATTTGCAATTATGCATATATTATGCAATTATATATATACATATATATATGTATATATATATATATGTATACAGTTGAAAATTGCAAACTTGACTGTCACCACAGAATATGAACCTGAAGATTGCAAAAGCACGAAAGTACTTGTTCAATTAACACTTAACATTTAATATTCTACCATACTATTTCATTCTAATACCATTATAAATTTTAAAGGATTGTAAATAAAACGAGTAAATCAGACAAAGTTGGAATTCCTTTTATTAATATATATATATATATTTTTATATATATATATATATATAGAAGAAGTTAATATGCCCGTGGGTACTAAGTACCCCTGGAAATATATAGGTTGTCTATGATTTAAGGTTGTTCTATGGTATTAATTTGACATACCAGAACTATAATATTAAGATAAGCAGAACAAGCAAAATTCGACCAATTTTTTAAAACAAAATTAAAAAAAATATAATTTAAATATTTACCTATTCTTTTGGCCCTTACCGATCGGTTTCGCTTTGTAAAACACCAGAAATCCAATGGATTTCCAATGGAAAATCAAAGCTCATCAGAGAAGCATTTTCCTTTCCTAGGGCTAAAGACCCAGGAACGATAAAATATATTGTTATCTGCCAGCTAGCACAGATTCGAAAGGCCAAAAAATGACCTGTACGTGAACTAACCGAGGTGAAAGCGGGAAAAGCATAGACGTGTTGTCTATCTCGTTACTAAAAATAGCAGCTAAATATAAACAACAGATTTGTTCTCAACATAACGGAGAATATTAATAGAAGAAGTTAATATGCCCGTGGGTACTAAGTACCCCTGGAAATATATAGGTTGTCTATGATTTAAGGTTGTTCTATGGTATTAATTTGACATACCAGAACTATAATATTAAGATAAGCAGAACAAGCAAAATTCAACCAATTTTTTAAAACAAAATTTAAAAAAATATAATTTAAATATTTACCTATTATATATATGTATGTATATATATATATATGTATATATCATCATCTCATCATCACCTTCGTTTAACGTCCATCTTCCATGCTAACATGATATATATATATATATATATATATATATATATATATATATATACTCCGACCTCACACACTTACACCTCTCCAAGACAATGTCACTGGACCGAGACCTTTGGCGGTACTCAGTAACAGAGAAGACCCGCCTTACCTAAATACATAGTAAAACCTACTACAGCCAGTAGGCATCTCTAACAAAATCCCCCCCACCCCGTCCCACCACCCCCACCCCGTTCTATGTAAAGTTGTGTTGGTGCCACACCATCCAGGCCGAAACAAATGAGATCATGTAGGTGTCACGACAAAAAAACACACAGTCCACGCTGTAATGTGGCCGTGTAGGCAACACGGTAAACACCTCCCAGACCCACACTGTAAATGTGGTTGGTGTTAGGAAGGGCATCCAAC
Organism: Eledone cirrhosa; assembly: GCA_964016885.1. Lineage (NCBI taxonomy): Eukaryota > Metazoa > Mollusca > Cephalopoda > Octopoda > Eledonidae > Eledone > Eledone cirrhosa. Next base: position 24,709,386 of record OZ024751.1, read on the forward strand.
TGTAGAAAACCTGCCAGACAGTCCTATGCGAGCAAGACAATCACTCTTGCCTCAAGTGGGACTACCCCCATCCAAACCCATGCAAGCGTGGAACACGGACGTTAAACGTTGATGATGATGATGATGATGATGATATATATATATATATATATATATGTAGATAAATCTATCAAGAGTTTACGGTAGTGTCCAATCCGTATGAAGAACTCAATGTATTCCGGATATCATGGAAAGAAGAGATGTAATGAAAAATCACTTTCGGTGAAAGATAAACTGAATACAGAGTCAAGATAAAATATTAAACAAATAATGAATAAAACAATGAAACAGTTCCTTATATTAAACAAAAAAAGTTCATTATTTAACGATCGTTTCTAGGATATATATGTGTTAGAATTGGCATGCATATTCAACAGATCTATGTACAAAATTATACAAAATTATACAAACTATCAAGATTAAATATACATACCAAACACACATATATGCCGTCTTCAGAAATAATACATTATTTCTGAAGACGGCATATATGTGTGTTTGGTATGTATATTTAATCTTGATAGTTTGTATAATTTTGTATAATTTTGTACATAGATCTGTTGAATATGCATGCCAATTCTAACACATATATATCCTAGAAACGATCGTTAAATAATGAACTTTTTTTGTTTAATATAAGGAACTGTTTCATTGTTTTATTCATTATTTGTTTAATATTTTATATATATATATATATATATATGTATATATATATATATGTATATATACATAGGCAAAAGGGATATTTTATCTGAAGAGAGCGAACCAAAGTTCTGGTACCCTTGAAATATATATAATAGAATAAATATTGCTTTATAAATATAGTTTCCATTTATTTAATATCATTGTATATATATATTTATATATATATATATATATATATATATATATATATATATATATATATATATATATATATATATATTTATATATATATATATATATATATATATATATATATATATATATATAATTAGAATAATAATATATATATATACACTGTAAATGTGGTTGGTGTTAGGAAGGGCATCCAACTGTAGAAAACCTGCCAGACAGTCCTATGCGAGCAAGACAATCACTCTTGCCTCAAGTGGGACTACCCCCGTCCAAACCCATGCAAGCGTGGAACACGGACGTTAAACGTTGATGATGATGATGATGATGATATTATTAGAAAGTGAGGGTTTTTTTTTACAAAATGAAAAAAAACGAGATGTCCTACATGAGTGAAAGTATAAGGGGAAAAGAAGAAATCGAAAATGCAACTTTTATAAAAAAATATATATGTATGTGGTTCCTTTACCGGTTTCGCAGTTCTTGTGCTTTTCAAAAGTAGAATTGAGATGGAGGGTTTGTGGTTTTTCTCGCACCTGTACATATATATATATATATATATATATGTATATATATGTATGCGTGTGCGTGTGTGTGTATATATATATATTAATATATATGTATATATAGTGAAGGCGCATGGCTTAGTGGTTAGAGCATTGGGCTTGCAATCAAAAGGTTGTGAGTTCAATTCTCAGACCGGGCTTTATTTCACGTTGCTCCAGTTTACTCAGCTGTAGAAATGAGTACCGGCCTGCCCGCGCAGCCAGTGGGATGGCGTTATCTTATGGCTAAAACAGCACGACGTGCTGTGACCAGCAGCGCCGACTGGCGCCCGACAGACTGGTCGGTCAAGATGATATATATATATATATGAATGTATATATAGTATATTTGGCAATATACTGTAAGCTTAATTAAAAGCATTTTGAAGACCTTGCCCTATTATTTTAATCTCACTCCTTTATTGCGCTATTATTTTATGTCACTCCCTTTTTCCAACTCCCTTTGTTTGTTGAAAAAAGAAGTAAGTGACATAGTCACTACTTTAAAACAATAGCGTAAGGTCTTCAAAATGCTTTTAATTAAGCATACAGTATATGTAGTTCTTCTATAGTTCACCTGTAGTTCACCAATAGTTCTCCTATAGTTCTTCTATAGTTCACCTGTAGTTCACCAATAGTTCTCCTATAGTTCATCTATAGTTCACCTGTAGTTCGCCAAATATACTATATATACATTCATGTATACATCGCTATTTCAGAGCACCAATTCTAATATATATATATATATATATATATATAGGAACCAGTAAGACCCCAATTTTTTCGCATGGTGCGGGTGAAATGAATTGAGCTTAGCGGAAAAGTCTGGATACGGCGTGGTAGGGTCGGAAAGTGCTCTACTACGGGAGTAGGAGCTAGATAACGAAGGAAATGTGGTAAGGAACCAGGTGGACCATAACGCACCAAAGTACTCAATACTTGAGGTAGTAGAGTGGGTAATAGGAACCAGTAAGACCCCGGGGTCTTACTGGTTCCTATTACCCACTCTACTACCTCAAGTATTGAGTACTTTGGTGCGTTATGGTCCACCTGGTTCCTTACCACATTTCCTTCGTTATATATATATATATATATATATATATATGTATGTATATACATTATATTATATTACATATACATATATTATATTATATATATGTATGTATGTATATACATTATATTATATTACATATACATATATTATATTATATATATATATATGTATGTATGTATATACATTATATTATATTACATATACATATATTATATTATATATATATATATATATATATATATATATATATATATATATATATATATATATATACACATGCCCACACATACACAGAGCAATGGTTTCTTGCCCTTGAAAAAAGCCAGATTCAAAGCAATTTTGAGGCTGTTGAGATAATAAAAACTTTCTGACAGTAGCTGACATGGGAACTTCCCCACAGAGTTTCCCACTTATAGCTGTTTTATGTCTGTTGCCTTTGGCACAGAATGTTCCCATCAGACCAGACAAGTCCATTTCAGCATACATTAACCGAGATTCCTTCTCTGACCCACATTCTATTAAACTTCTGAACTCAAGAGTTCACAAATAGTTCACCCAGAGTTTAGTTACAGTTCACCTATAGTTCCCCTATAGTTCACCAATAGTTCACCTATAGTTCATCGATAGTTCACCAATAGTTCACCAATAGTTCATCGATAGTTCACCAATAGTTCACCAATAGTTCATCGATAGTTCACCAATAGTTCTCCTATAGTTCACCAATAGTTCTCCTATAATTCACCAATAGTTCACCAATAATTCACCAATAGTTCATTGATAGTTCACCAATAATTCTCCTATAGTTCACCAACAGTTCATCTATAGTTCACCAATAGTTCTCCTATAGTTCATCAATAGTTCACCAATAGTTCATCTAGAGTTCACCAATATTTCATCTATAATTCATCTATAGTTCACTTATATTTCATTTATAGTCCACCGATAGTTCATCTATAGTTCTCCTATAATTCATCTATAGTTCTCCTATAGTTCATCTATAGTTCTCCTATAGTTCATCTATAGTTCACCTCTATTTCACATAACAAAAGATGGAACTGTTAGAGTATCAGATGAGATACTTCATATTATATATTCTGGTTCTTTGTATACTGAGTATATTGAGTCCTAGTTTGGTGAAAGACTTAATCTATCCCCTGTTTTAACACCACCATCTGGTCCTTGGCTGCCTTTTACAGGGTTCACTCTGTTGCAAGTATTTTGTCCCAGGGCAACTGTTTGACAATTCCCCACCCCCACTCCACACGAGTTCTGAAGTTCTGAAAAACAAACGGCCATGGGCACAGCCCTTTCCTCCCTGACTAAGTGGCAAAGAAATATTAAAATTTCTGCTTCTCATAACTACTAAGCTCTGTAAGTGAGTGAATGTATGTGGGTAAGTGAATGAGTGTGTATGTGAGAATAAGTGAGTGTGTGAGTATGTGAGTGAATGTATGTGGGTAAGTGAATGAGTGTGAGAATGAGTGAGTGTGTGAGTGAGTATGTGAGTGAATGTGTATGTATGTGAGCATGTTAGTGAGTGTGTATGTGTGTGAGTGTGTATTAGTGTGTGTTTGTGTGTGTGTGTGCATTAGTGAGTGTATGAGTATGTGAATTTATGTTAGTGAGTCTGTGGGTTTGTGAGTATGTTAGTGAGTGTGTGGGTTTGTGAGTATGTTAGTGAGTGTGTGTATGAGTGCGCATGTATGTGAGTAAGTGAGAGTGTGTGTATGAGTGAGCGTGTAGTCGAACGAGTGTGTGTGTGAGTGAGTATGTGAATGAATGTGTAATTGGATGAACATGTGTGGTAGTGTGTGAGTGTGTGTTAGTGAGTCAGTGAATGTATGTGTATGTGTGTTAATAAGTGAGTGTGTTAGTGTGTATGTGAGTGTATAACTGGATGAATGAGTGTGTGAGAGTGTGTTAGTGAGTCTGTGAACGTATGTTTGTGTTAGTGTGTGAGTGTGGATGTATGTGTGATGTTGAAGTTGTTATCTAGACTAAAAACTTAATGAACCATGACTAAATAATTACAGGTATAATTACAGGTGAAATACAGGTGTATAATAAAGAAAGAGTGAAAGGGGGAGGGTCAGTATTTGGTTCTTGGCTGTTGCTTCCTGCTAGCTTTGCTGGAACTGACCACAACTTCTCACTGTCTTAATTAACCCTTTTGATAACAAACCACCTAAAGCCACCTCTGGGTCTATGAAACAAAACCACTCATTTTAAATGCTTCCTATTTAATCCTTTAGCATTTAAACTGGCCATATCTGACCAGAATTCTGTCACCTCTTTCTGCTCAAATTGACCATAACTGGCTGCTCATACCAACATTAAGGTATTGTTCTCAAAATAAATAACATCAACATCTCGTAGATTTGATATTATGTGAAATAATTATGTAAGATAAAGCCTTTACCACAAAAATACAATAGTATATAGAGAGTAATGTAAAAGTTAAAGGGTTAAATTAAAATCTTATATACTCGTATATAAGCTGATATGAATATAAGCTGACCCCACTATTTTATGTCTGAAAATGGGTAAAAAATCTAAACCTTATTTATGTAGAATTTGAAATTGGTAAAGATCATCAAAATATTGACCCCCAAAACCAACACCCCCATTTCTACCATCGATTTTTTGGTCACATATTCCTCGGCTTCTATTTAAGTATATACGGTAATTTAGATGAGAATCTTTTGTTTCGATATGTTACAAATAACTTCTTGATAATGAAATAATTTATAATTTTAATAGATATTTCCAAACTCTCCATTAATTAATGGGAAGAGCATCCAACGATAGAAACCAATATATATATATATATATATATACTATTGTATTTTCATAATATCAAATCTATGAGATTTTGATATTATTTAATAGGGTGCTGGATTGGCAGTATCGGTTGAGGGTCGGACAAGCTTTCCAGCATAGTTACATCCCTTTATGATCTGAGTTCAAATCCTGCCGAGGTTAACTTTGCCTTTCATCCATACGGGGGGTCGATAAAATAAAGTACCAGTAATGTACTGGGTATTGCTGGCCTTGTGCCAAAAGTAGAAACAATTATTTACTTTGAGAACAATACCTTAACATCAGTATAAGCAGCCAGTTACAGCTGGTTTGAACAGAAAAAGGTGAGAAAATTCTGGCCGGATATGGCTGGTTTAAATGCTAAAGGGTTAAATGATATTCAACAATATTTGCTTACTATTTAAAAAGTTAGCTGTTCTATTAATTTCCTGCAAACTTTTGATTATTTTCAAAATTAATTGAAACATAGGGGCAGGTTATTTCATTAAAAAATATGGTAAGAAGAGGTTTAAACCCACTGGAAGCTTTAGGTGAGGGATGACTCATTTTTCTGTGTTATTGATTGAGGATATTTCAGTTAGAATTAGAAGAGGAGGAGGCTATCTTTTAATGAACGATCTTAATAAGGCAAATCCAGTCAACCATAAATCAGCAAGATGTTCTCTTCATTGGTTACAAGAAAATAGAAGAATATTCCCATCTTGAAAAGGAAGCTATTCACCATTCATATCAAAGCCATAAGACAAATATATTTGAAGAGCATTGAGGAAAACATAAGGGAGGATTAGCAAATGGAAAGGATAATAGAGAGGCCAATAGAAAAATGGTGATACCTTGATTTCTTGAGGGAAGAGAGGGGAAGAGGGGGAGAGAGGGAGGGAGAGAGAGAGAGGGAAATAGATAGATGGAGAGAGAGAATGATGGATAGATACAGTGAGAGAGAGACAGTGAAAGAAAGTAAAATAGGTAGAGAGATGGAGAGAGAGAGAGGGAAGAGAGATAGAGGGATGTCGACAGTTGGAGAGAGAGGGCGAAGAGAGATAGAGGAATGTAGATAGTTGGAGAGAGAGGGGGAAGAGAGATAGGGGAATGTAGATAGTTGGAGAGAGAGGGGGAAGAGAGATAGGGGAATGTAGATAGTTGGAGAGAGAGGGGGAAGAGAGATAGGGGAATGTAGATAGTTGGAGAGAGAGGGAGAAAAGAGATAGAGGAATGTAGATAGTTGGAGAGAGAGGGGGAAGAGAGATAGGGGAATGTAGATAGTTGGAGAGAGAGGGGGAAGAGAGATAGGGGAATGTAGATAGTTGGAGAGAGAGGGAGAAAAGAGATAGAGGAATGTAGATAGTTGGAGAGAGAGGGGGAAGAGAGATAGGGGAATGTAGATAGTTGGAGAGAGAGGGGGAAGAGAGATAGGGGAATTAGATAGTTGGAGAGAGAGGGGAAAGAGAAACACAGGGAGGGAGAGAATAAGAACAATGGTAACTCAAACATACAAACACACACACACATATACCACTCAAACATACACACACATATATCACTCAAACATACACACACAGCCTATTTCTGTTGTAAGATGGTGGTTACATTCTTGTACCAGATCAGGCTATAGAAACCAACACACCAAAAGTAACCAGCTTATGAAAAAAGCAGCGTGGAGGGTGAAAAGTATTTCATAATATAAATACACAGGCTATGAAATGTTGAAGGTATCTGGAATGGTGGGACATATTGGAATGCTGGGTACATAAAATATGTAGTGGGATCAGAGGTAAGCTATCTAAGAATGTAGATTTTATATATGGCCAATGCTCAAGTGCAGTTAGTAGCAAGGACCCACTGGATGCTTTCTCCTTCAACTGCCCAGATGGTTCTAGAGAAATAGTAGACACATTCCGTTACCTGGGTGACAAAATCAGCAGTGGAGGAGGGTGCTCTGAAAGTGTAGTAGCCAGAGTTAGAGCAGGATGGAAAAAGTTCAGAGAGCTAATACCACTGTTGGCCACAAGGGGTTTTTCTCTAAAAGTGAAAGGCAGATTGTATGATGTGTGCATACGAACGACGATATTACATGGTAGTGAGACCTGGGCGCTGTGTGTAGAAGACTTGCGTAGATTAGAAAGAAACAAAACTTGCATGCTCCGATGGATGTGTAATAGTAATGTGCGTGAATGGCGAAGCACAAAGGAATTAAGAGAGAGACTAAGCATAAGAGGTATCAAATGTTGTGTTCTGGAGAGGAGATTGCGTTGGTATGGACATGTGATGTGTATGAAGGACGACAGCTGTATAAAAAAGTGCAGGGCAATGAAAATTGATAGAAGCTATGGAGTGGGTAGTCCAAGAAAAACCTGGGACGAGGTGATAAAAACTGACCTTGCCCACTTACACCTCTCTAAGACAATGTCACTGGATCGAGATTTTAGGTCCTATACAGTTGTACAGAAGACCCGATTGCCATTGCATACAAACCTACATTCAGTAGGCACCACTTAACCCAATGTACACCCCACCCCACACACCTTACCCCACACACCATACCCCATCCTCCCTTTCCTGTTCCCTCCACTGTGTTGATGACACAACACTCCACACTGTAAGGTGGCCGTGTAGGAGACATGGTAAAAAGGCTCCCAGTCCACACTGTAAATGTGGGTGGTGTTAGGAAGGGCATCCATCTGCAAAAATAACCTGCCATAGACACTTCCGTACAAGCGAGACATGGTCTCCCAACCATTCTCGCATCAAATGGAACAAAACCGTCTAATCCATTCTGGAAGATGTACGTTGAACGATGATGATAACTATGTCATATATATATATATATATATAACCCATGCTACTGTGGAAAATTGACATTAAATGATGATGATGACACATGCATATATATGGGTGCGGCAGGCATCATATATATAAATATGTAAGTGTGTGTGTGTGTGTGTGTGTGTGTGTGTGTGTGTGTGTAAATAAACTCAAACCATTATGAATATATTGAGAAGAATGAAAATCTAGAAAGAAGAAAGTAATTTATATTATTTAAATACATTTATTACTGCATTGTCGGTAGCACAGCAGGAGGTGGTACTACAAGGGTCAGTTCTTCATATCACCCATGAAAAACACAACACAATACACTAAAAATGTCACCCAGCATAAACATGTGGACTGACATCAGCTTACTCCTCCTAATTAAACTACTGAACGTCAAATAAGTGGAGGTGCATGGCCTAGTGTAAAGGTGTTGGACTTATGATGATAATTGTTTCTACTTTTGGCACAAGGCCAGCAATTACCCAGTGTATTACTGGTACTTTATTTTATCGACCCTGTAAGGATGAAAGGCAAAGTTAACCTCGGCGGGATTTGAACTCAGATCATAAAGGGACGTAACTACGCTGGAAAGCATGTCTGACCCTCTAGATAATGTTGTGTGTTGTGTTCTTGAACAAAACACTTCATTTCACATTGCTCCAGTACACTTAGCTGTAAATGAGTACCAGCAGTAGCCGAGGGTTTGACCCTGCGGTGGACTGGCGTCATGTCTAGAGGGGGAGTCTTGTACTCTCAGCCACTTAACGCCATGGAAACTGAGATAAGCACACTGGCCAGATGAACCTCCAGGCTCCTGGCAAACTTTAGACTTCAGATGTAAAATAAACAAACAACAATATAACAAGTGTTTTAATGCCATTTTCCTTGCTAAAGAATGGGTTAGCTTTGAAGGGAGTTACACATGACAGTCTAAATCTAAAGTCTGTCTTAAGGCATTTAAGGCTTGTTAGGGATGTGCTTGTCTTGGTTTCATGGCGTGAAGTGACTGAGAGTGCAAAACTCAACCCTGGACAGGATGCCAGTCCATTGCGGGGTTAAACCCTCAGATGAGTATACTGGAGCAACGTGAAATGAAGTGTTTTGCTCAAGAACACAACACACAATCCAGCCCAGGATTCAAACCTATGACATTATGATCATAAGTCCAACACCCTCACGACTGTGCCACAGGCCTTCACATCATGACAAACTTCATATTAATCATTGGGTCCTTTTCTTAGGCAATGTCTTACAGCCAGATGCTGTTCCTGCGCCCAACTCTTTTAGTTACCTGTTACAACATAGACTAAGATATGGTGATATGGTGCATATATTCTAAATCTAGAACACACAGAAATGTTGTTGAATAAACAAACTGTTGAATAAAAAACAAAAAATAAAATAAGCTTGTGAGTGTTTATCTTCTGGAGATAGTATGTCACCAGTGACATGCATTCCCATGATGCATTGCTTACCTTATAAATATTATTATTTATTTAATTATCTAACCTTGTTTTCTGTTTCACATTTTCCTAAACTATTAGACTCCATAGCGGACTAATTGAAGTATGACATAATAAATTGATAATGGCAGAAGATTTTTTCTAAATTTTATTTTGAAAGAGATACAAAGATATGATCACTGATAACAGCTAATGTCCCTCAAATATGCAACATTCCATTTGCATACTCTATCATTTTTTCACATCATGCCCCAGTGGTATATACATACATAGATACATATATATATATATATATATATATATATATATATATAGAGAGAGAGAGAGAGAGAGAGAGAGAGAGAGATAATGTGTGTGTATATATATAGAAATAGCCGGGCTAGACACCCGATCGCACGGTTAAACCATATATATCATCATCATCATCATCATCGTTTAACGTCCATCTTCCACGCTTGCATGGGTTTGGACGGGAGTTTTCCCACTTGAGGCAAGATTGGTTGTCCTGCTCGTATAGGACTGTCTGGCGGGTTTTCTACGGCTGGATGCCCTTCCTAACACCAACCACGTTTACAGTGTGGACTGGGAGGTTTTTACCGTGTTACCTACACGGCCACATTACAGCGTGGACTGTGTGTTTTTTTGTTGTGACACCTACACGACCTCATTTGTTTCGGACTGGATGTTGTGGTACCAACATAACTTCACATACATATATACAAATACACATACATATATACATATATACACATACATATGAATATACAAGTGGAGAGATGCTGTGCTGATAGGACCCACCCAACCTTTGCAAGCAGGGAAAAGCAGACGTAAAATGATGATGATGATGATGATACACACACACATAATATATATATATACACATATATAAATACACATACACACTTACAAACACATACATATACATATATACACATCACAAAAATGTAAGAAAAGGGGGTGTTGGTGTTTTGAGATGAGTGATGGGGTTACCATGGCATGACAGGGTCGGTAACCCCCTAAGTAAGACATTGGCCCCTCGCAAGATGGGCAAACAGATGGGTCAAATAAAAAAGAAAACTTTTTTTGCTCTACATGGCTGAATACAATAAATGTAATCTGAGTTTTTTTAATATTAACATTCGATTCGTTTGCAATTATTCAAACAAGCCTCAATTTTATAGCCATGTCAGTAGAATGAACCCTTCATTCTTGCTCTTGTGTTGGCATGTGAACAGAACTGCAGACACTAATGTTTCTGGCTATCACACTTCATCAGTACAACTCACTGTTCACCTACCAAACTGTCAGAGCTAGTGAAAATATATGCTATTTTAAAAAATACACAGTGACTGATTGGCCTGATTTGCATATTAGCAGACTGGCTGATCTGTCAGATTTACATATTAGCAGACTGGCTGATCAGTCAGATTTGCATATCAGCAGACTGGCTGATCAGTCAGATTTGCATATCAGCAGACTGGCCAGTCAGTTTCCTGTATACGAGCGATAAATGGCCGGCTTTTCCAAATTCAAGTAAAAAAGAAAACCATAGATAACTTTGTTAAAGAGATAATTATGATTGGAAAATGGAATAACAGGAAAAAAGGAATCAATTTACTCACATAAATTTCACCATTCCAAGAGTGGCAGAATTTGGTTTTGACATCCCATGGACTGGCAATGGAAGATGTGTGAAAGAGTCTTGACAAATGTAAGTGACATGGTTGCCTTCTTTAGCATAGGAAATGGCACACTGGAAAAGCAGGGAACTTTTATTCCTTGGAGAAAAAAAGCAAAAATATATATATATAAATATATATAAAGACATATGAATATATATAAATATATATGAATATATAAAGACATATAAATATATATAAAGACATATGAATATATATAAATATATATGAATATATAAAGACATATAAATATATATAAAGACATATGAATATATATAAATATATATGAATATATAAAGACATATAAATATATATAAAGACATATGAATATATACAAATATATATGAATATATAAAGACATATAAATATATATAAAGACATATGAATATATATAAATATATATGAATATATATAAATATATAATAGTGTTAATAATTATAATATTATTAATAAATGGAGTATTAAAACAGCTTGACTGGATGGTTAAAAGCTCAATGCAATGGGATGACACAGAGCTGTTATAATTTTAAAAACCAAAGATTCAAGGCATTGTCAAACTGACACATGTTTCTGCTGACCTAAACCTCATCCCAGGGTCAATGAATTGCAGTTAAAAAACTCTCAAAATTTGGGTTTGTGGTTTTTCTCACATCTGTGCTGTTGAAGTGTGTATACAGATGTGAGAAAAACCACAAACCCTCCATCTCAATTCTACTTTTGAAAAGCAGAAGAACTGCGAAACTGGTAAAGGAACCAAATAAATATATATTTTAAAAAAAAAGACTCCAGTTGCATTTTTGATTTCATCTTTTTTCCTTATATATATATATATATATATATATATATATATATATATATATATATATATATATATATATCATCTCTGTTTAACGTCCATTTTTCCACACTGGCATGGGTTAGACGTGTTATCTTGTTGTGTGCAATGCTAGGTCAGGTGGTCATATCAAGCTCATACAAAACCAATTTTGGCTTGGTTCCTATAGCTGGATGCCCTTCCTAGTGCCATCCTCATTTACAAAGAGTACAGGGTGTTTTCTTTGTTGTGACACCTACATCACCATGTTCTATGCATGCATGGGTTAAGCACGTTGTGATGTGCTGAAACTAATCTGGTCAAGTGACCATGTCTTACATGTTTGCTGCATTTTTGGCTTGGATGCTCTTCCTAATATTAACCACTTTACAGTGTGTACTGGTAAATTTCTATCATGACTCTAGCACTAATACCTTACAGGATGGGTGGTGTGTTTTTAATCATGGCATCAGCAACAGCATCTTTACAGGGTAGACTTAGTGCTTTTTATCGTAGTACCATATGTATACACACACACACACACACACACACACATATATATATATATACAGGGTGTCCCAAAACATGCATACACACTTTGATTACTAGTACAGGCAATATTTATTAGAATGCCGTTGAAGTGTGTATACATTTTGGGGACACACTGTATATATATATACACACACACAAACACATATATACACACACAAACACACATACACACCAATTTTAATCATTTCTCTTCATTCTTAAGAAGCAAATTGTTCTAAAAAATTGTACCTGGCTTTCTCTGAAATATATATTAAACAAAGAATGACTGAATGAATTCTGAAAAATTACATTTTCTATATCCAACTTTCATCACCGACAATTTTATTTCAAAGAAAACCAAAAAAAAAACACAAAAAAACAAAAACCAATTAAATTGAGTTGAAACTTATATTGATTATATTTTCTGGAGAATTTTATTTCATATTCGTGAAAGATCTTTCCCAGTTGCGTTCTAACAAATCAATGATACAGCTAAAATGTACAACTCTGGTATAATTTCTAACTTTAATAGTTATAGCTTTTACTTTTGTTGGAAGTGAAGCAAAGAGGTATTAGCTGATTTTAAGGAGAGCAAAGTGAATCAAGGAGGAAGTGAATTTGAAAGATGGGCTATTATTACAGCACGGAGGATGAGGGGTGAGGGAGAAAATGTTTTTTTTCTTTTTAAATTGATTAAAATATGGCTTCTGGCATTATATTATTATTATTATTATTATTATTATTATTATTATTATTATTATCATTTCATTTATCTTGCTTTATGTTCATATGAGTTATCACCAAGTCACAACCAGTGACAACAAGATCTGCCATGTTCAAGAAAGAACATACACACACACACATGTATCTTTAGGTGTTTAGACTTGTGATATATTTATATTGACAGAATCTTCTTTAGTATAAGGGCAGTTCCCATTAGTACTATCTTTTGTAATTCTTCTATACGCGGGTTTCCTGGGTTTTAGGATAAGTAAGCATTAGACCCTTTAGGTATCATTCCTAGAGCGCCTACAACCACTGGTATTGTTTTAGTTCTCAACTTCCACATTTTTCCAATTTTTATCTCCAGGTCTTTAACTTGCTCAATTTTTCAAATGTTTTTATAGATACATTCTTGTCTATAGGAATGGTCATATCAATTAGCAGGCATACCCTCTTTTTAAAGTCCTTCAGTATTATATCAGGTCTATTTGCATCTATCTGTTTGGATGCTAAAGTTCCACAAAATTAAGATGTGACCTTTTTCAAGTACAGGAGGTGGTTGATGCTCCCACCAATTCTTTTGATGAGGCAGGTCAAAATGCTTACACATTACCCAATATATGTATTGTGCAGCTCTGTCATGCCTATTTAGGTATTCGGTTGGAGCTATAGGACTGCACATTGAAATTATATGATCAATGGTTTCTGGTTGTTTTTTACATACACGTCATAATGGGTTGCATTCATTTTTTATGATGTTGGCTTGATAATTTTTTATTGGCAGACACTGATCTTGTGCTGATATAATCAGTCATTCAGTCTCCGATTTCAGTCCAGAGGATGCCAACCAATGATGGGTTAAAGTTTTGTCAACATCAGGATTGTTAGCTCTTTCTGGGTATTTTCCATACAGAGGCTTTTCTTGCCATTTCTTAGCCAGTTTCTGAAGCAGTTCTTTCTTTGCAGTTACTTTTACCTGCTTTGCTTTTTCTGTGTTTTTCATTTCAGCAGTAAATGGAACTTCTGAAATGTGTAGTTCATTACTGTATCTTTGTGTATCTTTTGTAATGGAGTGTGATCTTTTGATGCTTTCATGTTTCAAAACGAGTTTGATCATCCAATCATGTGATTCCCTTAGATATGTAGATAATCCAATTGTTGCAGTTTTCAAAGAAATATCTAACTGGATTAATCCATGTCCTTCTTCTTTCCTAGGGAGATATATTCTATCTGTATCTGCCTTAGGGTGATGCATTCTGTGCATGGTTAAGAATTTTCTAATTTTCGTATCGAGCCTACGGATCTCTGTGCTTGACCAGTTGATGACATTGAAACTGTAGGTTACTACTGGTATGACAAGTGTGTTTATGGCATCGATCCTGTTCCTTGCATGCGACTCCGTTCTTAAGATTGTTCTTACTCTGCGGTAACATTCCTCCCTTATCCTTTCCGTCATTGTCGAATGCTTGATTCCGTCTCCTTCACAAACACCTAGATATTAGCTAGTTTGTTACTGTCGATATAATCTCTGTTTTCAGGATGTTTCTTTTTTCAGTTGATATACGTTTGTTCTGTATTCGATCTATTTGATTGGCAGTAATGTGAGAGAAAAATGTACCCAAGATAGACATGTAGCATGTAATATATCAGAAAGAACCATAAATGGAAATGTGGTACAGAGAAAGCACAGGTAACAATGGAATATAGTGGTACGAGACATAGCATAGTAACATAGTGGTACCACAGGTGAGAGAGTGATAGAGAGGTACCACAGGTGAGAATTTGACATATACCACAGTTGACAATGTGACAGGCAGGTACCAAAGGTGTCAATGTGACAGGTAACACAGGTGACAATGTGACAGGTACAATAGGTGACAGTGTGACAGGTGACAATGTGACAGGTACCATAGGTGACAATATGCCAGGTACCACAGGTGAGAATGTGACAGGTACCACAGGTGATAGTGTGATAGGTACCACAGGTGACAAAGTGACTGACAGGTACCACAGGTGACAAGTACCAAAGGTGACTATGTGACAAGCACCAAAGGTGACAATGTGACAGGCACCAAAGGTGACAATGTGACAGGTACCACAGGTGACAATGTGACAAGCACCAAAGGTGACAATGTGACAGGCACCAAAGGTGACAATGTGACAGGTACCACAGGTGACAATGTGACAGGTACCACAGGTGACAATGTGACAAGCACCAAAGGTGACAATGTGACAGGTACCACAGGTGACAATGTGACATGTACCATAGGTGACAATGTGACAGGTACCACAGGTGACAATGTGACAAGCACCAAAGGTGACAATGTGACAGGTACCACAGGTGACAATGTGACAGATACCACAGGTGACAATGTGTTATAGAGTTACCCCCAACCTTTGCTGCTGTTGTTTCTTTATTTCTTGGTGCATGCTGAGATTGATTTAGTCAACTTTCCCCAACCCCAAACATTGCTGGCCTTGAGCCTATATCAGAAACAATTATTAAAACTGCCATATCATAGAAATCCTACTTTAATTTACTTACATGTCATTAAATGTACATAAAACAACAGGTTTCTCTTCTTTCTCCCAAATACTCAAACATTGGAGCAGTTTTTCTTTGTCCCCTTTCATCCAATGTGACAGCAAAGGAAACATGCGTGTCAACACAGACATTCTGCAAGATAAAACAAACTATTTTGAGCTGTATATTATAATAACTGCACAATGTGGCCTAGTGGTTAGGGTGTTGGACCTATGATCAAAATCTGATGGGTTTGGTTCCTGGACCAGATTGTATGCTGTGTTCTTATGTAAAACACTTTGTTTCATGTTTCTCATGAAATATTATGGTGATATATTTAACTTTCCTATTATAAAACTGGTGTTTTGAACAAACCTTAACAAATGTTCTCACATAAAATTATGATGGAAGGGTTTTATCTGAGTATAAAACAATTTAACTCATTCATTATCATATTTCTAATGAAAGACTGCCAATAATTTTCAAATCATTTTGAAAATAATTAAGAATTTAAAGGGATTTAGTGATATAGCTAACTTTAGTATTATTAAACTGGTGTTTGGAACATAACTTAACAGAGTTTTTTTCATAAAATGATGAAGGTGGTTCTTTCGTTTAGATAAATATAAATGCTTTTTAACAGTTTTGTATTATAGATCCAGAGGAGGTGTTAAGCAGTTTAAGTGGTTTGATATCAAAAAGATTAGTGTTGGGTTTAAAGCTGTATATATATATATATATATATATATATATATATATATATATATATATATATATATATATGTATATATATATATACACATATCTATATATATACAAAATATATATATACATATATATATAAAACAATTACATTTTAGCTTAATACATTTAATTGCTGACGATCGTTTCTTCCAGACAACTGTCTGGAATCATCAGATTTATTCAAATCAACTACAGCCTATAAACTTTAATAAACCCTACCACCCTATATTCTATCTGATATCCTTTTCTCTTACTTAATTATAATATAACCATAACATATATATATATATATATTAATAAACTCCTTCCTATATCTCATAGCTAATACAAATCATATATTTCTTAATAACCAAATAAATAAACACTTTATGCACCCTACTATGCTTTCCATCCTTACTACTAAAGTAATATAACAATAATTAGATTGCTGCCACCACTAATTACTCCATTATATTTCCATATATTATATAAATCCCTCTCTAGTTATTAATAATTCAACTCTCTTTACACAATTTGAATAAATAATAATAATAATTAATTTTTATATATTATTGATAAATAATTAATAATTTATAATTTATAAATATTAATTTATACCAGCATTTAATGAATGTTAATCTTTAATAGATAATTAACACAAATTTTTTTATTAATACCCCTCCCCCCTCTATATCAATAAATATTAATAGATTATAATTCTTTGGAAAAGTTTTTAAGAATTATATTAATTGATAAAATTAATAAATAAATATATAATAAACAAGTATATTAATTGATTAACTGATTTGGGATTGTATAGCCTTGATGTAGTTCAGCATGCTGTCTTTTGCTTATAGCTAAGTCTCCCAGGTAGGAAATTTTACTCATGTTAGTGAGTTTCACCAGGCCTCTGACATTCAGTAGCAGCACTGGTGTGACATTTGGGGTGTCAGCAATGGCTGTCGGTGTGACACCTGGCCTGGTGTCAGTGGCGGCCACCCTGGGTCCCTTAATTGTGGTGGTCTCAAATGCTGGTGTGAGTGACACTGGCTCTGAAAATGATGCAGCCAGGTCAGCTGTCCCACAATCTTCTCTACCATCACTAAAAAATGTTTTTGCTCTGCTGCCGCCATCCGTATTTCGTCGGCATATGCGTGCTTTCTCCTTGTTGGAGCAGCACGCGCGACATCAGCATACTTCTGGGGCAGCTTGATCGGTTCTGGTTTTGGCTGGGGCATGTTGTGTGAGTAGGTTGGGCGTAGTTCGCTTGGGGCCTGGGGTGAGCAAATCTACAGCCTGTCCCTGTTTCTCCATGTTAGATCTAACTAACTTACTAGATCTACCAACTCATAATATTATATTATAAAATTAAATCAAATTATTTAACACTACAAGTGAAGTCCTTCTTTTCTTTTTTCAAATATACCTAACTGTATCAAGGATCTCACATATTTTCCAATATATATATATATATATACACAAAGTCTTAATTGTGTTTTCAATTAATTGAGGCTGATAATAATAGTTTCAAGCAGCTACCAATCATTAAGAAAAAGATGGGAACAGTTTATTACCAATAAGGTCTCCAGTAATAGAAGCTATTTAAAGCAGACCTTAAACTAAAATCATGAGGTAAGGTAGTTAGAGAATGCTCTGGTCAAATATAGTGAGTGGGTATCAAAGACAATTATCATGTAGAACAGCAGGATCAAGAGAATGAAACATTAACAAAAAAAAAAGAAATTTGTCAGAACAGGAGAAGTGTGTATGTGTGTGGTGTGGGAGGGGGGGGGGGGGCATCATAAGAGATAAGGGAGTCACAGAGAAAGGGGCTCATGAAAGTAGAGACAAAGGTATGTATAGAGAGAAGGAAGAGGGGTTTAGAGATATTAATAATAAATTATATTTCAATAATCTTTGTGGCATCAGTTGAATTATAATTTTAGTTCTCACCACTCATAAATTTATCATGCAAAATGTCTTTGAAGTTTGAGCAAATGATTAGGTTAAAATATAATGACAGTTTCACAAACAGTTAATGTGCTGAATGCAAACCTATTACACAGGAATTTATGAAATAGTGGTGTTTGCCATGTAGTAATCAATGACAGGCTCCTTTAGGGGCGGGAGGAGGTGTGGGTGGGTGGGTCATGGTCCTTTATACACCCAGCCTAGACAAATTAATTGCAAACAAGTCATCCTTGCTTCAACTCTGACTCACAGTCAGAATCTGAGAGTGTTTCTAGCTCTAAAGCTGAACCCTTTTTGATACAAAATTGCCTGAAACTGCTTCTGGTTCTATGAAACAAAACTGTTTATTCTAAAGTGTTTATATTTATCTAAAAAAACTTCAATCATAATTTTATGTAAGAACCTTTGTTATGTTATGTTTCTAATACCAACAAAAGTTAGATATATTACTAAATCTCTCTAAATTCTTGAATATTAAAAAAAAAAGGTTAAACTGTTTATATTTATCTAATAACTTTCCATCATAATTATTTGTAAGAACCTTGTTATGTTTCGAGCACCGACTCAATGTGAAAGTTAGATACAATACTAAATCCTTCCAAATTCTTGGTTATTTTCAAAATGATTTGAAGACCATAAGCAATGTCTTTCATTAGATATACGGTTGAATTATTTTATGTTCAGATAAAAACCTTCCACTTTACTTGTGGCAGCGTTTACCTGAGGTGGGTTGAGCTGGCTCCATCAAAGGAATTCAGTGTAAGTTCATTTCCATAGAGCCTTTTCAGATGGTTGGTTTCACAAGCAGTGCCCAGCCACAAGTATATGCACTTTAGGATAATGCTATCCAAACACTGCATCGGTTTTGGTGCCAAGCTCTTATTTTCACACACAACCCAATTTGGTGGAGCCAGTGCCTTGACGGTGGACACATGGGAAGCAGTTTGGCTGGCACATAATTTTATATAAGAACCTTTGTTAAGTTATGTTCCAAACTCCAGTTTAATAATAGAAAAGTTAGCTATATCATTAAATAACTCTAAATTCTTGACTATATTCAATATAATTTGAAGACCATAAGCAGTGTCTTTCATTAGAAATATGATAATGAATGGGTTAAATTGTTTTAATGTTTAGATAAAAACCTTCCATCATAATTTTAACCTAATCATTTGCTCAAACTTCAAAGACATTTTGCATTAGAATCTTTGTTAAGTTATGTTCCAAACACTGAATTAAGAGACCACAGCTCTGATACTATGGGAATGTGGTTAGAATATCTCAGAAAGAATCGCTGGACGGATTTTACGGGCAAAACCAACAGGTAGGAGACACAGGGGTAGATCCCAGGCAAGATATTTGGATGACATCCATCAGCTTAGCTAGTCTTGCTTAAGTTATGTTCCAAACACCAGTTTAATAATTTAGCTATATCATTAAATAACTCTAAATTCTTGATTATTTTCAAAATTATTTGAAGACCATAAGCAGTGTCTTTCATTAGAAATATGGTAATGAAAGGGTTAAATATCTGATTGTACAAAGGCTATAATATCATTCTTTATCTAACGAAGGCGATGGAATCCATTATCAATGATTTAGTTCTGATAATGATAATAATAGGAGACAACAAGTCAGTGAAATAGAATTGTTATCAGAGAAAGCTAAACAGAAATTTAACTCTTTCATTACCATATGAAAAACACTGCCTATGATTTTCATAGAAATTTGAAAATAATCCATAATTTATAGGGATTTTATAAAATAACTATCTTTCTCATTATCAATCTGGTGCCTGAAGCATAACTTAAATCTCATTACCATATTCCTAATGAAAGACAATAATTATGATTTTTTTTATTGTTTTCAAGATAATCCAAAATTTAGAAAGATGAAGTAAAATATCTGATTCTCTCATTATTAACCTGGTGTTTGGAACATAAGATTCTTACATAAAACTATGAAGCAAAACCTATCCTGGAAACGACATCCCACCTTGTCTAAAATCTACGGCAAACTCCCTCGAGCCTCTGCCCTTCTAAAATCCCGGAGAGCTCAATTTGCTGGCCAATGTCACCGTGCCAGCAATGAAATCATATCCGCTCTCTTGCTCTGGAACCCTGACTCCAGCCTGACTAGGAGTAGGAAGCTGTCATTCCCTGACGTTATCTCTAGGGATACGGGGAATCAGCAGACAGGACCTGGGGGCAGCGATGGGGGACAGGGGATTCTGGGGCATGAGAGTGGGATCCATCATCTCGACAGTAGTCAACGAGTGATGATGGTGATGATGGAAGTTTTACTTTAGATAAATATAAACATTTTAAAACAGTTTAGTCTCACGATGATGATGATGATGATGATAATGGTGATGATGATTATGGTAACAATGGTGATGACAATAATGATGGTGACAATGGTGATGATGGTGGCGGTGGTGGTGATGATGACGATGATGATGGTGGTGATAATGGTGACGATGATGATAGTGATGGTGATGGTGACAATGATGATGGTGATGGTGGTGGTGATGATGATGGTGAGGATGATGATAGTGATGATGATGGTGACAATGATGATAGTGATGGTGATGGTGGTGGTGATGGTGATGATGGTGACGATGATGATAGTGATGGTGATGGTGGTGGTGATGATGATGGTGACGATGGTGATGATGATGGCAATGAGGGTGATGATGGTGATGATGTTGATGATGATGATGATGATGATGATGATGATGATGATGATGGTTACAAATACAATGATTGGGGTTAGAAAGAATTTGAAATTATTTTCATGTCCGCTGCAGAGGAATGAAGAGATGGATGGTTAGATGGACAGATGGATGGTTAGATAGATAGATGGATGGCTAGATAGACAGATGGATGGTTAGATAGACAGATGGATGGTTAGATAGACAGATGGATGGCTAGATAGACAGATGGATGGCTAGATAGACAGATGGATGGCTAGATAGACAGATGGATGGCTAGATAGACAGATGGATGGTTAGATAGACAGATGGATGGCTAGATAGACAGATGGATGGTTAGATAGATAGATGGATGGCTAGATAGACAGATGGATGGTTAGATAGACAGATGGATGGCTAGATAGACAGATGGATGGCTAGATAGACAGATGGATGGTTAGATAGACAGATGGATGGCTAGATAGACAGATGGATGGCTAGATAGACAGATGGATGGCTAGATAGACAGATGGATGGCTAGATAGACAGATGGATGGCTAGATAGACAGATGGATGGTTAGATAGACAGATGGATGGCTAGATAGACAGATGGATGGCTAGATAGACAGATGGATGGCTAGATAGACAGATGGATGGCTAGATAGACAGATGGATGGCTAGATAGATGGACAGATGGATGGCTAGATAGACAGATGGATGGCTAGATAGATGAACAGATGGATGGCTAGATAGACAGATGGATGGCTAGATAGATAGACAGATGGATGGCTAGATAGACAGATGGATGGCTAGATAGACAGATGGATGTCTAGATAGACAGATGGACAGATGGATGGCTAGAGTGATGGCTAGATAGATAGATAAACAGATGGATGGATGGACAGATAGATAGAGATGGATAGATGGATAGTTAGAGATGGATTGCTAGAGATGGATTGACAGATGGATGGATGGATGACTAGATAGAGATGGATGGCTAGATGGATAGAGATGGCTAGATAGACAGATGGATGAATGAAGGCGGCGGGGTGATCCTCACGATGGACTCAGCTGACTGGATGCATCCTACACGTGACAGTAGCTATTCGACATAATTCCACAGATCGGTCACCCCTGGGCACTGAACAATTGCGTGCAGAACGGTTTCCATGTCCTGCTCGCATCTTGGACAGGTCCTTTTGGCAGGATCTCTGCCAGGGCGTCCGTGCCTGTAGATTTTGTCTCGAACTGGTAGAGCTCCTCAGTAGCACTGCCAGGCCAGAGAGAGATCTCTAGTAGTTATCCATAGGCCCGGACGGAAAGTCCTGCCGAACAGACTAGTCAGTTCGTCTTCCTCGATGCCTAGAGTTTCCCCCGAGAACGCCGTCGCACTTATCCGCCACTAATCCCCTATAGAATGTCGAAGTGGAGTCTCCGCTGATTGCCATTTCTGCTTGGTAGAGGGCTGTGAGTGCCTGAAGGCACTTGAGATAGATAGATAGATGGATGGATGGATAGATAAATAGATAGATAGCAAGATGCCTAAATGGATGGCTAGTTAGATAGCTAGAGATGGATGGATAAATGGATGTTAATAAAATCACACAGGAAACCAATGAAGTTGTGTTAATCTGTAAAAATAAAGTCCCCCCCCCCCAACCTCATAATGAGACTCCTATTGATTGGGTTTTTTTTTTCAAATATTAACACTATTAATTGTGTATATGGCATTCTTTGCATATAGTCTTCTGTATATCCCAATATGAAGAATCAATACTTATTGATCATGTATTTAAGAGAAATATACAATAAAGTGCAATATACATCGTATTGATATAGTGTGTATGGAGAAGTGTTCCTTTGTTATCACAAATCAATAAGTAAAGCCCCCACCAAACCTGACGTAACCCTACCTAACACCCCCAACACTATTGACCAAATGGACTGAGCAGGTTTTTTTTCTTTTAACTTTTTTCATCATTTTTTTTCAGTGAAGCCAATTTTCTCTCTGAACTATTTTGGTTCAAAGTCAGAGTTGGCTGGGGGTTTAAGGGCTGGTGCTGGTAATGTTAGGGCTTATTCTATAACTAAATCAGGCAAAGTAAAAATAAAATGTGTTTATGTTGGGTTCCAGTGACAAAATAAGTAAACATATTTAGATAAATAAATATATAAATAGATATAAAAAAGTAAAGAATTGAAAATAAATGCAACGGTTCACAGGTGGTCTAGTATATATATAAAGTCGGTGTAAAATATATACAAGAATACAATGTGGACATACACATATATACACATTTTGGTAGCTGCAAAAGGCTTGTCCCTCAAAATGAAAGGCAGACTATGATGGGTGCATACGAACACCAATGTTACATGGTAGTGAGATCTTGGCACTGTGCATAGAAGACTTTTTAGATTAGAAAGAAACAAAGTTTGCATGCTCCGATGGATGTGGAATAGTAATATACGCGAATGGCAAAGCATAAACGAACTGAGAGAGAGACTGAGCATAAGAGGAATCAAATGCTGTTGGCAGGAGAGAAGGATGCGTTGGTATGGACATGTGATGCATATGAAGGATGACAGCTGCATAAAAAGGTGCAGAGCACTAAAAGTTGATGGAAGCCGTGGAGTGGGGAGACCCAAGAAGACCTGTGACGAGGTGATAAAAGCAGACCTTGCCCAATTGCACCTCTCAACGGCGATGACACAGGATTGTCACCTCTGGCGTCATGCAGTAATACAGAAGAGCCGACTTTCCACAGGAACAAGCCGAAGCATATAGGCAATATACCCCCATCCCCTCCCACTGCAAAAAAGCACCCAGCCCACAGTGTAAAATAGATGCCACAAAAAAAGAAGCACCCAGCACTCACTGTAAATGAGGTTGGTGTTAGGAAGGGCATCCAGCTGTAGAAATCAAGCCAGAATCAGTTCCTGAATAAGCACGACAAGGTCAGCCGACTTAACACTGCCCACAACAGGACAACCTGTCTAACCCATGCTAACATAGAAGAATCGACGTAAAACGGTGATGATGATGATATAAATATGTATATATATACACATACACATACATACACACATATATATAAATACATACATATACATATGTAAAGTTATGTTGGTGCCACAACATCCACAACATGCCGAAACAAATGAGGTCGTGTAGATGTCACGACAAAAAAACACACAGTCCACGCTGTAATGTGGCCGTGTAGGTAACACGGTAAAAACCTCCCAGTCCCACACTGTAAATGTGGTTGGTGTTAGGAAGGGCATCCAGCTGTAGAAAACCTGCCAGACAGTCCTATGCGAGCAAGACAACCACTCTTGCCTCAAGTGGGAAAACTCCCGTCCAAACCCATGCAAGCATGGAATATGGACGATGATATACAGAATGCAAATACACACGTAATCATATATACATATATATATATATATTTTGAGTATATGTTGGTTGTGTACCAACACCTCAGTATGCAGATTGGAGCACTCGACAAAGTGCGCAGGTTGGTTTGGTTACTCCGGAGTAATGTAAAATAAAATAAAATAAATAAGTCAAATGTTTAAAATTTGGCTTCGTTTATTACTGCTATATATATTTCGGTGACAGCCATCTTTGGCTGTGACCTCTTCAGGCAGTCCGAATTAGTGTGGTATAGACAAGTACATATGTTGTTGAGGTGTATAACTTTGTCAATACTCTGATATGCCCAGTTCCTGGTTGGGTTGTTGTTTCATTGAGGAACTGGAATCATATGATTCCAGATAACCCTTGCCATTCTGAGTTCAAATCCCGCCAAGGTTAACTTTGCCTTTCATCCTTGCGGGATCAATAAAATAAAGTACCAGTAATGTACTGGGGATTTGCTGACCTTGTGCCAAAAGTAGAAACAATTATGTTTATTGATTGATTATGCGCGTTTTGCTATTGATCAGCTCAAGGTTCGATCTGGCCTGACTCTGGAATCAAAAGCTCGTCGGCCCTCTGCTGTGGTAATGACAGAATGAATATATAAAGCATAGAAATGTCTGTAACGTTAGGCGTTCATCTGGTGGTTTTAGCTATGAGAAATGTTTTACCATGTGTGATAGGAGGGGTGGGGGTGTGAGCATAGTCACGTGGGTGTGTGGGGGGAGCGATGGCTGATGTGAGTTGCGGGGTGTGGTGTTTTGGCTTATCCTAGACATTTTGGCGTGTACGTAGTGAGGTACTGTGTGTGGTAGGGCTGTGCGTGATAGGATGAAAGAATGCGATGCTGTACTAGGGGTAGGGAGGTTTCTGATGGTCATCAGTTTGTCACAGAAGAGTGAGTGGAAAGAAAGGAAGGAAGACATGTGTGGTAGGTTATACTAGGTGGTGGTGGTGGTGGGGGGGGGGGGGGGATATATATATAGTTTTAAATAATTTATTGTTGTGGTGTTTACTATATAACACGAGAAATTAATCCATTCCCTCTTTGAGAGAGAAAGGGAGAGAGAGAGAGAGGGGGAGGGACATTTTGTTTACATTCGTTTACTTGTTTTAGTCGGCAGACTGCGGTCATGCTGGGGCACCGACTTAATATATATATATACATGCATCTTTTACTTTTGAATTATTATAGCTCTGCAGTTTTTGTCTACCAAATTCCGCTCACAAGGCATTGGCCAGTCTGAAGCAATAGTAAAGACAGGTGCCCAAGGTGCAACATGTTACGAATAAGAAACGAACTCCTTAACGATACTTAAGTATTGAGATAAATTATTAGAACTAATCTAAAGCACTCTACACCGTAAAATATCTCACGAACGACCCCAATATGATAGGAAAATAAAGAATAACATAAGTGATAGCAAAATCATTTTTGGGACGAAAGTTTGTTTTTGGTATCGTTACTAGAAATATACTTAATGAATATTTGACATTAATGGACATAAAAATGCCGAAATGAAATTATGATGAAATATTATGAATACCCAGTTTTGTTATCCATCAAAATAAAATGTCATTTTTCTTTGAAGAAGAAAAAGAAAAAAAAATGACGTAGACACGTGTTGCTGTTAGCAACACGCTTGTTTTCGTTGACAAAAGAGTTCTACAAACCTTGAGTTCGACTTGTCACGTGATATGTAACCGGGGAAAAAAAAAAAAGAATTTACAAGATCGAGCCCGGATGAAACGAGACCGGGTGAAAGGAGACTGGATGATAGGTGAACAGATGAAACGAGAGCGGGTGAAAGGAGACTGGATGATAGGTGAACGGATGAAATGAGGCAGGATAAAACAAGACCGGATAAAACGAGACCAGATAAAACGAGACCGGATAAAACGAGACAGGAAAAAACGAGACCGGATGAAACAGGACTGACCTAAAAACAAACAAACAAAACAATTTAATAAACAAACCAACAATTTTCCGGTGTTTAATCAGATCTGCGTTTCGATTGGTTGACGATGACATCACCTGTCAACCATCACTCAATGACGTCATGCGCAGATGTGAGCTAGCTTCGACTTAATTGCAAATATTTTTTTCACTGTAATAATGCCTCGACTGTTGTGAAAAACATCCAGAATTAAAATATTTGTAAACAGATAACAAATACACACACAAATAAAAAGCATCTAATTTAGTCCAGCTTATTATTTTTTTTATAAACATTAACGATTTCAAGAAATGAAAGTCCATTATAGCAGATGTGAAATTCCATCAGAATGACTAATTTGAAACAATTTAGAAATTTTATTTACATATTGAAAATCCATTTGC
>OZ024751.1:24743864-24761364 GCA_964016885.1 Eledone cirrhosa
AAAACCCATACATCATAGTTGTATGTGTCATGTTAGAAACAGCTTAATAATTATTTCTACTTTTGGCACAAGGCCAGCAATTATACCAGTGCATTACTGGTACTTTATTTTATCGACCCCATAAGGATGAAAGGCAAAGTTAACCAAGGCGGGATTTGAACTCAGATTAATAATGAGAATGTTATATTACTTAATTTCTCCAAGTTTTTTATTATTTTCAAAATTATTTGAAAAATACCGACGGAGTCTTTCATTAGAAATATGGTAAGGAATATGTGGATATTTAGTGTGTTATAACACAGACCTTGACATTGGCTTTTAACATTATTATGTCTACTTTATGTAAACCCTTGTGGTTAATAAAGAAAGCATCATTATTAGTGGATTGGCAGTATTGGTAGAGGGTCAGACGCCTTGCTTTGACGCATAGAGTTACGGCCCTTGCCATTCTGAGTTCAAATCCCGCCGAGGTTAACTTTACCTTTCATCCTTACGGGGTCGATAAAATAAAGTACCAGTAATACACTGGGTAATTGTTGGCCCTGTGCCTAAAATAGAAATAATTATTATTATGGTTGATGAATGGGCAGTGGATTGGCAGTATCGGTAGAGAGTCGGACGCCATGCTTTGCAGCAAAGAGTTACGGCCCTTTATGGTCTGAGTTCAAATCCCGCCGAGGTTAACTTTGCCTTTCATCCTTACGGGGTCGATAAAATAAAGTACCAGTAATGCACTGGGTAATTGCTGGCCTTGTGCCAAAAATAGAAACAATTATTATTATTATGGTTGATAAATAAAAGGGTGGTGGATTGGTAGTATCGGTAGAGGGTCGGACGCCATGCTTTCCAGCATAGTTACGTCCCTTTACGATCTGAGTTCAAATCCTGCCGAGGTTGACTTTGCCTTTCATCCTTACGGGGTCGATAAAATAAAGTACCAGTAATGCACTGGGTAATTGCTGGCCTTGTGCCTAAAGTAGAAACAATTATTATGGTTGATAAATAAAGCACCAGTAATGTGCTGGTTCGATTTGATCGGCTGGCCTTGTGCCTATAGTAGAATAACTTTTCCTTTCATTGTTACAGGGTCGATAAAATAAAGTAACAGTAATACACTGGGGTGTATTGCTGGCCTTGTGCCAAAAGTAGAAACAATTATTATTATTATTTGCCGATGAAGGGCGGTGGATTGGCAGTATCAGTAGAGGGTCGGACGCCATGGTTTGCAGCACAGTTACGTCCCTTTATGGTCTGAATTCAAACTTCATCCTTACGGGGTCGATAAAATAAAGTACCAGTAATACACTGGGATAATTGCTGGCCTTGTGCCAAAAGTAGAAACAATTATTTATATGGTGGATTTGTAGTTTCAGTAGAGGGTCGGACGCCATGCTTTGCAGCACAGAGTTACGGCCCTTTACGGTCTGAATTCAAACTTCATCCTTACGGGGTCGATAAAATAAAGTACCAGTAATACACTGGGATAATTGCTGGCCTTGTGCCAAAAGTAGAAACAATTATTTATATCGTGGATTTGTAGTTTCAGTAGAGGGTCGGACGCCATGCTTTGCAGCACAGAGTTATGGCCCTTAACGGTCTGAATTCAAATCCCGCCGAGGTTAACTTTGCCTTTCATCCTTACGGGGTCGATAAAGTAAAGTACCAGTAATGCACTGGGATAATTGCTGGCCTTGTGCCAAAAGTAGAAAGAATTATTATTTGGCAGTATTGGTAGAGGGTCGGATGCCATGCTTTGACGCATAGAGTTACAGCCCTTGCCATTCTGAGTTCAAATCCCGCCGAGGTTAACTTTGCCTTTCATCCTTACTGGGTCGATAAAGTAAAGTACCAGTAATACACTGGGTAATTGCTGGCCTTGTGCCTAACGTAGAAACAATTATTTGCCGAGGTTAGTTTTACCTTTCATTCTTGAGGTTGCTTAAAATAAGTGGAAATAATTATGCCTCAGAATTGTCAGTTACGGCCATCTTCCTCCTCTTCTTCCTCCGTTTCTAGCTTTTCACTAAACACCATTCTCCACCCCACCCCTATTGTCTGCTACCCTTTTCACACAGCAGCTCTTCTTCCCCCCCCCTCTCTCTCTCTCTCTCTCTCTTTGTAGTATTGCCACATACAACCATGTTACCTGTACTGTCAGTCACTAATCAACCCTATGTGTATATATATCATCCTGTGTGTGTGTGTGTATATATTATCATGTGTGTGTGTGTATCGTGTGTATGTGTGTGTATATATCATCTTATATGTGTGTGTGTGTGTGTATATATATCATCATGTGTGTGTGTGTATCGTGTGTATGTGTGTGTATATATCATCTTATATGTGTGTGTGTATATATATATCATCCTGTGTGTGTGTGTGTATATTGTGTGTGTGTATCGTGTGTATGTGTGTGTATATATCATCTTATGTGTGTGTGTATATATATCATCCTGTGTGTGTGTGTGTGTATATATTATCGTGTGTGTGTGTGTGTGTATCGTGTGTGTGTGTGTGTATATCTCATCTTATATGTGTGTGTGTGTGTATATATATCATCATGTGTATGTCTGTATTTATCATCGGGTGTGTGTGTGTATATCATTATATGGCAGTATCTGTAGAGGGTCGGACGCCATGTTTTGTAGCAAAGAGTTACGGCCCTTTATGGTCTGCGTTCAAATCCCGCCGAGGTTAACTTTGCCTTTCATCCTTACGGGGTCGATAAAGTAAAGTACCAGTAATGTACTGGGTAATTGCTGGCCTTGTGCCAAAAGTAGAAGCAATTATATCATATATGTGGTTGTGTATATGTATCATCACCATCATCATCACCACCACCATCATCATCATCACCATCATCACCACCACCACCATCATCATCACCACCATCACCACCATCATCACCACCATCATCACCACCACCACCATCATCACCATCACCACCATCACCACCACCATCACCGCCACCACCATCATCACCACCACCACCATCATCACCACAATCAACATCATCACCACCATCATCACCATCATCACCATCATCATCATTTTACGTCCGCTTTTTCCTGCTTGCAAGGGTGGGACAGGAACTGATTCTGGCTTGATTTCTACAGCTGATATGCCCTTCCTAACACCAACCTCATTTACAGTGAGTGCTGGGTGCTTTTTTGCCGTGGCACCTCCACGACCACTTTGCAGTGGAATGATAGGGACCCCAGTCCCTATCATCTCATTTCTACAGCTGAGTAAACTGGAGCAATGTGAAATAAAGTGTCTTGCTCAAGGAAACAACACATCACCTGGCCTGAGAATTGAACTCACAACCTTTCGATTGCAAGGCTCTAACCACTAAGCCATGTGC
This sequence comes from Eledone cirrhosa, assembly GCA_964016885.1. Lineage (NCBI taxonomy): Eukaryota > Metazoa > Mollusca > Cephalopoda > Octopoda > Eledonidae > Eledone > Eledone cirrhosa. Next base: position 24,747,229 of record OZ024751.1, read on the forward strand.
CTCCATATATATATTTTTAGATGTACATATTTTTAGATTCAAAAGTACCATTTTCTAAAAACCTTTTCCGCGTGTATTGGTGGTGGTTGGTGGTATTGGTTGCTTCTGTTTTTATCAACCGATTTCTCATTCCAGATAGATGTTCGAAGACTATCATGTGCGCATGTCGTATGAGGATCAATGTTTCTCATTTGGAAAAGCCTAGCTTTAACCCTTTTGTAACCATATTCCTCATGTTGGTGTCAGGTACTGCCGATGTGTTACAGTTAATTTGACCAAGAATTGAAGTGTAACAAAAAAAATGAAAATGTAATTTATAGCTCATACCTATGCAGGTTAAATTGGCATCTCATAGGAGTCTTCTTGGGATTTTTAACCATTTAGCATTTACTTTACTCTATATATATACTATTGTATTTTCATGGTTATGGCTTTATTTCACATAATATCTCACATAATATCGAATCTATGAGATTTTGAGAATAATACCTTAACAACAGTATGGTTGGCTAGTTATGGTCGGTTTGAACAGAAAGAGCTGAGAGAATTCTGGCCAGATACAACTGGTTTAAATGCTAAAGGGTTAAAACTGGCCCTGTTATGAAAAGCTACTTGAAATTAAACATTTTGCTTTAGAACTACCTGGTCCAGTAATTGAACCCATGACCTCATGGTCACAAATCTGACACCCTAACCATTAAGCCACATATGTTCACCTCAAGAATAGAAAATGAATTAACTAACTTTTTTATCATTCACACTTTTGTTGTCATATTCCTAATGAAATACACTGCCTATGATTTCTAAATAATTTTGAAAAGAATTTAGAGAGATTGGGTTAACTTTCTCATTATTTATCTGGTGTTTAGAACAAGATTCTTATATAAAATTATAAACCTGTCAACTCTCCCTGTCCGATGGGAAGATCTCCCACCTACATTGGGGTGGGTGAGATGTTTTCTCTTGTGAAAATGGGTATATCTTTCATTATGTAAAATCTTTTTTTCATAGTACTCCCCGTTTGGGTCTTTAGAGGTTAACAGGCTTGAAATTATGATGGAGGGTTTTTAGATATATAAATATAAACACTTTAAAACAAACAATTTTGTATCATAGAAGCAGGGAGGATTTCCGGCAGATTGATATTTGTGATATATGACTTACCCCCAAAAAGAATTTTACATAAAATTATGATGAACACTTTAAAATGAGAGATTTTGTATGACAATAAAAGGTGGTCTCATAAAAGTTGCTACGAAAAGGGTTAAAGCATGCAGCATAATCTTGTAATTAATTAATGCTAACGAGCATATTTCTAGCCTGTTACAGCATGTTAGGTGTCTGTTGCATCTTATTTACCTGATGTTTCAGTTTTCTTCAGGAAATGTCCTCATTATTTTACTTAAATTCTTTCTTTTCCTTTTCTTCATTGAAGACTAGATTTATAGACAAAAAAATATTTAAGGTTTAGAAATCCTATGACTATATATATATACACACACTACAATTGTTTATATGTTTATACATATATGAACACAAATATATATATGTGTATGTACATATGCATAATTTTACGTTGAATTCATGTCTATCTAAGCATTTATATTATTGCATATATATATTTATATATACATAGGAATATGTATATATTTATGTATATACACATGTGTATATATATTTATATATATACATGTGTATATATATTTATGTATATACATATGTGTATATATATTTATGTATATACATATGTGTATATATATTTATGTATATACATATGTATATCTATTTCTCTATATATATATATGCATGCACACATGTAAAAATGATAATAATGAAATTATTGTGTAAAAGTGCTCAGGTGCACTACAACTCGTCAAAGGTGCATGTATAGTACATAGAATAATATACAAATGTCAGGGAAGTGAATAGTGTATGAGTCATGATATACAGGTTTTATAAGTGTATGGAGGGGGGACATTAGGTGTAGTGTTGGCGAATCTCGGAAAGCATGGAGGTTTTAAAGGATGCAGTGTCTCGACAGCTAACAACTGATGCAGGTAGTTTGTTCCATGCTTATACGGTTATAAATATAGACATTCATTATCATTATCATCATCCTATATGTCTGTTTTTCATGCTGGCATGAGTTGGATGATGCCCTTCCTGCACAGCCTCTTTTCACACATTGTGTTCCTTTGTCATCTCCTCTCAGGTTTAGTGTTCTCACCACTTATGCCCAGAATTTCATTGGCTTTCCTCTACTGTACCTTCCTTCCAATGGAAGCTCCTGGCACTTTTTCATCCAACAATCCCCATGGCCCTACCATTGCAGTCTTCTTTCATACACATTTTATTTCTCTTATACTCATTTTCTCAGTTCATCCATACTTTACTATACATACACATTAACATCAAACATCCATCAAAGCATGCTTGCTTCATTACTCTTCAGTCTTTGCATGTCTTCTGTATATACTGCCCATGTTTCACTTCTATGCAACCCCTCACTTCATTTGCGGGCAACATACATTAGGTCACCTAGGTAACAGAAGCTATCAATACTTCTTTGGATTTTTCTCAGGATTGGAAAAAGCTTACTTTAGTTGGGATCTTAGTACTAACTACCCCCTGTGCATTTCTTGCATACAAAGTCTACCATATCTGTTAGTCTGCCTACAATCTCACTGCATTGCTTGTCTACCTAAGTTTTACATTGTGTACATCACAATGGATTTCTACCTACATATCGAGCAAGGCCACTTCCTTGATGGGATCAGAGTCCTGTCTTCTTTCCTACTTATTAAAACTTTGGTCTCTCACCCTTTAGCATTTACATTACTCTTACTATTGCATATTTTCGGTAAAAGCCTTATCTCACATCATTATTTCACATAATAAATGGAATGTGGATTGGCAGTATCGGTAGAGGGTCGGACGCCATGCTTTCCAGCATAGTTACGTCCCTTTACGATCTGAGTTCAAATCCCGCCGAGGTTGACTTTGCCTTTCATCCTTACGGGGTCGATAAAATAAAGTACCAGTAATGCACTGGGTAATTGCTGGCCTTGTGCCTAAAGTAGAAACAATTATTTCACATAATATCGAATCTGAGATTTTGATATTATTTATCTTGAGAACAATATTTTAACATCGGTTTGAGTTGCCTGTTACAGCCGGTTTGAACAGAAAGAGGTGAGAGAATTCTGGCCGGATATGGCCAGTTTAAATGATAAAGGGTTAAGTTTACTCTGAGTCCCTTTGATTCTCATGCTTTTTCATTGTTTTAGCTATAAGATCTAGGTTGATTGGATTTAGGAATTCCCATGGATTTTAACCCTTTAGCATTCACATTAATTTTCAAATGTCATGCTTATCTATTCTCATTATTTTGATTGGCAGTATCGGTAGAGGGTCTGGCGCCATGCATTGCAGCAAAGAGTTACGGCCCTTTATGGTCTGAGTTCAAATCCCGCCGAGTTTAACTTTGCCTTTCATCCTTATGGGGGTCGATAAAATAAAGTACCAGTAATATACTGGGTAATTGCTGGCCTTGTGCCAAATGTAGAAACAATTATTTTGAGTTAATCATACTCAAGAGGGTTATCAATTTTATTTGTTTGTAATTTTCTTAATTTTCTATGTGCAGACTTGAAATTTTGTCAGATGTTAAAATATTAATAATTTACAATTGTATATTTTTACTGATTTTTTTTTGTTTTGTTAAATTTGACTTTTATGGGCAGGTGAAATTAATTAACAGGTGTAAAAGTAATGACTTTATGGATAAACACAAAAATTTAAACTTTATCTGACTTACCTGTTTGATTTTTTACAAAAAATATCTACAATGACCTAGATGTTGACTTCCAACAATTTTAGCACTTTTCCGAACAGGTGAATTAATTTAAAATGCAGGTATAATCAGTACACGGTTTTAGTCTGTCTCTACATTTCAAATATTTTCATTGAAAAAAATGTATAAAACCCTTTCACCAGTCAAAATAATATTGGCAATGTACTCTTACACAATGTACTCAGTAGATTTAAAAAGAATGTGTTCAATATATAAGTTCATTAACAGGTGGGATGCAGGTGTGACACAGGTGAATGCAGGTGTTTTTGTATCTAATGTGTTCCAATATATTTTAAAAATATTTTTTTCAATGTTGTCGGACAATATTTCTATCATGATATTGGCCAAAACATCCTTTACATAATGGCACTTTGCAAAAGGAACACATAAACGAGGTTTCAATTGGATAACCTTTAGCAGTTTTTCTCTTTTGCAAAGAGCACATTCGGCAAACCTTATTCCTCCCATCAATTTTCTCCACTTTATGAAAATCAATATTTTCTTTGTTCACCTCAGATAATTTTGACTTTCTCCCAGCTTTGTGTTTGTGAGAAGTATATCCTCCACATAGCTGAGATGCGACGTCCACACAAAATTTCATGTGGCAGTAGTCCTTTGGTGGTGGCGGATTTTTGTGACTTTTAGTGAATACAATAAAAGAATTCACAATGGCTAAATTCACTAAAAACCACAAGATATATCTCCACCATTTCTTTCCAGGGCGTCCAACTGGGTAATACGCACAATATTGGTCGGATTTGTCAACCCCGCCCATATATTTATTATAGGAGAGGTTGACTAAAGGTTTACCTTCAGCCCCAACTCCTGGTTGTTGGTTAGAAGATAGGAACAAAATTTGCTGTTTGTCTTTGTACATGGCTAACATGTTCCCTTTTTGCACTTGGAGAATGTCTCCTCTCTTTTTAAATTTTATGACTTTTATTTCTTTGGGTAGCCCTTTGCGATTGCCCATTATTGTACCGCAGGTGTACATATTTATAAGGGCAAGATCCTCCGCTAGAAGCACTAAAGAAAAAAACAGTCAAAATATATGTGTCTGTGTTAAGAGTGGAAGAGTTCAGTCAGAGACCACACAACATCGTACCCCAATCCATTTTTTCTCTCTCCGTTGTGTTTCTTTCCTGTGTAAACAAAGTTTGCACATGTCCGATTCACAGAGTTCCCACACCTTGATGCCCCATTTGGTGGGTTTAGTTGGCATATATTGTCTGAAATGTACTCTACCCTTATACCCAATCATAGCTTCATCAATACTAAGATTTTTCCCAGGTATATATACTGTTTTAAATTTTTCAGATAGCATTTTAATTAATGGTCGAACTTTATACAGAGGGTCATAATTCAGTTCATTTCTACGGGGGGCATTTGAAGTATCAACTGGTTTGATTTTGAATACCTTGTTTTTGCCATAATACTTGATATATAAGGGTCACTAAACCATATATCAGTGCTCCAGTAATTCCACAGTCTTGGAAATTGTTTTATACCAAACATAATATTTATGGTAAAAAACGCTTGCATCTCCGCAGCATCTGTCGGTCGCCATAACAGATCAGGTTTTCTTTGATTTGAAATCTGTTGTTGGGCATATCAATTAGTCTCTTTTGCCACAACTTCGAAGAAAGTTTGTGGCATATACATATATATATGAATATATATATATATATATATATATATATATGAATATTTTCCAAATTGAAAGATGAGTATTTAAACTTTATTTTATTCTGAGTTAAGGCTCTATTGATATTTCCCTGGATTTCACAAAATTCTGTGGATAAATCTGTCTTGATTTAAAAAAAAAAAAATATATATATATATATATATATATATATATATATATATATATATATATATATATATATATATATATATATATATATATATATATATATATATATATATATATATATATATATATATATATATATATATATATATATGGAGGCACATGGCTTAGTGGTTAGAGCATTGGCCTTGCAATCGAAAGGTTGTGAGTTCAATTCTCAGACCGGGTGATGTGTTGTTTCCTTGAGCAAGACACTTTATTTCACATTGCTCCAGTTTACTCAGCTGTACAAATGAGATGATAGGAACTGGGGTCCATATCATTCCACTGCAAAGTGGTCGTGTAGGTGCCACGGCAAAAAAGCACCCAGCACTCACTGTAAATGAGGTTGGTGTTAGGAAGGGAGGGCATCCAGCTGTAGAAATCAAGCCAGAATCAGTTCCCGTCCCACCCTTGCAAGCAGGGAAAAAGCGGACGTAAAATGAAATGATGATATATATATATATATATATGAATATATTGAATATATATATTCAATTTTCTGTAGGCACAAAGCAGCTACTAAATTCGCAAATTTCAAACCAACATGATTCGATCCAGCAATCAATTCTTCAATAATTCAAGCTGAACCACCCAGAGTCTATTATAATAACTACATACCAACCCACTATTATTAACTGTCAACAGACCAACTAACCACTAAATCAACATCATAAACCTCCTAACCTTTCTTTCACTTTCATTCACTCTCTCCCTCCCTAAAGCTATTTCCCCTCTTCCCTTCTATCCTATCCTGTATCTCTTCACCTCTAACCTAACTTCTAATTTATTAGTTTATCTTTTATATGTTATTTATCATTATATTCTTTCTTCCTACTCTAAGCATCTGTGATTTAACCAATACATATATGTATATATTTAATATTTATTGTCATATTAATAATATAACCCTCATCACATCTTTATATTTACACACCGCTATAACTTCAACAATCATATTATGTTCATATATTTTTTTTCACATATATATATTTTTTACTTATTTTTTATCATCTTCATTCTAACTTCCTTATTATTTTTTTTTTATTTTTCTTTCTCCTTCTTTATTAGTGATGTTGCTATTTGAATTATCCGTAGTATAAATACAAACACCGAGTGCAATTTTGTCAGTTATTCTGATGATTTGATTATATTAGTATATTAGGTTGAGTGACACAACTTCAAGTGATTAGCAACCTTTAGACATCCTAATCAATGAAACAATTTTTAATACTGTAAATAAAACCCTTTTTGGTCTGTTGACCATGTTATTCTTCATTCTTTCACTACTATTACTCCAAGATTAACCTGCATAGGAATTTGCGTGAGCTCGCCACCTAACTAAGGAAATATCTTGTTGAGTCAAACAACACTGTACGTTATAACTATCCATAGTACAGAGTACTCACAACCTCTAACTAAAACGATAATTCTTATCCCATATATATATATATATATATGTATATATATATATCATCATCATCATCATTTTACGTCCGCTTTTCCCTGCTTGCAAGGGTGGGACGGGTCTTATTCAGCACAGCATCTCTCCACTCGTCACGGTCCCTCGTCATCTCCACCGTGAGCTTCAATGATCTGAGGTCTGTTCTCACCACCTCCGCCCATGTTTTTTGTGGTCTACCTCTACCACGTCTTCCTTCAACTGGCATTTCCTGGCACTTCTTCACCCATCGGTCATCCTCCATGCGCATCACATGTCCATACCACCTCAGTCTCCTCTCCCGTACACTACATTCTATCCCTCTCAGACACAGTTTCTCTCTCAATACATTTATGCTGGGTCGTTAATATAATGTATATGTTAGCAGTTATATATATATATATATATAATGTATGTTAGCAGTTATATATATATATATATATATATATATATATATATGTAAATGTACTTATGTAGTCATATATGTACATTATACATACTCACACATATTGTATCTATACACATACATGTATTTGTGTATGAATGCATTTATAGTCATATAAAAATGCACTTAGACAGTCATATATGTACAATATCCATACTCACACATATCTATAACGTGTGTATGTATATATATATATATATATATATAAAATATATTATGTATACTTATATTATGTATACTCCAGTCCAACAAACTGTAGAGTGCTTCTTATCCGATATCTGCATTGCTTTATTGTACTGCAATAAAACTCACCTCCTACATATATATATATATATCATAAAGTCTGTCCATAGAATCACTTGATAATATATATACACCATTTTCTCTCCCAATTAGCATAATTAACCACATAAGAAATCAATTAGACCAGGCTATAAGATTAAAAGGTTCCTATGAAGAAATATTTGATAAATAAACGACAACAGCCTCTTCGCGGCCGACCGCAATAGAATATTTACCCAACATTTCAACAGCACATGGAAATCGACTAAATATACCGTCAACCATACTTAATTAGGTATACAGATGTTCGATCAACTACTGGATATACCTTTTGTTCAAAAGTGTACTATAGAATATGGTAGTGTTTATTTCAATTGCAACTTGCCACTAAACTTCTTTCTCTAAATAAATTTTGTTTTTTCTAAGAATCCCCATCCTTTAATCCCACCATGACCTCTACCCTTCCCTTACCATGACAATGTATAAATACCAGTTGGCTTTCTGATGATTTCCTCCAAATGAAACAGTTCTAGTCCTGTAGAAGCCATTTCTATATTAAATTACTTTTACTCTGCTATGTATTGAGTACCTTACTTACTGTGGTTATCTCCGATTTAACCCGGGATCTACATATATATATATATATATATATATATATATATATATATATATATATATATATACACAAAGTTATATTGGTACCACAACATCCAGTCCGAAACAAATGAGGTCGTGTAGGTGTCACGACAAAAAAACACACAGTCCACGCTGTAATGTGGCCGTGTAGGTAACACGGTAAAAACCTTCCAGTCCACACTGTAAACGTGGTTGGTGTTAGGAAGGGCATCCAGCCATAGAAAACCCGCCAGACAGTCCTATACAAGCAAGACAACCAATCTTGCCTCAAGTGGGAAAATTCCCGTCCAAACCCATGCTAGCGTGGAAGATGGACATTAAACGATGATGATGATGATGATGATGATACACATATATGCTGTATGTGTGTATGAATGCATTTCTATATTCATATATAACTGCAATACATATTTGCTGAAATCAGCACTGATATTATACTGGTATGCATTTGTTTTATTCCATGTATTTTTTCTTATATTTCTACATAAGTACCTCCAACCCTGCCGTTCCCAACTTTCCATCTTTGGTATGTTCTGCTTTCTAAATGTTTCCTTCTTTTTCTTTTTTATTTTGTTTTATAAAAAGTGGAACTTCTCAATTAGTTTCTTTCTGCTTCGTTGACCACAGTATATCTAACATGGCTACATCTTATATGTATAGTTTACAATGTTTATTGCTAAAAGCCACCCATTTTATGGCACACACAGCTAATATTTCAATATATCTCAGTGAAAACTGATTTTTCCTTTTCATCAAGATGTTTGTTGTGTTGTGATGTTTAGTAATTTACTTTCTACTAAGAATTCATCGGACCATGACAATCGGGTTACAGGCTGCTACTTACCACCTGTCGAATACCTCCTGTGTAATCAATCATCAAGTCATCCATCATTATCATATCTGATTTTCTATACTGGCATGGGTTGGACAGGTCATTAAGACAGACCAAGTCAGTAACTGTTATAAAGCTCTGTCTCTAGCTAGAATCATACAAGCTATTTCAGTAACTGTTATAAATATCCCTCTCTAGCCAGAATCATAGGAATTATTTCAGTAACTGCTATAAAGATCCCTCTCTAGCCACAATCATGGGAACTATTTCAGTAACTGTTATAAAGATTCCTCTCTAGCCAGAATCATGGGAACTATTTCACTAACTGCTATAAAGATCCCTCTAGTCAGAATCACCGGAATTATTTCAGTAACTGTTATAAAGATCCTTCTCTAGCCAGAATCATGGGAACTGTTTCAGTAACTTGAAAGTGGGGAATAGTGTAAATTATATTACACTTCTTTCCACAGTGAAGCTTCTCTTTCAAAACCTGTAGTCATATCTATATTACCTCTTTAGCATTCACATTACTCTATATTCACTATTGTATTTTCATGGTAAAGGCTTTACCTCACGTAATTGTCTCACACGGTATCGAATCTGTGAGATTTTGATATTTGTTTTGAGAATAATACCTTAACATCAGTATGAACGGCCAGTTGCAACTGATTTGAACAGAGAGGGGACAGAAAATTCTGGGTGAATGTGGCCGGTTTGAGTGCTAAAGGGTTAAATTTATTTCAAATCTTCTAGTATATGCTGTACTATGTATGTATTATTTAGAGTGTTGGAGAAAGGCATAGCATTGGCGAGGTCATATTTGCTTTTCATCTTTACAGGGTCAATAAAATAAAATACCAGTAATATGCTGGGGGTTGATTTAATCGGCTTCTTTCCTTTTCCTTTCAAATTGCTGGCCTTGTACCAAATGTAGAAACAGTTGTTGTTGCTGTTGTTATTGTTGTTATATTATGCAGACCAAAGTTGAGTATTTGTAATCTGGAATCCTGCCAGATGTTTGCTGCACTCTCCCAGCTGGACAATGTGGATTGATTGAAAGTGAAGCCATGCATTTTATAGAAGATCTGTTGAGGTTATGAGTGATGATGGCCTGGGAACATTTCTCAGCATGCACAAAGATAATCTGGGTGTTATTTAATCTGGAATTTTATTTAATCCTCTGAGATGCCACCTCATAAGAGGCTGGCTAAACCCCCGCAGATGTGAGCCGTAAAAAACAGGAATAACAACAACGTGTAAGGACTTGAAGTTAGTCACTCGATTTTGTAATGGTCAGTGTTAGTAACTTGAAATAAAAACAAATGTTATGAAGCCACATGGCCTAGTGGTCAGGGTGTTGGACTTATGATCATATAGTTGTGGGTTTGATCTCTGGATTGGATGGTGTGTTGTGCTCCATTTCATGTTGTTTTTCATGATAAGCCTATGTTTAACCCTTTAGCATTTAAACCGGCCATGTCTGATCAGGATTTTCTCACCTCTTTCTGTTCAAACCGGCAGTACCTGGCCACCCTTACTGATGTTCTCAAGATAAATGGTGTCAAAGTCTCATAGATTCGGTGTTGCGTGAGATAGTTATGTGGGGTAAGGTATTTACCATGAAGGTGCAATGGTATATATATAGAGTAATGTAAATGCTAAAGGGTTAAAAAAACATGAGAAACCTATGAGCCGTAACCTTGTAGGCTAGCTGAACTGGTATAGGTGTGAACTGTAAATTTCATAAGAGATGTTACACTGCTTGTATACCATGAACAGGCCAGAGCAGACTTATGTCTGATTGGTCAGTTGCTATGGGATTACAATTTTGAAGGGGCCTGCTTCCTTAAAGTAAAAATGTTTATATTCTCTTACATTATTTCTAAGTATATACATGTAGATTCATGTAGCCCATCGATTTAACACTAAATACTAAAATACTTAACAAGAAGTGCGTGATGTGGACTACATTTCACATTTAGCCTTGGCTTATCATCTTGGGTGCCCTACTTTGCACATCTGGCCTGGGCCTCTGCCAGTTTTGTCGGGAATTTATATTTCACATTTGACCTGACCTATTACCAGCTTTTCATGGATCTATATTTCACATTTGACCACGTCCTATTACCTGCTTTTCATAGGTCCATATTTCACATTTAACCTTGGTTTATTGCTAACTTTGGATAGGTTTACATTTCACATTTGAGCTGTTCCTATTACCAGCTTTGCATAGTTAATGTTTGAGCTGCTCCTATTACAAGCTTTGTAGATGCCCAGGCTGTAAAGTTCTCATTATAATTAATTGTTGTCTTTTTATATTGGGTTGATTTAGGTCAGGTGTAATCTAATGATTCAACACAATCCCTACAGTAAATCATAAAAAGAAATGAAAAGGAAAGAAAACAAGATAATTGAAATGTTTGTCTATATTTTCACATTTTCATAGGACACCATGACATTCTCCTTGTAAAAAATATGGAATCCATTTTAAATTTGTGGTTTGATTTGGATGTGAAGGGATGATCCAAGATTGCGGTTATTTTGTCAGATAATTGGATGTAATAATTTATATATATAAACTTTTCATTCTTTTCTCAATGTTTCTTGTTCCATTTATTTATGGAATATTTCAGTATAACAATATGACCCTCCCCAAGTATATATATATATAGATATATATATAACCTCATTAGTTCTTTCGTTGCTTTGGTATTGTATGGTTGGGTTTTGCCTACCGCAATATTCAATTTGTCTAGCTATTTAAACGTATGTTATTACTCTATTGAGTGCTTTGCTACTCATTCCTTATTGTAGGTCGACTTTGCTTGGCCACAGCCAAAGCTTTCGATTTTACTAAGCTTCCAAAGTGGAAGCTTAGTAAAATCGTTAGTTTCAGAAGATCTCGTTAAGGGTGAAAGCAGCGATTCTTTGCTTAAACTTTAATCTGTTATTTCAATAAATATTTGCTCTACGGTTCTTATATATTTGATATATATTTATCCTTATCGAGCCCTCTTTGGATTTTAGTCTTCAAATTTATTATTATTACTATAAATATATATATATGGAAAGCCAGATTCCTGATGATTTCTAAAGAATGAAACAGTTCTAGTCCTGTAGAATCTCATCTATATTAAAACTATATATATATATATATATATATATATAGATAGAGAGAGAGAGAGAGAGAGAGAAAACATAAAACAATCAAATTTTTGTTTAATGTTTAATGCATTTAATTGCTGACGATCGTTTCTTCCAGACAATTGTCTGGAATCATCAAGATACATTAATATTAAGTGTCAGTGACATTATATTGAAAAGCAGGACGAACAAAATAATATTACAGTGAAAAGATAGCAAAATATTGAAAGGTGTTATAAAGAGAGTATTATTAAAAGTCAATATATCAAGCATATTACACAAATAATGTTAATAATAGCATGCATTGAGGTAAAATAGATCCATAATGATAGCATACATATATATGTTATGTAAACATTATATGTCGAATTAGTTACATTCAAAGATGTTTATGCTGGAGGTAATATAAAAATGTTTATGCTGGAGGTAATGTAAAGAGTTAACGTAGGAAATGTTAATATTTATAGTTGTGTCTTGTGTAAGCAATAAGTATAGATTTGTAAAGTTCAAATAAATATATAAAACAAACATTAATCCAACAGTTTCTGGTGCCATGTCAAAATCTGTGTTTGAATACTGTATTTGACATTCCTCAATGTATTACTTGGATTAAGATTACAGTTGAAGTCAAAACAACCGCTTGTACAAAACCTTATGGAAGCGATGGTGTTGAGATGTTGATAATGGTTGTATTTTGAAAAAGTAAATAAATTACTACAAAGGGAGTTAATAAAATAAGGGAGGTAATTAAGAAAATAACATTTTATATGGATTTATATACTTATGTTATTTAAATATTTATATGATTAATTAATTTATTTATTTATTTATTAATTTTTTATATTTTTTTATTTAATCCTTTTCCAAATTATATAAAAAAAATGATAAATTATTTATTTAGAGAGGAATTTATTCAGTAGTGGATAATTTATGGTGGAATAAAATATGTTATGGGCACTATTACCAGTTACCTAATTTATGTTATATTTATTTAGAAAAGAAGTAATAAAAAGGAAGATACTTTAAAAGGAAAAAAAATAGTAGGGTACATAAAGTGTTTATTTAATCTTATGGTTATTAGGGTAATAAAATAAAGTATAGGATCTGTGGTAGACGAAATATGTTAGGAGTGTATTAATATATTTATGTTATGGTAATAGTATGATAATTAAGTGAGAGAAAAGATATGATAAAATATGCCTAAGTTAATTGTGTCGTTATGTTTATTAAACTCTGAGTGGTTGGTTATATAAATGAATACAAAAATCATAGGAATTAAGATTAAAGGTAAAGTGTTAATGGAAATGTGGGATTAGATCTGACATTGTTATAAATTAGCTGCTGGGTTTGAAATAGTGAAAAGAGTGTTGGTGATAGTGTGGACATGTAGAGGAAATTTCTGACTTTCTATTTAATAGGTTTAATTTCGAATAAACAATAGTGCGAGACTCTAGGAGACAGAGGTTACAGATTTTTTGGGGTGTTTTAGCTATCATGTTCCATTCTAGGGTGTACGGTTTATTTCTAGTTTTCAATGAATGTATAGATGTAGATAATGAAGTAGCGTTACCTAGTTTAGGATTTCTAAAAGTGTGAAGATATGAGTTATACATCATCTTAAAGCTATTTGAGGTGGAACCAATATAAGTTTTCG
>OZ024751.1:24766364-24776364 GCA_964016885.1 Eledone cirrhosa
AGATAACTTTTTAAACATCCGGTTATTTATATGTGATCAGCCATGGTTATATTTTTTAACCCATTAGCATTTAAACCGGCCGTAGCCGGCCAGAATTCACCCCCTTCTTTCTGTTCAAACCGGCTGTAACTAGCCACTCATACTGATGTTAAGGTATGTTCTGAAAATGATAACAAAATCTCATAGATTCGATATTATGTGAGATAAAGCCGTTACCACGAAAATACAATAGTATATATAGAGTAATATAAATGCTAAAGGGTTAAACTACTTTTGTTTGATGTATTTATAATTCCGTAATGATTTACCAACTCTGCTGTTGGGGATCGAACTTTGTGGAGAAAAATGATGCACAGTCTACAACTGGCAGAGGTTAGTGTCCAAATAGTTGTAGTAGTAATGTATGACCAGAATTTTTGTAAATATTATTTGGAATACAAATGTTGGACTTCCCAGTTACTTATGACTCAACCTGTATAACAGCTGAAATTGTATCAGTAGACATGGCCTTCTGTGTTCTAATTAACTGCTGATCCCTAAACATGGCAGAAGTAGGGATCTACACAAATGTACTGGTTGCATGCCTGGAATAGCGCAATATACACAAATATCTTCTGCAATCCCGATCTAAATATGAATGGAGAGGCCTTATTAGACTTCTGTTCTAGCAATGGACTCTCTATTATGAACACCTTCTTCCAGCATAGACATCCATAAATATACATATAAAAATTCTGGACTATTCTTATTTTTTCCTTTTACTGGTTTCAGTCTCTATACTGGGAGCACCACCTTTTCATGACCATATTCCTAATGATACACACTCTATTTCAATTAGTTAATGAAGAATTTTGAAGGATTTACTAAAATTATCAATGATTTCATTACTAAGATTGTGACTTAATATACAGTTCTTATATTAAATTATGTTGGAAGATTTTAATTTAAATTGGTAAATTTTAAAATGGGTGGTTTTATTTCATAGAACCAGAGCCAGTTTTGGCCAGGTTGGTAACTAAAGGGTAAAGGGTTGTAGGCACCCATGCAGTCGTGAACAAACACAGACACCTTTCTCAAGCCCCTCTCTCCCTTGATCTAGAGGATCAGCCAGGATGTGACAGGTGGAAGAAAAAAGGTTTGCACCAGCACTGAACTGGTACTTTATCGAACCCTGAAAGGACAAATGGTAAAGTGGACCTTAGAGGGGTTTGATCTCAGATCACTGAAACCCCAAACAAATATCCAATGCTCTAATGACTTTGCCAACTCAACTTCCGAAAATTAACCCCTTAGCATTTACATTACTTTATATTTACTATTGTATTTTCATGGTAAAGACTTTACCTTATTTAATTATCTCACATAATATCGAATCTATGAGATTTTGATATTATTTATTTTACGAACAATACCTTAACATCAGTATGAGTGGTTGGTTACAGCCAGTTTGAACAGGTGAGAGAATTCTGGCCAGATACAGCCAGTTTAAATGCTAAAGGGTTAAGACTGAAGATAAATTGAGAGATTTCTGTTTTAAATCTTTTGATATGAATCTGCCTTTTGATATAAAACTGCATTTTAACGTATTTATATTGATCTGAAAACCTTTCATCAGGATTTTATGTAGGAACCTTTGTTTCAAACATCATCATCATCATTGTTTTTATGCTCACTCTTCCACTCTTGCATGGGTTGGGTGGATCCTTCTCAGCAAGGTATCTTTCCACACGTTTCTTTGTCATCTCCTCTGTGAGTCCCAGTGATTTGAGGTCAGCTCTCAACTTTTGCCAAGGTCTTTCTTGGTTTACCTCTACTGTGACTTCCTTCCACTGGCATTTCTTCACCAATTGATCATTGTCCATGTGCATCACATATCCAAACCAATGCAGTTTTCTCTAATGCACACCATCTCAGATTTATCTTAAACCCAGCTTCTCCTTCAACTCATCCAAAACCTGTCTTTATTTCATATTTACATTGCACATCCAATGGAGCATGGTTGCTTCATTTCTCTCCAGTCTACTCATGTCCTCTGAAGTCACAGGCCATGTTTCACTACCATGCAGCATCACACTTTGCACACAGGTGTCATACAGTCATCCTTTTGTATGTAGGGAGAAACCTTTTGCACATCCAACAGAGCATGCTTGCTTCATTTCTCTTCAGCTTCCTAATAGTTCCTAATTTTAGTACAAGGCCAGCCAATATAGGTGTTGATGTAGGAAAGTTGATTATATCAATCCCAATGCTCCTTGGAAGGATAAAAGACCAATTTGGTCTCACTGGGATTTGAACTCAGAATGTAAAAGGCCAGAACAAATAATGCTAAGCATTAGTCTGACACCAAGAAAAAGTTAGTTATATTACAAAGTCCCTCCAAATTCTTAATTATTTTCAAAATTATTTGAAACATATAGGTAATGCCTTTAACCCTTTAGCATTCACATTATTCTATATTTACTATTGTATTTTCACAGTAAAGGCTTTATTTCACATAATGTTGAATCTATGAGATTTTGATGTCCTTATTTGTTTTGAGAACAATACCTTAATGTCAGTATGAGCTGCCAGTTATGACCAGTGAACAGAAAGAGGTGAGAGAATTCTGGCCGGATATGGCTGATTTGAATGCTAAAGGGTTAATTAGAAATATGGCAACAAAATGGTCAAAACCTTTTTGTATGAATTTCAGAAAATAGTTTTGTGGTTTTTTTTTGCTGTCTCATATGTGGTCTTTGTTAGTTACTAACAATGAGTTTAGTCTTTGTTACTAACATACTATTGCAGTGAGTAAGATTATGTTTCATTCATAGTCTATTTAGTATTTGTAAGACATAAAAACCCAGAAATTTACCTATGTACTAATGTGGTTGGTTATTAATCATTTCCAATGTATTTCAATACTTTACCACCACACCTTCACACATTCATATTACTACTTATCATTTCTTCTCATGTGAATGTGTGTGTGTGTATATATATATATATATATATATATATATATATATATATATATATATATATATATATATATATACGGTAGATAGGGCCATTAGAGATAAAAGACTGGCATGGAAGGCTTGGAAAAATGGTGGGAGTAGGGAAGGATACACAGCCGCTAAGAGAGAAGCTAGACGTCAGGTGTACTTAGCACGCGGGGAGGTTTGCCAATGTTCTGCGACGGGAAGATCAGAGACGTGCGGTGTTCCGCATTGCAAGGTAGTGTGTCAGTGCAAATCGGGATGTTGTTGGAGATAAGTGGGTCCGGAATAATGCCGGTGTGCTTAGTGTCATGAGTGATCAAAAAAAGGAGGCTTGGAAATGTCACTATGATAGACTGATGAATGTGGAGAACGAATGGG
Source organism: Eledone cirrhosa (assembly GCA_964016885.1). Taxonomy (NCBI): domain Eukaryota; kingdom Metazoa; phylum Mollusca; class Cephalopoda; order Octopoda; family Eledonidae; genus Eledone; species Eledone cirrhosa. The sequence continues at coordinate 24,769,727 of OZ024751.1, forward strand.
ACAGAGAGAAATTAATCCCAGTAGACCCAACAGAGGGACCAGCTATTGAGATTGACGAATATAGGGTACAAGAGGCAATTAAGTAAACGAAGAATGGTAAGGCTGCTGGACAATCGGGGATAGTTGCTGAGATGCTGAAGGCATCAGGTGAAGTAGGCATTAAACTGGTTGCACGCATCATCAATCAAGCTATATATGGTGGTGTCATACCCAATGACTGGTGCAGCAGTATTCTCATAAATTGCTACAAAGGTAAAGAGGATGCTCTAGAGAGGAGAAATTATAGGGGCATAAAGCTGATGGATCAGGTTATGAAAGTGGTAGAGAGAATATTAGCGCAACTGATTAGAGAAGGGTCAAATTAGATGAGATGCAGTTTGGTTTTGTGCCTCGGAAATGTCCAACAGATGCCCTCTTCTTAGTGAGGGAACTACAAAAGAAGTTCTTAGAGAAGAATAAGCCACTATACTTAGCTTTTGTTGACCTAGAGAAAGCCTTTGATAGGGTGCCCCGATCTATCATCTGGTGGTCCCTAAGGAAACTAGGTTTAGAGGAATGTCTTGTGAGGACAGTGCAAGCTATGTACAGGGGTGCTGTCAGTAAAGTGAGAGTAGGTATGGAGTTTAGTGAGGAATTCCAGATACAAGTAGGTGTACATCAGTAGAGGAGCTAGAGAATAAATCTGGCTATGGAAACAGCAGTTGGAATCAAGAGGACTGAGAGTGAACTTAGCTAAGACAAAAGTGTTGATCAGTAGAAGGGAGGACAATACTCCGATTCCATCAGGGAAATAGCCATGTTCGATATGTAGGAAAGGAACTGGCATAAATTCCATAAAATGTACGCAATGCAGATCTTGGGTACACGAGATGTAGTGGGATAGCAGGCAAACTAACAGGTAGGGAAAACTACGTATGCAGTAGATGTACAGGGAAAGTTGGTAATAGTAATCGCAGTGATAGACACATTTTTCCAATGCAGGTGGGTTCTATAGAAGTGGTTGATAGCTTCCGGTACCTAGGTGATCAGATTAACATGGGAGGGGGGGGGTGTTCCGAGGCCATAGTATCTAGAACATGGACGTATTGGAAGAAGTTTAGGGAGCTGCTTCCTTTGTTGACAAAGAAGGGTTTCTCCCTGCATATATATATATATATATATATATATATATATACATACATATCTTCCTGCTATTTCAAGCGTGAAACTAATATATTTCTTCCATGTACTGTGTCGGTCACCTTGTTATTTCTATTTACCTTTTGCATACATACATCAAGATAAATATAAATATATTTCCACACTGTAAACGTGGTTGGTGTTCGGAAGGGCATCCAGCCGTAGAAAACCCGCCAGCCAGTCCTATACGAGCAGGACAACTAATCTTGCCTCAAGTGGGAAAACTCGCGTCCAAACCCATGCAAGCGTGGAAGATGGACGTTAAACGATGATGATGATGATGATGATGATGATATTTATCTTGATGTATGTATGTAAAAGGTAAATAGAAATAACAAGGTGACCGACACAGTACATGGAAGATATATATATTAGTTTCACGCTTGAAATAGCAGGAAGATATATATATATATATACACACACACCAGGAAGGTAAGAATACACGTTTGTATAGAATCCACCTAAGGGGATATGTATACACCAGTACCCACTCTGGGTCACACCTCAGCAGAAGATATAACCTTCTCTCTAGAGGACCAATATGAGGGAAGGTACTTAATGATCAGCTTGGTATTGGTTGATATGTTGTTTCTTTGGTTGAGCGAGCCATCTTTTATCTTCATTAACTTCATTGGTTGGCAGCATATTAATTAATATAGAGAACAATAATAGAATTTACACATACACACGCACACACAGACACACACACATATATATATTTAATGTGTGTACAGAGAGGGGGAGGGAGGGGCACACTTACAGGCTTTCTAAATTATTTTTGGAAAATATTTTGTTTGGTTGCCTCTTAGTTTCTATGGCTCCTCTTTTTAAACACTGAGACCTCCCCTGACTATGTCTAAACACACACATCCATATATATATATATATATATGTCTGTGTGAGTCCCAGGTTCAATCAGGGATAACCACAGTAAGGAACTCAATACATTAGTAGAGTGTAAGCTAAAAGTGTTTCAATAGAAAGAAAGAAATGATTGAAATAGTAGAAACCATTTATATATAATCATTTCATTTTACGTCCGCTTTTCCCTGCTTGCAAGGGTGGGACGGGAATTGATTTTGGCTTGATTTCTACAGCTGGATGCCTTTCCTAACACCAACCTCATTTACAGTGAGTGCTGGGTGCTTTTTTGCCGTGGCACCTCCACGACCACTTTGCAGTGGAATAATAAGGACCCCAGTCCCTATCATCTCATTTCTACAGCTGAGTAAACTGGAGCAATGTGAAATAAAGTGTCTTGCTCAAGGAAACAACACATCACCCGGTCTGAGAATTGAACTCACAACCTTTCGATTGCAAGCCCAATGCTCTAACCACTAAACCATGTGCCTCCATTATATATATATATATATTTCTCGCCAAAGTTTATATTATTCCTGATGTAATACTTGCTTATATATATATATAAACAAAATTAACTCGAATATTGAGTTTTGAAAAGGCTAGTGTATTAGAATTTGTAGGAAAATGGAAAAACTCGGCGTAAGGAAGCTGTTAAAACAGCATAATGCCATCAAAAGAGCATAGGGTAAAACATTTCCTCGATGGATAGAAACCAGCAGCTCAAAGTGTGTTGGCTCGATGAATAGATAGTTCTTCCTTCCTATCTATTCTTCACTTTGAGCCGCTAATTTCTATCCGTCGAGGTAATGTTTTACCCTATGGCATTATGCTGTTTTAACAGCTTCCTTATGCCGATATTTTTCCATTTTCCTTTGAATATATGTAATATATATATATATATATATATTTATATATTTATATTGCAGCTCTCAAAGGCAATGTCACAGGACCGGGATCTCTGGCATTACGCAGTAATACAGAAGACCCAACTTCCCATGAACATAGGTCGAAGATGAAGCATATGTATAATATGTTTCAGAACATTATTTTTTATCCACCCCATGGTTCTCTGGAGAACCATGGGGTGGAGATTTGTGTTTGTGTGCATCATGTTCATCATTCAATGCATATATTTACACACATATGATGATGATGACAGGCTTCTGTAGAGTTTCTGCCTACCAAATTTCACTTGTGAAGGTTATAGTAGAAGACACTTCCTGAAAGTGCCACACAAATGAGGTTGAAGCAGAAAGTACACAATCCTGTATAGGTGAAAGGTTTAAGGTGCCCCCTAAATGATGTTGAACCAGAAAACATATAGCCTTATATAGATGAAAGGTTGAAGGTGCTATACATGAGGTTGAACCAGAAAACACAGCCTTATATAGATGAAAGGTTGAAGGTGCTATACATGAGGTTGAACCAGAAAACACAGCCCTATATAGATGAAAGGTTGAAGGTGCTATACATGAGGTTGAATCAGAAAACACACAGCCCTATATAGATGAAAGGTTGAAGGTGCTATACATGAGGTTGAACCAGAAAACACACAGCCCTATATAGATGAAAGGTTGAAGGTGCTATACATGAGGTTGAACCAGAAAACACTCAGTCCTATATAGATGAAAGGTTTTTTTTCTGAATTTCCAGGTTTTAATGAATATAAAAACATCAAAATCAGATATGATTTGGTTGACTTACAAAAGCATTGGGAATGTTGAAATTTGAAATTAGTCTCCACAAAACAGATACATATAATGATAGTTGATATCTATGAATAACAGTATAATCCTTTGATAAATCATGTAAAGTATTCCTGGAGACAGACAGGGATTCTTTACTTGATTTACTGAACTATTATTTATAGTTATCGGCGGGGAGGCAGCTATATTTTCAAATTTCAAACCAATATAAATTATAAATATAATTATTTCATAAACATAGATATGTTTATACAAGTGTGTGTGTGTATACAAATGCGCGCGCACGCACACACACACACACACACACACACACACACACACACGTGCCCTTGTGCACCATGCATGCATCTGTGTACACATCTTTACACACACACACCTACACACATCTTCACACACATAAATACACACCTGTACACACATCTGTACACACACACCTACAAATAATCTATACACACACATCTACACACACACCTACACACATGCATGTCCACACCTGCAATTTTTATTTGATCATCATCCATATATTCAAAATATTGTTCATTTGAAACCAGTTGTGTGTGTGTGTAGAGGTATTTGTGTGTGTGTGTAGAGAGAGGAGGGATATGTGTGTAGCGAGAGAAGGGGGGAGGGATGCGTGTGTGTGTCGAGAGAGGGAGAGAAGAGATATATGTGTGTGTGTGTGTGTGAGTGAGATGTATGTATGTGTATATGTAGGGTTATGTATGTGTGGGTATTTGTGAGAGGGAGGTGGGTATTTGTGGGTCTGTAGAGAGGTAGGTATGTAGGTTTATGTATGTGTGGGTATTTGTGAGAGGGAGGTGGGTATTTGTGGGTCTGTAGAGAGGTAGGTATGTAGGTTTATGTATGTGTGGGTATTTGTGAGAAGGAGGTGGGTATTTGTGGGTCTGTAGAGAGAGGTAGGTGTGTATGTATGTGTATATGTTGGGTTATGTGTGGGCTATATATGTGAGAGATGTGAGAGATGTGTGTGTGTGGGGGTGGGTATTTGTATATGGATGAGGAGGTATTTATGCATGTGTGTGTATGTGTATGTAGGAAGAGAGAGTGGGGTATATATGCATGTATGGATATATGTAGGGCTCTGTATATGTGTATGCATGTATGAGTAAGGGTATTTGTGTATGTTGGAGTATTTATGTGTGTGTGTGTATAGAAGTAAAACTACGAAATCATATACCAAACAATTATCTGTGCTAGTGCCTTAAACATTTACCATATATACCTGAGCATAGGTGTATGTTCCTGTGTATGACTCACCCCCCTCCAACATGATGAGAAAAGATAGCATGTGACCTTATCTACTGGACCTAGAAAACTAAAAACTTGACTATTAAATGTATGATACATTGTACATGCATGCACAATGGAGGTGAAAGTTGGGTATATATGAAAGTGAGACTTGGGTATATATGGAGGTGAGACTTGGGTATATATGGAGGTGAGACTTGGGTATATATGGAGGTGAGACTTGGGTATATATGGAGGTGAGATTTGCGTATATATATGGAGGTGAGACTTGGGTATATATGGAGGTGAGACTTGGGTATATATGGAGGTGAGACTTGGGTATATATGGAGGTGAGACTTGGGTATATATGGAGGTGAGACTTGGGTATATATGGAGGTGAGACTTGGGTATATACATGGAGGTGAGACTTGGGTATATATATGGAGGTGAGACTTGGGTATATATATATGGAGGTGCAATTTACCTCTGTGACTTATACTCAGGTATATAAATCTACCTGTACAATTACAATGTATATAACACTCTGCAACTTATACTTGAATATATAATGAGGTACATCTTATCTACCTCTGCAACATACACCTGTGTATATGGAAGTGCGTCTTATCTACCTGTGCAACTTATACTCCAGTATATAAGGTAGTGCAATTAATTTATCTGTCTTTTACTCTAGTATATAGATGTGAAGGTGCATGGCTCAGTGGTTAGAGCATTAGGCTTGCAATTGAAAGGTTGTGAGTTCAATTCTCGGACCGGGTGATGTGTTGTTTCCTTGAGCAACTCACTTTATTTCACATTGCTCCAGTTTACTCAGCTGTAGAAATGAGATGATAGGACTGCAAAGTGGTCGTAGAGGTGCCACGGTAAAAAAAGCACCCAGCCCACACTGTAAAGTGGACGTGTAGGTGCCACAGAAAAAAGCACCCAGCACTCACTGTAAAGAGGTTGGTGTTAGGAAGGGCATCTAGCTGTAGAAATCAAGTCAGAATCAGTTCCCGTATGAGCAAGACATGGTCAGCCAACCGGACATTGCTCACAACAGGACAACCCGTCTAACCCATGCTAGCGTGGAAGAACGGACGTAAAACGGTGATGACGATGATATAATGTAGAGTATCTCATCTACCAGTGTGACTTTTACTTTAGTATATAATGTAGAGTATCTCATCAATGTGACTTTTACTTTAGTATATAATGTAGAGTATCTCATCAATGTGACTTTTACTTTAGTATATAATGTAGAGTATCTTACTTTAGTATATAATGTAGAGTATCTCATCTACCAGTGTGACTTTTACTTTAGTATATAATGTAGAGTATCTCATCAATGTGACTTTTACTTTAGTATATAATGTAGAGTATCGCATCAATGTGACTTTTACTTTAGTATATAATGTAGAGTATCTTATCTTTTTGGTTCAGAAACTTTTGAGGGAACCCCAAAGTCTAATACTATTATTTGGTTGTAATATAAATATACTCCTCTACCTTTTTTTCATGAAACCCTAGACACTCTTTTGCCGAACGCTTGGGTTCTGCAGAACCCACTTTGGGAACCACTGCCCTAGTATAGTAAATTTATTCTACCTGTGTGATTGTTACTCTAGTATATAATGTGG
>OZ024751.1:24781364-24796364 GCA_964016885.1 Eledone cirrhosa
TCTTCCATTCATTCTTCATTCATCTCGAGTTTTTTCACGAGATCAGACACACTTGATTATGAAAGGCTAAAATGAATCACTAGAACAAACTACTAAACCATATTCCATCCATCCATAGATTTCGGGTATCTCTTTTCCCCAATTGCAAATGTTCCGCTCACACTATTATTATTATTATTATTGTTCTTTATCGGAGGGCGGTGGATTGGCAGTATTGGTAGAGAGTCGGACACCATGCTTTGAAGCATAGAGTTACGTCCCTTTATGATCTGAGTTCAAATCCCGCCGAGGTTAACTTTGCCTTTCATCCTTACGGGGTCGATAAAATAAAGTACCAGTAATGTACTGGGTAATTGCTGGCCTTGTGCCTAAAATAGAAACAATTATTGTTCTTTATCATTTCGCTGGCCTTCACAACACATATTTATTCTTTACCCCTGTTTTTCCCACATTGGCTATTATGACTCTCTATGGAAGTAATCTATCCCCCTTACCTCCCTTCCTCTCTCTCTTTTCGAGGTTCACGAAGGTAGCTGAACATCTTCGAAATCCTAACATAGTTACCTTGTCTAATAGACGTACTTGTATCGGATTATTTCACCCAAATCTCCTGAGATGCTATAAGCCATGATGTCTACCTATCTCGCAATTTCCCTGCTGCCCACCCCGTCACACCACCATAGCCTATTCGACTAATCAAACCTCAGCAACATGCCCCCCCCCCCCATTACCAACCCCAACAAACTCTGCCATTACTACTACTATTACTACTACCTTTCTTCTCGCCCTTACCAGCCCCACCAAACCCTGCTATTATTACCACTAGTGCCCTTCTAGCCTTGATTCTCTTACCGTTATGTATGGATGAGCTGAGAATAAATGGAGCAACCCCGAATTAATTAATTAATTAATATAAATCCGCGAGTTACCAAGCACCCATGCAAAGTTTTAATTCAGAGACAGGAAGCATACCCCCCACGCAAAAATTTACCCTTTCCCACGAATGTTGGCAAATGCCCAAAACTCCGAGTTAGTACCATCAATGTAAGTACAATGAAAGGAAGAGCAGGAGAAATCGTAGAGATGCTAGAGCGAAAGGAAATTGATGTATGTTGTGTACAAGAGACTAGATGGAGAGGAGAGTCTGCTAGAGTCCTTGTAGGCAAAAGTCAATGCTACAAATTCTTCTGAGTGGGAAATGGCAATGGGATGGGTTGTGTAGGTATCCTACTAGTTGACAAATTGGTAGATAAGGTAATCTCTGTAAACAGGGTAAATGCAAGAATCATTAAACTCAGACTAGTCCTGAATAAAACAATTACCACAATAATATCAGCTTACGCACCCCAATCGGGGTTGCCAGACGAACTTAAGGATAGGTTTTACGAGTCCCTAATGCACACTACTGCCCTAACAAACCACAATGACTTCCTAATCATTGCAGGAGATTTTAACGGACACGTAGGTAGACACCGTGACAGCTTCTATAGAGTTCATGGGGGCCACGGGTACAGGCCAAAGCTGAAGCATATAGACAATATGTCCCCACCCCCTCCCACTGCAAAGTAGTCGCGGAGGTGCCACGGCAAAAAAGAACCCAGCCCACACTGTAAAGTGGACGTGTAGGCGCCACGGAAAAAAAGCACCCAGCACTCACTGTAAATGAGGTTGGTGTTAGGAAGGGCATCCAGCTGTAGAAATCAAGACAAAAATGTATATATATGTATATATACACATCTTACTTGGACCTGTTCATTGATAGATTGTTTTTCCATTTTCCTTTTCCTTTTTCCCTTACATTCATTCTTTTTCATGTATGTACTACCTGTCTTTCCTCTTCCACCTTCTCCTCCCTTCTCTGTCCTAACTTCTACCGTGTCTCCCCCACCCCCTTTCTTTTTTCATCCTCTTATACACCTGTTACACTTACTGAAGACAATCATTTACATAGTGGATTAACATCATGTAAGCTTAGCATTATTATTAGTTTCACCATGAATTTTTTGTATACTGCATATACACACAAATACACACGCACACACACATATATATATACATATGTATGATAGCCTTGATACTCTGGAATTTCACCACCATAGCCTTAATAAATCAATATATATCTATATATATATATTGATTTTAATGATGAAAAGTCAAAACAATACATATGTAGAATTAAAACTGGGTGTTTATTGAAAATTTTGAGTCTAAAGACTAAGGTCTGCTTTGTTTTTCATGCCAGAAACTTTTTGTGTTGCTTAACGGTCGAAATTTGAAAAAGCATAATCTTTAGTTGAAGTCCTTCTAAAAGCTGTTAGAGGCTGAAGGAACAGACTATAAATGTTCGGGTATATTAAGCTGGTAGATGCTGAAGGAACGGACAATAGATGTTAGGGTATATTAAGCTGGTAGATGCTGAAGGAACAGACAATAGATGTTAGGGTATATTAAGCTGGTAGATGCTGAAGGAACAGACAATAGATGTTAGGGTATATTAAGCTAATTGAAAGGTATAATTAAGGTAATTGAAAGCTAAAGACCATATATATTACTGAAAAGTTTTCAGTGTTGATTAAAGATTGAACAAGCCTTAGTTAAAACGAAATCCTAAGTAGATCTTTCCACCATTAATCAATGCTAAGAGCTTTTCTGTTGTGTATATATATATAGTCTCTGCCATCATAATTTCATGTAAGAACCTTTGTCATGTTCCAAACAGCAGCTTAATAATGAGAAAGTTACTGTATATACTTGAGTATAAGACGAGGAATATGTGACCCAAAAATCGATTGTAAAATGGGGTGGTAGACTTATATTCAGATCGGCTTATTTTCAGATCGGCTTATATTCAGATGGACTTATATTTAAGTATCTACGGTAATTATATTACTGTGTATGGATCTGTATATCCTGGTAGAGTCGAAAGGGTGCTGTGTTGATGTACGACTTGTCTTGGGCATTTTTTTGGTAGAGTTCATTTTCTCCTCAAGTTTGTTCATGGCTGATTTCTCCCAGAGAAGGGGGAGCAAGGAAGTCATAAAGAGATATAAAGGAAGAATCGACCCTGGTATGCACTGATACTCTATTGACCTTGAAACGATTAAAAGCAAAGTTGATCTTGGTAAGATTTGAACTCAGAGAATGGAGAGCTGGAACACATACCACAAAGCATTCTGTCTGATGTTCTAACAACTTTCTTCCAGTTATAATACTAAATCCCTTTAAATTATTGATTATTTTCAAAATGATTTGAAAATCATAGACTGTATATCTCGTTAGAAAAATATTATTAAAAATGGTTAAACAAGTCCTCCCCAATTATTACAGCCTGTTGCTCTTACTACCACCACACCAGATGGCGTTGAAAGTTTGTGAAAAAACTTTAAAGCCCTGTCTACTTTCTTCTTAATGATTATAAAATTTAATTTTTGTAATAAATATTTAACCGTTTAGTTATCAACCCGGCCAAAACCAGCTCTGGTTCTATGAAATAAAATTTAATCCTTCAGCATTACATCATCATCATTATCATCATTTTATGTCCGCTTTTCCCTGCTTGCAAGGGTGGGACGGGTCCTATTCAGCACAGCATCTCTCCACTTGTCACGGTCTTTTGTCATCTCCTCCGTGAGTTTCAGCGATCTGAGGTCTGCTCTCACCACCTCCGCCCATGTTTTTCGTGGTCTTCCTCTACTGTGTCTTCCTTCTACTGGCATTTCTTGGAACTTCTTTACCCAGCAGTCATCCTCCATGCGCATCACATGTCCATACCATTTCAGTCTTCTCTCCTGCACACTACAACTTATCTCTCTTATACACAGTTTCTTTCTCAACTCATCTATGCTTGGTCATTCATGCACATTGACATTGCACATCCAACGGAGCATGCTTGCATTATATCCTCTGCAGTTGCTGCCCATGTCTCACTATCATGCAGCATCGCGCATCTCACACTGGCATTATATAACCGTCCTTTCATACGCAGGGAGAAACTCTTCTTTGTCAACAGAGGAAGCAGCTCCCTAAACTTCTTCCAACCTGTCCTTATTCGAGATACTATGGCCTCGGGACACCACCCTCCCATGCTAATCTGATCACCTAGGTACTGGAAGCTATCAACCACTTCTATAGAACTGTACCCCAGTGTATCCATCCTGGAGCTGTCCAACATGTCCATTGAAGTCCCCTGCTAGCATAACGATGTCTCTGTCCTCTGTCATTGAGGCTGTTTGTAAAAGTTGTTCGTAAAAGCAGTCTTTCTCTTCTTTACCTAGGCCTGCCTGGGGAGCATAGGCAGAGATGATTGTCAGTAGTCTCTTGCCTACAACTAATCTAAGCTTAATTATTCTATTACTAACTCTAACTACCTCTATTGTCTTATCGATCCATCTCTCAGCCAGTAATATGCCCACCCCACCTAACCCATCATCATTACCCACCCAGAAAAGCTTATAAATAAGATGTTTGCCTGCGATTAGTCTTGCAGAGGCACCTCTCCATCTCACCTCTTGCATGCAGTACACATCCACATGCTTTCTCTCCAGCATCTCCACTATCTCACCAGATCTACCTGTTAGAGTGCCAACATTAAGTTGCAACTCTGAGATGCGACGTCTTCATATTCTTGTTCTAGTTCCTGTTGTGCGATTGCTTGATGACAGGGGGTGGGTGTGGGGGGTTCTCGCACATGACCTCACCAGCCACCCCACTACCGTGTGCAGCCCTAACATGGTTAGTGTTATTGCTGTTTACACAGTTGTTGCAAATTTCATTTGTTGTGCTCATAGTTTTTGGCAGTAGTATATATACTGGTTGGATGCCCTTCCTAACACCAGCACCATTTTATAGCTTGGACTTGGTTCTTTTATTCGTGCCACCAGCACTAGAGAGGTCGTCTTACTGAACTCAGGGGCCCTATCCACCCCATTACATTGTTACTATCTTAGTAATGAAATAATTAATACTTTTAGTAAATTAATACTTTTATCAAATTTTGAAAAGACAAAAACCAAATGTGTTACCAGGACTATTTTTGGTTCATTTCTAAACAACTAAAAAAAAATTGAAACAAATTATCGGCTGCACTTTGTATATTGAAAGTAGTTCACACACCCACTCATATCTCATATATATATATATTAACTTTTCTGTATTGATTATAGTTTATCATTTAGTGTCACATCTGTTTGAAAACGCATGTATTCCTCCTAGCTTAGAGAGTGCTGACTGTGTAAATACGATGAGCTTGTGTGAGGAATAAGCTTAGCTTAAGCTTTTACTGATCATATATATAATGAAATACACTGCTTATTATTTCCAAAATCCTTTTTAAAATAATCAAGAATTAAAAATCATTATGAAGCTGGTGTTTGCAGCATAACTTAAAAAAGGTTCTTGCACAAAATAATGAGAACTTCTTTTTAGATAAGAATAAACAAAATGGTATGGCGGAACACGGGGGTGGTGGTAGATTGATATCAAAAGGGTATTTTTTATTGACACCTAAAAGGATGAGTGGCAAAGTTGCTTTCAGTCAAATTCGGGTGTTAAACTGGATATTGTATTAACCCAAGAAGGCCTTAATTCAACTTTTGCCTATCTAGCACCTTAGACTGGTACTTTATTTTATTGACCCCTCAAAGATTGAGTGTCAAAGTTGCCTTTGGTAAGATTTGGGTGTTAAACTGGACAATGGATTATGTCTACCACTGAAGCAGGCTACAATTCAACTTTTGTCGATCTATCACCCTAGACTGGGACTTTATTTTATCAGACCCCAAAAGATAAACTGTTAAAGTTGCCTTCGGTCGTATTTGGGTGTTAAACTGGGCGTCAGATTAAGTCTACCATCCAAGCAGGTCATGATTCACTTTTTGTCTATCTAGGATTTCGGTTCTTTATTTTACCAAACAAGGAAAATAGGATGAAAAGCTATGTTGACCTAGGATTTGAACTTGCAGAGGAACTAATGCCTCAGGGAGTTTTGCCTGGCATTTTAACAACTCTGCCAATTCACTACCTAGTTGTTCCCGAGTAGCAGCGGCAGCAGCAGGGCTAATCTTAACTGTCGATCTCTAATTCCTTCAGTGGTTTCATAGTGTCATCTTCTTCTACCTTTAGGGTAACTCACTTTATATGTTCACCACCATCACCACCAACAAAACCACCACCACCACTACCACTACTGCCACCACCACCACTATCACCAACACCATCTTTACTATTTTTTTTCCCTTTGTGAATGAAGTGTGTTAATGTCAGATTTTTCAGTAAAAGTTGGCAGTTCTGTTGTTATTCCTCATTTTGAAGGTCAGGTTTCTTCTAACTTGTTTTTAGATGAAGTATTTTCCTTGAAATAATCCACTGATACGTCACTGTGTGTGTGTGTGTGTGCGTATATATATATATGTCGCATTGATAGACATATTTTTCAAATGCAGGTGGATGCTATAGAAGTGGTTGATAGCTTCCGGTACCTAGGTGATCAGATTAGCATGGGAGAGGGTGTTCCGAGGCCATAGTATCTAGAATAAGGATGGGTTGGAAGAAGTTTAGGGAGCTGCTTCCTCTGCTGACGAAAAAAGGTTTCTCCCTGTGTACGAAAGGCCGGTTATATGATGCCTGTGTGAGGTGCGTGATGCTGCATGGTAGTGAGACATGGGCAGCAACTGCAGAGGATATGCGACGGCTGGAGAGAAATAAGGCAAGCATGCTCCGTTGGATGTGTTGAGAGAGTAACTGTCTGAGAGGGATAAATTGTAGTGTGCGGGAGAGGAGACTGTGGTGGTATGGACATGTGAGGATGACCGATGGGTAAAGAAGGGCCAAGAAATGCCAGTTGAAGGAAGACGTAGTAGAGGAAGACCACAAAAAACATTGGCGGAGGTGGTGAGAGCAGACCTCAGATCACTGAAGCTCACGGTTGAGATGACGAAGGACCGTGACAAGTGGAGAGATGCCGTGCTTAATAGGACCCGTCCTACCCTTGCAAGCAGGGAAAAGCGGACGTAAAATGATGATGATGATGATATATGTATATATATATACGGCACTAGTATTGGTGCTCTGAAATACATGAATATGTGTATAGTATATTTGACAATATACTGTGTGTTTAATTAAAAACATTTTGAACACCATTCGCTATGAGTTTTAAAGTAGTGACTATGTCACTTATTCTCGGCAAAAAGAAAGAAGAGTGATCGACTAGGTAAATTTTATCTGGCTGTCCCTCGCGGAAGATAGTCTGTATCATTTGTCTATTATTTCTTCAGTTACATTTTAAACTTACAGCCTCGTTTAAATGATTATTTATGTGGTTAATTTCTACGGACTAGGGAGAGGAAATACTGTATATATTTTATCTAATAATTCTTCAAACTTGCAATTTTATATATAGCTCTGATTAATAATTATTTGCTTAATTAATTCTTCATTGAGCCACACTCATATATTTATGTGTGACTATGTCTACTTATATACATATATCCCTATGAATGTTATATATACATATATATATATATAATGTGAAAGCGCGTGGCTGAGTGGTTAAGGAATTGGATTCGCAATCATGAGGTTGTGAGTTCGATTCTTGGACCGGGCGATGCGTTATGTCCTTGGGCAAGACACTTTATTTCACGTTGCTCCTTCTACCTGGAGTTGCGACCAATAAATAGTATTAGCAATTGGAAAGACCAACGGAAACATTGTTTCCTCAGTCCGATTTGACAAAAGTCAATCGAATGTATATATATATATATGGAGGCACATGGCTTAGTGGTTAGAGCATTGGCCTTGCAATCGAAAGGTTGTGAGTTCAATTCTCAGACCGGGTGATGTGTTGTTTCCTTGAGCAAGACACTTTATTTTACATTGCTCCAGTTTACTCAGCTGTAGAAATGAGATGATAGGGACTGGGGTCCATATCATTCCACTGCAAAGTGGTCGTGGAGGTGCCACGGAAAAAAAACACCCAGCACTCACTGTAAATGAGGTTGGTGTTAGGAAGGGCATCCAGCTGTAGAAATCAAGCCAGCATCAGTTCCCGTCCCACCCTTGCAAGCAGGGTAAAAGCGGACGTAAAATGAAATGATGATGATGAATGATGATAGATATTTGGCTCATATACATGCATGCATACATACATACATACATACAGGGTGTCCCCAAATAATATATACACACTTTCATTAGAATACTGTTGACGTGTGTATATATTTTTTGGGACACCTTGTATATATATATATATATATATATATATATATTCTAACGTATTAATATTGTTTCTGTAATATATACTTTCCATTAAATAATTTCCAATTACACACACACATATATATCATCATCAACGTTTAACGTCTATCTTCCACGCTAGCATGGGTTTATACGGGGATTGTTCCACTTGAGGCAAGATTGGTCTCTCTTGCTCGTATAGGACTGCCTGACAGGTTTTCTACGGCTGGATGCCCTTTCTAACACCAACCACGTTTACAGTGTGGACTGGGAAGTTTTTTCCATGTTACCTACACGGCCACATTACAGCGTGGACTGTGTGTTTTTTTTTTTGTCGTGAAACCTACACAACCTCATTTATTTAGGACTGGATGTTGTGGTACCAATATAACATTACAGAGAAAGGGGTATATATATTTATATATATACATATATATAGTCGGTCACTTGATAGTGTTTTGTGTATCCATTTAGTTGCCTAGTAACAGACACTGACTGTTGTGCTTGTAAGCTGCTGTATTCAGTGTACCAGGAAATACGCTTATGTAAGTGTAGAGCTGTGTGGCTTTTCCTATTTATAACTTGTTTTAGAACAGGAGTTTTTCTTCATATCGTTTTTTTTCAACATACATATATATAGGTATATATATACATACATACATGCATACATATGTACATACACATTTGCATACATATATACATACATACATACATAAACACACACATACATTTATATATACATACATACTCACACTCACATACATGCATAAATATATACATACACACATATATGCATACACACATACATATATATATATATACGCATACATATATATATATATACATACATGCATGTATGCATACATACATATACACACATACATATACACACATGCATACACACACACACATACATACCTACACATATACATACATTTTTTTCTTTTCTTTATTAAAAGGTACCGATATCTTAAATAAATAAAGCTCAGAAAAAAACAAACAAACAAAAGCAACACTCATACATACATTCACGCAGAGACAGACAGACAGACACACACACACACACTCACGCAGAGACACACACACACACTCATGCAGAGACACACATACAGACATATTCATGCAGGCACATACACACTAACAAACACATGGTCTGCTTTATAACAGAAATATAAATTGCTAAGCATGTGAAATAAAGTCCACTATGAAGTTCTGTGAGACAGAGGGCATAACATAAAGGTTGATACGTGGAAAGTAAATGTAGCCATTGTTAAGGTCACAGGTTATGACAAAAGAACTTTGACAAATTGATTAAACAACTGATTAATTAATATTAACCTTTTAATGCTCAAACCGGCCAAAACCAGCCAGAATTCTCTACCTCTTTCTGTTGAAACTGGCTGTAACTGGTCGCTCAAACTGATATTAAGGTACTGTTCTCAAAATAAATACTTTCAAAATCTCATAGATTCGATATTATGTGAGATAATTATGTGAGGTAAAGCCTTTACCATGAAAATATAATAGTATATATAGAGTAATGTAAATGTTATGCGAGATATTATGGGCAGTAAAGCCTTTACCATGAAAATATAATAGTATATATAGAGTAATGTGAATGTTATGTGAGATATTATGGGAAGTAAAGCCTTTACCATGAAAATATAATAGTAAATATAGAGTAATGTGAATGTTATGCGAGATAATTATGTGAGGTAAAGCATTTACCATGAAAATATAATAGTATATATAGAGTAATGTGAATGTTATGCGAGATATTATGGGAAGTAAAGCCTTTACCATGAAAATATAATAGTATATATAGAGTAATGTGAATGTTATGCGAGATAATTATGTGAGGTAAAGCATTTACCATGAAAATATAATAGTATATATAGAGTAATGTGAATGTTATGTGAGATATTATGGGAAGTAAAGCCTTTACCATGAAAATATAATAGTATATATAGAGTAATGTGAATGTTATGCGAGATAATTATGTGAGGTAAAGCATTTACCATGAAAATATAATAGTATATATAGAGTAATGTGAATGTTATGTGAGATATTATGGGAAGTAAAGCCTTTACCATGAAAATATAATAGTATATATAGAGTAATGTAAATGTTATGCGAGATATTATGGGCAGTAAAGCCTTTACCATGAAAATATAATAGTATATATAGAGTAATGTGAATGTTATGTGAGATATTATGGGAAGTAAAGCCTTTACCATGAAAATATAATAGAATATATAGAGTAATGTGAATGTTATGCGAGATAATTATGTGAGGTAAAGCATTTACCATGAAAATATAATAGTAAATATAGAGTAATGTGAATGTTATGTGAGATATTATGGGAAGTAAAGCCTTTACCATGAAAATATAATAGTATATATAGAGTAATGTGAATGTGATGTGAGATATTATGTGAGGTAAAGCCTTTACCATGAAAATACAATCGTATATATTGAGTAATGTGAATGTTATGTGAGGTAAAGCCTTTACCATGAAAATATAATAGTATATATAGAGTAATGTGAATGCTAAAGGGTTAATCAGTTGGGGTGGTAGAAAAATTTCTGCGATTCTCTCACATGTAAAAAGAGAGGTGTAGTTTGACTACCTCATACTACTTCTCTCTCTTCACACCTACTGCCTGCATGAATGTGTGTGTAAAAAGAAGGAACGGATTGGTAAAAAAACTGGTGTGTATGTGTTTGTGTGAATGTATGTGTGAGTACTTTAGCAAGTGTGTTCGCGTGTTTATATTTATATACTCATACATATAAATGTATACATATGCACATAGACAAACGCACACACATATACACATACACGTCAGCCTATGGAAAAACTGAAATTACTCTTTAGTCTTGCCATTTACATGATAACTTCTCTTGATCGTATTCTCTGTTCTAAATATTATGTTGTGTCCTGTTATGTCAGAAGATAACTTAGCAGTTCAACAACTAAAGATTGATAAATGTTAAGTACTTGTGATAATAATGATGATGAACTTTACATTATATTGAAATTTGTTTGTTTTGCAAGGTTTTGTCGAAGGATAGAATATAAACGCAATAAACACATGATGAGCACACACACCAAACAGAATACACACAAACACATGAGCACACACCAAACAGAATACACACAAACACATGAGCACCGGATATACGCACACAGAGACAACCCCAAACAAAATGTTGAGGAAACACAGCGATAATCACTGAAGATGTCGCAGATATGTGTGACGAAAAAACTTTTGAGAAATCATATTTATATTTATAACTGTTGGTCAATTAATGATAAACATTAATTGCCAGCTAAATTATTTATAGAAATATAAAAATATACTGAAGCGAAAACCAAACCAAACTGAGTGTGTTTTACTATATTTTTCTGGCAATATTAGAACCCTCCCCAAATATAAAAATATTTATCTTTTTTGTCTTTTTTTAAAAAATATTTAATTAGTTTTCATTATCTAATGATCACTTTCTTTTTTGTGTATATTTCAGACTCCAGACATCATATGTGATCAACTTCAGTTACATTACTTTGCATCCCATCAAGATGCCAATCTCCAAGACATCATTGATTGCAGATTTTTTTAGTTTGAACAAAACATTTGAACCAGTTACACAGAATTTTGAGAATGAACTCAGGCACAGAAACACTACTTTGAGACAAAGCTCACAAAAGCAACATGCAGGACGAGAGTTTCAGAAAACCTAAGCTACTATCTTGTTTGAATGTAATGTTGGGAGTATGGTTTAGTGAGAAACCCTCCCTAATGATGATTGCTAGTTCACCTCTAAGACCGTTTTTCTCAGCCATTTGCTGTACCTCAATGTCCATTTCTATCTCTGCACTTGCTATCACCTTCAGCTTACCAAACCGGACTGTTACACTATGAGCGTTCTACCGTTGAAAGCTATGGACAGTGAGACAACTGTCCATATCCCTAGCACTGACCAAGACTTAGTTACACAAGGGGTTCCTTGGAAATTAATAGAACCCCATGGATTAGTAGAAATAATATCTAATATTTTAGAGAAGGTGAGTAATTAATTCTATATCACTTTTTTTTTATTGTTTTACAAAGTAAATTTATGCCATATATTTCACTTCATGTGCCTAACATTTAACATGCAGGAACCCTTTTAAAGCCCTTTAGCATTTAAACTGGCCCTAACCGGCCAGATTCTCTCACCTCTTTCTAGTCAAATTAGTTGTAACCGGCCGCTCATACTGACGTTACGGTATTGTTCTCAAAATAGATATCAAACTCTCGTAGATTCTATATTATGTGAGATAAAGCCTTTTCTGTGAAAGTACAATAGTAAATATAGAATGTGAATACTAAAGGGTTAATTATGCAACTTCAATATATTGAGCTTGATAATGTAGCCAAGGCACTACACTGCCAGTATATCAGTGGAAGTGTAACACTGTTCTTGATAAGCTAATGACCTCCAAACAGGCCAAGACACTACGTGGCCAGTTTATCAGTGTAAGTGTAACACTGTTCTTGATAAGGTAACAACCTCCAAACACACCAAGATCTACACTGCCAGTATATCAGTGTAAGTGTAACACTGTTCTTGACCTCCAAACAGACCAAGCACTACACTGCCAGTATATCAGTGGAAGTGTAACACTGTTCTTGACCTCCAAACAGACCAAGATCTACACTGCCAGTATATCAGTGTAAGTGTAACACTGTTCTTGATCTCCAAACAGACCAAGCACTACACTGCCAGTATATCAGTGGAAGTGTAACACTGTTCTTGACCTCCAAACAGACCAAGCACTACACTGCCAGTATATCAGTGGAAGTGTAACACTGTTCTTGACCTCCAAACAGACCAAGACATTACACTGCCAGTATATCGGTGTAAGTGTAACACTGTTCTTGACCTCCAAACAGACCAAGACATTACACTGCCAGTATATCGGTGTAAGTGTAACACTGTTTTTGGTAAGCTAATGACCTCCAAACAAACCAAGACTGTTGTAAGACCTATAGGAGGAAGCTTTCAGTACATCAGTTTGGAGCCCAGAGAGCAGAAGAGGGTAGCCTCCACAACCCTTCAAAAATCTTTTCTTCTTCCTTGAATTTTGAGAGGAGTTACTGTTCGAAAAGTCTTATTCTGTCTTTCAAAATTTTTCTTGGAAACTCTGATTACAAGCCACAGTTTACAGAAGTTTTCTGCCATGCTTTTTTGTTTATTTTGCATATATTTTTTTAGTGAATTTTCTGAGTTTAACTCAGCATTTAAACCGGCCATATCTGTCCAGAATTCTCTCACCTCTTTCTGTTCAAACTGGCTGCTCATACTGATGTTAAGGTATTGCTTTCAAAATATATATCATCAAAATCTCATAGATTTGAATATATGAGCGAAAGCCTTTAACGTGAAAATATAATAGTAAATATAGAATAATTTAAATGCTAAAGGGTTAATGAGAGGATAAGTGACTCATATGTTAACAATGGTAGTTATCATTTTAACGATCATGGCTAATTATTTTTGGTCTAATTATTCTGACAGAAATTTGGTAGTTTTGACAATTTTTAGATGGTAGCTTCTGCAAGAATTTAGAACTTAACTGTTCATTCAGATATTCATTAGTGTGCAAATAAGCTAATTAGCATTAACTAGTTAAATTTTAACTGGTTCAGTTAATTGTAATGATTTACAACCCTCAAATATATTGCAGTTATGCTAGAGCTATAAAATCTTGCATACATTAATTTCAACTCTTCTTATAAATAACTGCATTGTTTCTTTCCAGGGACAATGTTTGATAATAAATCTCATTTGGTCATTCCATGAGAGTGTCTTAGTCGGCCTATAAACTTTTCAGCTGACCTTTGTATATCTTGCTCAAAGCAAAAGCATATATATCTACTTTATTAAATTACATCTAAATATTCAATGGGGGCACTAATCTGAAACAAAAAAATTGTTTATTATAATTAAACTTTGAAATTTTCCAATTCCAATTCTATGTAATTAATAATGTTTGTGATATCTGTATTTACCAAAACATGTTAATTATTCTTACCATTCTTCTCAGGTTCTCATTATAGACAGCCGCTCATTTCTGGAGTTTAACACCTGTCATATACGTCACTCAGTTAATGTCTGTTGCTCTAAGCTTGTGAAAAGACGCTTACAGCAAGATAAGGTAAGATATATTGTTCCTTTTTTGTCATTTAGATCTTCTTTAGCTCATGGCCCACTTTGAACCCAGAATTTTTCTGTGGCTCATGAAATTATTATAGTGTAAAAAAGTACTTCCATTTTACATAAAATATATCCAATAAAGATACAACTATGTTTATTTTTTGGAAACAATTTCACAAGCATTAATTTCATTAATTTAAGAACTAGTAGTCAATAAAAGCTCTATGGACCATTCAATAAGCTGTGGCCCATTTATTAGCCCGGTGGCCCAGTAAAAATTATAAAATTCCTGTGGCTGACTTGAAATTTTTCATGGCATATTTTAGCCATAAAAAATAATGATAATGAAAATATTGTGGACAGTGATCAGGTGCACTACAACTCATCAAAGGTGTATGTATAGTACATAGGGTAATGTACAAACGTCAGGAAAATGAACAGTGCATGAGTCATGATATACACATGTGACCATGTAACCATAGGTTGGGAAACACTGATTTATACTATTGATAAATGTTAAAAGCAATACATCATGATAGAGAAATTTTAGCCATTCATAAACACA
>OZ024751.1:24801364-24811364 GCA_964016885.1 Eledone cirrhosa
GGTCCTGTGAAGGCCATGGACACTGCTTCTTCCAGATGTCTGGGCTCCTGTGAAGGCTATGGGCACTGCATCTTCCTCCAGACATCAGAGGGCCTGTGAAGGCCATGGACACTGCTTCTTCCAGATGTCTAGGCTCCTGTGAAGGCTACGGGCACTGCATCTTCCTCCAGACATCAGAGGGCCTGTGAAGGCCATGGACACTGCTTCTTCCAGATGTCTAGGCTCCTGTGAAGGCTACGGGCACTGCCCCTATCCTCCAGATGTCAGAGGGCCTGTGAAGGCCATGAACACTGCTTCTTCCAGATGTCTAGGCTCCTGTGAAGGCTACGGGCACTGCCCCTATCCTCCAGATGTCAGAGGGCCTGTGAAGGCCATGAACACTGCACCTTCCTCCAGACCTATCAAGTAAAAACAAAAAAATAATTGAGATATATACACACACATACACACACCATAAAGTTTAATATAGAAATGGCTTCTACAGGACTAGAACTGTTTCATTCAAAAGAAATCATCAGGAAAGCTTTCCTGATGATTTCTTTTGAATGAAACAATTTTAGTCCTATTGAAGTGTTTACATTCATCATCATCATCTTCATTTAACGGCCATCTTCCACGCTAGCATGGGTTGTATTGAGTACCTTACTTATCCCTGAATGCACCTGATTGTATATAAATTTTTTCTTTAGTGTGTGTATATATATATATATATGTGTGTGCGTATATAACTTATTGTGAATAAAATCATTAATAGATTATTTTTATTAAAATATTATTAGGTTCATATAAAAGATTTACTAGCTCAAACATGTCACATTGATGCTGATGAGAATGCAGAAATCATAGTATATGATCAATGTACTGAGGAGCCAGCATACCTGACAGGTGACAATTTCTTGGTTGTATTACTACAAAAACTCTCTTATGCCTACAAAAGTGTTACACTTCTAAAAGGTAAGTTAGATCTTAATTTATCATTTTTGTTTCATTTCATCTTCTTACAAGTTTACTTACTAACCTACTAATCCATTTATCAGAATGCTTTATGTAAATCCTTAATCCTTTAAATGCCCTCATCAAAACTATTTCCCTATTTAACATTATTAGCTAATCATTATTATTAATATTACTGATTGGTAGTATCACACCAGTTGAATGTCAGACAAGATCTTTTGTAGTATTTAGTTATGCCAATGTTAGAAAATAATATTTTACACGCACACGCATTTCATTAAGGCTAAATAGGGATTCTTGTTATTCTGGAATTTTGCCTGTTTATCACAGGGTCATCAGACAAGCTAGTTTTTGTCTGATGACCCTGTAATAATGTGAAACTCCAGAGGAATAAGACACACTATTTAGTCTTAATAAAATGAATATTAAAACTCTACTTTGGTATTGAGTAGTCATTTTTCTCAGCCATCAACTACATATGAATATATATATATATATATATATATATATATATATATATAAGTAAAAATTAGCAAGAATCGAATTTCAGCTCAGGAATTAACGAAAAACACTTACGAGTTGTGAGTGTATATATATATATATAAAGCACCCAGCACTTACTGTAAATGAGGTTGGTGTTAGGAAGGACATCCAGCTGTAGAAATCAAGCCAGAATCAGTTCCCGTATGAGCAAGACAAGGTGAGCTGACCGGACACTGCCCACAACAGGACAGCCCGTCTAACCCATGCTAGAAAGGAAGAACAGACGTAAAACGGTGATGATGATATCAATTTGAAAAAGTGGCCTTCATGGCTAAAATCATACAAAATAAGTTAAACAAATTGTGGGCAAAGTTAACACAAAAAACGGATGAGTCACAGGACAATCCTTTCTCATCAGTCTACCGCCAGAGATAGGTTGTTTCAGTGCTTTAACATCGGTGTTAAAGCACTGAAACAACCTCAATCTCAAGTGGTCGACTGATGAGAAGGGACTGCCCTGTGTTTTGTCTGTTTTTCTGTTGTCTTCGTACACCTTTTTTATTCTTTACACACACACACACACAAGGTGTCCCCCCCCAAATATAAGCACACTTTTATTAGAACGCTGTTGAAATGTGCATTTTTGGGGGACTCCCTGTATATATCATCATCACTGTTTTACGCCCATTCTTCCACGCTAGCATGGGTTAGACAGGTTGTCCTGTTGAGGGCAATACTAGGTCAGGTGACCATGTCTTGCTCATAAAGAACTGATTTTGCCTTGATTTTTACAGCTGGATGCCCTTCCTACCACCAGCCTCATTTACAAGTGAGTGCTGGGTACTTTTACTGTGGCACCTACACGGCCACTTTACAGTGTGGACTGGGCACCTACACGACCACTTTACAGTGTGCACTGGGTGCTTTTTTGTCGTGACACCTACACGACCACTTTACAGTGGGATGGAGGTGGAGGCATACTTTCTATATGCTTTAGCTTCGGCTTATATATGTATAACCCATGCCAGCATGGAAAAATGGATGTTAAACGGTGATGATGAATGAATCATCATCATCACCGTTTTACGTCCATTCTTCCACACTAGCATGGGTTAGACGGGTTGTCCTGATGTGGGCAGTGTCCTGTCGGCTGACCTTGTCTTGCTCATACGGGAACTGATTCTGGCTTGATTTCTACAGCTGGATGTCCTTCCTAACACCAACCTCATTTACAGTGAGTGCTGGGTGCTTTTTTACCGAGGCACCTCCACAACCACTTTGCAGTGAAATGTTAGGGACCCCAGTCCCTATCATCTCATTTCTACAGCTGAGTAAACTGCAGCAATGTGAAATAAAGTGTCTTGCTCAAGGAAACAACACATCACCCAGTTTGAGAATTGAACTGACAACCTTTCAATTGCAAGCCCAATGCTCTAACCACTAAACCATGCACCTTCATCTCTCTCTCTATATATATATGTGTGTGTAAACCTCAATATATAACTGGTACTTAATACATAACTGACCACCTCCTCAGAAAACTGAAGGCAACATTGACTCAGACAGCAGTCAGTATGTGTCCTTGACATATTTCTACACAGCTTTCAATAGGATTTATTTGTTCAAGTTCTCGTTAAATGATTTCTATCCAATGTTTTAGTAAAAGGATGGCAAACACTCACTGTTCAATCAACTTTAGATATTGATCTGAAATAGTTATTGATTTTTCTTTCAATCAATTCACTATTTATCAGATAGTTTATATATTTCTCACCATTCTTCCTTCTATTTCTACTATTGGCTTCTTGATGTTATTTTCTTAGATATTTAAAAAAATATATATATTTTCCTTATTTTATGTAATGCACACAGAATAGAAATAACTGTATTTGTTTTACATTTACATGTGTACCCTGTGTGAAATATCATAAGAGGCAAATAAAAGGGTTAGCAGCTGGATAGTATCTGCCTATAAAATATTGCCTCAAATAAGATTCCCTCATAAGCATTAAGCTTGTCATTGGGGGCCCGCAATACTAACCCCTGCTTTATGTATCATCATCACCGTTTAACATCTATTTTTCCATGCTTGCATGGGTTAGATGGGGATGTCCATGTTATGATTCAAGTCTGACCTGTTGGCCGCGCTGTACCTTGCTCAAACTAAATTGTATTTTGGCTGGTATTTTGACAGCTGGATGCCCTTCCTAACACCAACCAAAGTGTGGACCTTAGTGGCATTGTTATGAGACTGGTCTGGCCAGTTGGCCACATTGTACCATATATTTTTTTTGTCTAACGTTTGCATCATCATGATGTTGATTATATATATATATATATATATATATATATATATATAATTAATACAATAACAGAGATAGTTTAAAGCTAATCTCTGACTGGTAACCATCTCACTCAACAAACATTAGGTTATATTTTAATATAAACCCAATTTAAGTGTTTGGGGTGCTAACAATATGTATTATGTGGAAAAGCCAGTTGTATTATTTTATGAGATATAATTAAAGTTAAAATATATCTCTCTTTCTATATATATATCATCATCATCATCTTCGTTTAACGTTCATCTTCCACGCTAGCATGGGTTAGACGGGAGTTGTCCCTCTTGAGGCAAGGTTGATCGGGTGACCGTATCTCGCTCGTATAAGACTATCTGGCAGGTTTTCTACGGCTGGATGCTCTTCCTAATACCAACCATGTTTAAAGTGTGGACTGGGAACTTTTTACCATGTTACCTACACGGCCACATTACTGTGTTTTTTTTGTTGTGACACCTACACGATCTCGATCTCATTATCTCATTTATTTGGACTGGATGTTGTGGTACCAACTTTACAGAGAGAGGGTGGTGTTGGTGGGAGTGGGAGGATAGAGTAGGGGGTAGTGGATTGGGGTGTATATTTGGTTAAGAGGTGCCTACTGACTAGGTTTCGCTTTGTACATAGGCAAGGCGGGTCTTCTGTATTACTGCGTAGCGCCAATGATCTCGGTCCAATGACAAAATTATACACCTCAACAACATATGTACTTGTCTATACCACACTAATTTGGACTGCCTGAAGAGGTCACAGCCAAAGATGGCTGTCACTAAAATATATATAGCAGTAATAAACGAAGCTAAATTTTAAACATTTGACTTTTTATTTAACTTTATATATATGTATATGTATGTATATATGATATCTGTGTATACATATATATCATGTACAAGGGGGTGCTGAAAAGTTCCTTGCTTGATCATTGCTACAGAAACCTGTTTGGAAGCCCAACCTTCTGAGTTCTTTTTATAGGGCTTAGAAAACCTGAAGGACCACTGCAATAAGTGTGTGAATTTGAGAGGGGAGTACATTGAATAAAAACATAATTAACCAATCCTCCTATATCTTCTGTTACCCAAAGCTAGGATCTTTTCAGCCCCCTGTATGTATGTATAAAAAGTTGAGGGAAATTATACTGGAGAGAATTTAGTTGTTCAACAAAAAGAGACCAATGAAATATATACCAGACTTGAAACAAATAAATATCTGGGTTGTTATGATTTTCTAAACCCCTTCAAGGCAAAGTGGCCAGCAGTACTCCAACATGGCCACAGTCCAATGACTAAAACCAGGAAAATAATACAAGAATATCAATGGAGGAGGTATTGTAGAGGTATTGGTAGTGTTGTTGAAGTGGGGTCAGAGGTTACATTTTATGATTCATTTAGTTTAGTTTCGTGACTCATTCAGTTCAAGTAAACAGAAAAAGAAAAAATAACACATTGCTAATTCTAA
Organism: Eledone cirrhosa; assembly: GCA_964016885.1. NCBI lineage: Eukaryota > Metazoa > Mollusca > Cephalopoda > Octopoda > Eledonidae > Eledone > Eledone cirrhosa. The sequence continues at coordinate 24,806,596 of OZ024751.1, forward strand.
ACTATAGAGAGAGGAGATAGGTAGATAAATAGGAGGGAGTGGGGAGAGGGAGAGATTTAGTTGGTTTATATAACATGTTTTCTTCTGTGAAAATATTGTTTATCTAGTTTATGTATTGGGTCAATAACAGCAAGAAACTTTTAAAGACCAATTTCCCTTTCTAATACAAAGGTTTAGTGTCACAGGCCCTATGACATAGTGGGGGCTTTATTTTAGGCAATGTCTTACTACCAGATTCTTTTAAGACCCTTTTCCCTTTCTAATGCAGGGATTAGCGTCACAGGACCCATGACATGGGGAGGGGGTCTTATTTTAGGCAATGTCTTACTGCAAGATTCTTTTAAGGCCATTTTCTTACCTAATGTAGGGGTTAACATTACAGGCTCTGTATCATGGCGTCTTATTTTAGGTAATGTTTTACTGTCATTAAGACCATTTTTCATGAGTTTACACCGAGAAAATTCCCATCTGAAACACAAGATTGCACAAGGTGTTTTTGTATAAGACTAGTAGTCGCCCATACTTACCAGTTCCCTCTATGCAAACCACCGATGTTATCCATGGGAAAGGTATAGGTCAATAGAGATAGGTACTAGTGACGTCACAACTCTTTTTTTTTCTTTTTTTTTTTTTTATACCAGCTGAATGAACTGGAGTAATGTGAAGTAAAATGTCTTGTTCAAGGAGACAACATGCCGTTTGGTCAGGGAATTGAATTCATGACCACCTCACAATCATCAGCTCAACACTCTAACCACTAAACCATGTACCTTCATAGGCAGAAATACTAGAGTAATTACTCATTGCTCAGCTATTTAATAACCTCTTTACCTTACTTTATTATTTCAGGTACAGAATATTTTATTTTATCAAATCTCGCCACGTAACTAAGGAAACTTCTTGTTTAGTCTAACAACGCTGTACGTTAAAACTATCCTTAGTACAGAGTACTCACAACCTCTATCTGGATTACCTAAAACGATAACTTGGTATCCTATATATATATATATATATAAATAGGTGTAGAGGTGCAAGGTAATTTCGTGCGTAGGCGGTATGCCAGGTGAGCACTCAATGCTCTCGCAGAGCAGAGTATTAATAGTACAAGAATATAAGTTGCATTCCAGAGTCAGGTTCGATCAATAATAGATAGTTTCCTCGAGCTGATCAACAGGGAAACATATGTAATATGTTATGATGCAACACTGATTCTTTGTTCTTTTATTCTTGTACTCATGATCATCATCATCATCACCGTTTTATGTCCGTTCTTATACGTTAGCATGAGTTAGACGGGTTGTCCAGTTGTGGGCAGTTTCCAGTCGGCTGACCTTGTCTAGCTCATACAGGAACTGATTCTGGCTTGATTTCTACAGCTGGATGCCCTTCCTAACACCAACCTCATTTACAGTGAGTGCTGGGTGCTTTTTTTCCGTGGCGCCTACACGTCCACTTTACAGTGTGGGCTGGGTGCTTTTTTGCCTAGCTTCCCTCCTGGTCTCTATGTAATGTACCCTGTTACCTCCATTTTTCCATGCCTGTCTCTTAGCCTTAACTGCCTCACCTACCTTATTGTTCCACCACCAAGTCACTCTCCTCCTCCCTGTGGACTTGCTCCAACCACAGATCTCGTCCGTTGCTTTTAGTAAGTTATTTTTTAGGAACTCCCAGTGCTCTTCTACATTGAATGTCACGATCTGTTCTTCTTTACTGTCATAGGCATCGAGTAGAATATCTTTAAATCTGTTACTGGCTGAGGGGGTCTTTCAGCTTCCAGATCTTTCTTCTCCAGGTTGCCTTCTGCTTCCTGTCTCTGGATTAAAGCTGTGCATGGGTGCTTGGTAGCTTGTGGATTCATATTCATTTATTAATTCGGGGTTGTTCCATTTATCCTCAGCTCATCCATAGATATCAGTAAAAGAATTATTATTATTTAGTGCAGGGCTAGAAGGATATATATATATATATTCTTCTAGCCCTGCACTAAATATATATATATATATATATATATATATATATATATATAATTTTTTAATGTTTCCCTCTTTAGCATCAACACCTGCCCTTTGTGTGCCTCTAGTAGAGTCCACTCTGTTGTAAGCAATTAGGCTACGTCTTTGGTTAACAAGGAATGACCGGTGGGGGATCAATGAAAGGCCACTTCAACCTTGGTTGGATTTCCTAGAAGAGGGTGTATATTGTCAGATCTGAAGCAACTAGTGATGCCAGCATGGGAAAATGGACGTTAAACGGTTTATAACATGGGACCAGAGCCAGTTTCTGATGGTTGTATCAAGAGGTACACAGCTGATAGTATGCTATATTATTTGCTTCTGTAGATGTATGAAGAACTGGATGTGGTTTGGTTGATACATTCTCTCAATTTGTCTTTAGTTTAATCTCTTTTTCTTTTGTTGGTTTTACTCATTTGACTTTGGCCATGCTGGGGCAAAGGTAGTTGATGTTATCAACTTCAGTGCCATTAAGTTATGGGGCGTAAAGAAATTATTGGCTATTAACCCTTTAGCATTCACATTACTCTATATATACTATTATATTTTCATGGTAAATGCTTTATCTCACATAATTACCTCACATAATATCTCACATAATATCGAATCTATGAGATTTTGAAAGTATTTATTTTGAGAACAATACCTTAGCATCAGTTTGAGTGACCAGTTACAGCCAGTTTCAACAGAAAGAGGTAGAGAATTCTGGCTAGTTTGAACATTAAAGGGTTAAGTGATGTAAACATAAACACAGATATAGATGCACAAACAGGCTTCTGTACAGTTTCCATCTACCAAATTTCACTGAAAAGGTATACATCACCTGCACGTTATAGAAGCTGAAGAAAAAGATGCTTATTTAACCCTTTAACATTTACATTACTCAATATATACTATTGTATTCTTGTTGTAAAGTCTTTACCTTACATAATTATCTCACATGATATCGAATCTACGAGATTTTGATATTATTTATTTTGAGAACAATACTTTAACGTCAGTATGAGCAGTCACTTTGAACAGATAGAGGTGGGAGAATTCTGGCCGGATACAACCGTTTTAGATGCTGAAGCTTACTCCTTAACCACACAGCCATTCCTACACCTGTCATTTTAGTAGTTTTAGATCACATGACATTGTCTTATTTAAGAATAATGCACTGGGTAATTGCTGGCCTTGTGCCAAAAGTAGAAACAATTATTTCTCTTGTTTATGTTTGATTATCGTCATGGCAACACAGGCAGCCAACGGCCAGCGTATTAATGAGTTATAATTACCTTAATTATCAGGTATCTAATGATTCATCGTCACCATCATAGGTTGTGTGAAACCTTTGTTTTAGTTACCACATTTCTAATGAATATGTGTGTTGCCCTAGTGGTAAGGGTTTTGGCCTTACGATCATTATGCATGTTCTTGAGCAAAACACTTCATTTCATGTTGCTCCAGTATATTCAGCTGAAAATGAGTTTCAGCTGTAGCTGGAGGTTTAACCTTGTGATGGACTGGCGTCCTGTCCAAGTCTTGTACTCTCATGAAACCGAGATAAGCACCAGCCTAACGAGCCTTCTGGCTTAAGACTGACTTTAGATTTAGATATTTCAAACAATTTTGAAGATAACTGAGAATTTGGAGGGACTTAGTAATATAACTAACTTTCGTATTAAGCTGGTGTTTTAGAACATAACTTAACAAAGGTTCTTATATAAAATTATGGTTGAAGCTTTTAGATAGATATAAATACTTTAATAATTTCTAATAATGAAAGACACTGTCTATGATTTTCAAACAAATTTGGAAGGATTTATTAAGCTGGTGTTTGGAACATAACTTAACAAAGGTTCTTACATAAAATTATGGTGGAAAGCTTTTAAAGGGCATCCAGCTGTAGAAAGCAAGCTAAAATCAGTTCTGTATGAGCTAGACATGGTCACCTTACCCGGTATTTCTCACAACAGGACAACTCGTCTAACCCATGCCAGCATGGGAAAATGGATGTTAAACGGTTTATAACATGGGACCAGAGCCAGTTTCTGATGGTTGTATCAAGAGGTAATGCCAATAGTAAATATAGTGATATATGATGATGATGATGATGAAATCTTGATATTTTGGATAAATTAATTTAACCTTTTTGGTACAAAACTGCCTGTGACTGCCTCTGGGTTCAGTAATATAAAGTGCTAGTGAAATAATGGGGATGATTTAATCATCCAAGCTTTCCCCATTAAATTTTTAGCCTTGTTGAAAATATTAATATATAACCTGTGTAGGAAGCTAGTGATTGGAGTGGTGGTGGGAGTGGTGCTGTTAGGAATATATTTGTTGAGATCAATATATACAGGGTGACCCCCCCCCCCCCCCCCACAAAAAAAAAAAAAAATTATACACACTTGGATTACCTGTGCAGGCATTATTTATTAGAATGCTGTTGAAATGTGTATACATTTTTGGGTGACACCCTGTAGCTTTATTTTTCAGAGTGAGGCTAGGGATAGAGAGTTATTGAATTCATTTATGCGAAAGAAAGAAAAAATGAAATGATTAATATTTTTCAGAATATTGAGAAATTATAAGAAATTATTAAATTTAGAGAAAAAAACCCAACCCCTCTAAATAAAAACCCTCAAAAAATGCAAACTAAAACACTTAATTGGAAATTTAGCTTAATTATTGAATAGGATGATTAAAGAATTGGCAATATTATATTAAGTAAATTAAATAAATATGCCCCCTCCCCACACAAATGGACTGTGT
>OZ024751.1:24813864-24826364 GCA_964016885.1 Eledone cirrhosa
AAAGGTTGTGCATGCTAATAAATATTGCCTGTGTGTATGCATTGGAGGGGGAGGTACCCTGTATATATATATATATATATATATATATATATATATATATATATGTATATATATATATATATATATATATATACAGGGTACCCTGCCCTCCCAAATGCATATTATATATATATATATATATATATGTATATAGGAACAAATATGACCCCGACGGCAGAGGTCTGGCTATTTCTGGTCCAGAAATAGCTGTCGAAACGGCTTGAGCTCTGCCGTCGGGGTCATATTTGTTCCTATTACCCACTCTACTACACTAAGTATTGAGTACTTTGGTGCGTTATGGTCCATCTGGTTCCTTACCACAATTCCTTCGTTATATATATATATACATGCTATATGTGTGTTGATGAGAGTGGGGATTTTTAGCTGTTTTTTCTTTATCTTTCTCCCATCTATTCATCTGTCAGTATCTTTCAGTAGTTTTATATCTGTGGTTATTTACACACACTCACACACACACATTCATATATCTACACATACATGCCCTGACACCTGAAACTTTTTAATGTGACAGTACCCTATGTTTGAAATACCTTTACATTGTATAAAGCAAGCCTTATTTAATCCCTTTTATACAAAAACTACCTGAAACTGCCCCAGGTTTCTCTGATACAAAACTGTCTGTTTTAAAGTATTCATATTTATCTTTAAAAAAAAAAAAAAATTCCCATGATAATTTTATGTAAGAACCTTTGTTAAGTTATGTTCCAAACACCAAATCAATAATGAGAAACTTAGTTAAATCCCTCCAAAATTCTTTATTATTTTTAACAATGATTGAAAAGGGGGCTAAAGTGTTTATATATATATATATATAAACTTTTCATCATAATTTTATGTAAGAATCTTTGTTCCAAACACAATGGATAATGCGAAAGTTATATTATTAAATCCCTCCAAATTCTTGATTATTTTCAACATTAATTGAAAATAATAAGTCATATCTTTCATTAGAAATATTGTTACATAAGGGTTAAAGTGTTTATATTTATCTAAAAACTTTTTATCATAGTTTTATGTAAGAACTTTTAAGTTATGTTCCAAACACAATAAATAATGAGAAAGTTAATCATTTTACTGAATCACTCCAAATTCTTGATTCATTTCGTCATTTTACGTCCGCTTTTTCCCTATAATGAGCAGTTTTTTTTTTTCATTAGAAATATAATAATGAAAGTGTGAAATATATACATACAGACAGATGCAGACCCAGACATACACACACTTAACTGTATATATATATTTACTGTGTGTAGATGTGAATTTGTGTTTTCTATTTTAGTTAATTCCTTGTTGAAGTCATTGATGAGTTATCTCCTTCCTTGTTTTCAAATTCATTGAAACTACGCTCTACAGAGTTTGGTTCTTTGAAGTGGCTGCTGGCCACTATTTTGTCTGTCTATAGAGGGATTTTACCTGATTTTCTCAGCTATATATATAACTCCCAACTATAGTTCCAGTTATTTTCAGTCTACAGGGGTATTATATGTAACACCCAACTGTAGTTCCAGTTATTTTCAGTCTACAGGGGTATTATATGTAACACCCAACTGTAGTTCCAGTTATTTTCAGTCTACAGGGGTATTATATGTAACACCCAACTGTAGTTCCAGTTATTTTCTGTCTACAGGGGTATTATATGTAACACCCAACTGTAGTTCCAGTTATTTTCTGTCTACAGGGGTATTATATGTAACACCCAACTGTAGTTCCAGTTATTTTCTGTCTACAGGGGTATTATATGTAACACCCAACTGTAGTTCCAGTTATTTTCTGTCTACAGGGGTATTATATGTAACACCCAACTGTAGTTCCAGTTATTTTCTGTCTACAGGGGTATTATATGTAACACCCAACTATAGTTCCAGTTATTTTCAGTCTACAGGGGTATTATATGTAACACCCAACTGTAGTTCCAGTTATTTTCTGTCTACAGGGGTATTATATGTAACACCCAACTGTAGTTCCAGTTATTTTCTGTCTACAGGGGTATTATATGTAACACCCAACTGTAGTTCCAGTTATTTTCTGTCTACAGGGGTATTATATGTAACACCCAACTATAGTTCCAGTTATTTTCAGTCTACAGGGGTATTATATGTAACACCCAATTGTAGTTCCAGTTATTTTCTGTCTACAGGGGTATTATATGTAACACCCAGCTATAGTTCCAGTTATTTTCTGTCTACAGGGGTATTATATGTAACACCCAACTGTAGTTCCAGTTATTTTCTGTCTACAGGGGTATTATATGTAACACCCAACTGTAGTTCCAGTTATTTTCTGTCTACAGGGGTATTATATGTAACACCCAACTATAGTTCCAGTTATTTTCTGTCTACAGGGGTATTATATGTAACACCCAATTGTAGTTCCAGTTATTTTCTGTCTACAGGGGTATTATATCTGATTTTCAATGCTATTATTTATAGCAGTTGACTGTAGTTACAGTTAATTTCTGCATTTGGGATTTCTACAATTTCTAATAAATAAATAAATAAATGTTTATATCACAACTACAACAGATTCAGAAATATACTGAAGATTTGAGACTAATCTGTTGGAGAATAAGGTGCTAACTTTCCTAAAACACTTGATATTCCATTGACCACAGGAAGCATTTATTTTATGGCCATTGCTCTTGCTAGAGAAGGGTTTAACCTTGTGAGGGCTCCATGTCAGGTTTTATTCTCAGGATGGGCTCCTTTTTTGAGGGAATGTTTTATTGTTGGATGCTCTTCCTATTGACATCCCTTATCTCACCGTCTTATGACACACAAGGAAATGGTGTACCTATTCTAAACCAAACACACACCAATTACCATCCCATCTTATGACACAGTGACATGGTGTACTTATTCCAAACCAAATCAAACCAATTACCATCCCAGTCTTATGACACTCAGGAATATGGTGTACCTACTCCAAACCAAATACAAATTACCATCCCAGTCTTATGACACTCAGGAATATGGTGTACCTACTCCAAACCAAATACAAATTACCATCCCAGTATTATGACACTCAGGAGTATGGTGTACCTATTCCAAACCAAATCAAACCAATTATCATCCCAGTCTTATGACACAGGAAAATGGTGTACCTATTCCAAACCAAATACAAATTACCATCCCAGTCTTATGACACTGAGGAATATGGTGTACCTATTCCAAACCAAATACAAATTACCATCCCAGTCTTATGACACTCAGGAATATGGTGTACCTATTCCAAACCAAATACAAATTACCATCCCAGTCTTATGACACTCAGGAGTATGGTGTACCTATTCCAAACCAAATACAAATTACCATCCCAGTCTTATGACACTCAGGAATATGGTGTACCTACTCCAAACTAAATACACACCAATTTTATTCTAATAAATAAATGTTAACATCAACTGCTACAGATTCTGAATAATTTGGAAGATGTGAGACTGGTATCTGTTGAGTGAAGGAAACTTTAAATAATAAAATAATAATAATTGTTTCTACATTTGGCACAAGGCCAGCAATTTGAAGGGGAGGGAAAAGTCGACTAAATTGATCCCAGTGCATGACTGGTGCATAATTTAATTGACCCGTAAGGATGAAAGGCAAGGCTAACCTCGGTGGGATTTTAACTCAGAACATAAAGGGCCGTAACTAAATACTGCAAAGCATGTTGTCCAACACTCTAAATAATGAAAACTTTAGTAGAGTATGGCTATATTATAAAGAATCAGGGCCTGACAGTTGAACTGTTGCCATTTCAACAGCTAGTTCTACACACACACACACACACACACACACACACACACACACACACACACACACACACACACACACACACACACACACACACACACTTGTGCCACCATATCCGTATTTACAATGTATGTATTTATTCCCTATAGTGGTTCAACAGAGATTGATAAAATAGGTAGTGGTGTTGATGTGATCAACTAAATAAACCCCTGGCTTAGTTGTAGTCTATCTAGACTGAAACCAATAAAAGACTTAAACCAATTATAATAAAGATGTAGGGTGGGGGGGTAAGGGCGGAGTTGATGAGCTGTCACTTTTAATTGACATTGCTCTAATTATTAACGAGGCTTTCATCTCTCTCAAATTTAGGATTATTTTCTTTTTTTGTGCATAAATTATGTCTTAATTTAATCTTATTGCTGAAATGTACACACACACGCACACACCCATGGCTGTACATGCACACACACCTGTATACATACGTACACACACACACACCTGTACACGTACACACACACACACACACACACCTGTACACGTACATACACACACACACACACACACACACCTGTACACGTACACACACACGCACACACCTGTACACGTACATACACACACACCCACGGCTGTACATGCTAACACACACACACACACACCTGTACACACACACACACACACCTGTACACACACACACACACATCTGTACACATACTCACAGCTTTACACACACACACACCTGTAATGCACACACAAGATATATATATATATATATATATATATATATATACTCTTGTATATATATATATCATCATCATTTAATGTTTATTTTCCATGCTAGCATACTAATACACACCCATATATGTGTGCACCTATGTATGTACACACAAATGCACACCTATATATGCATATATATATATATATACTTATACACATATACTCGCATGTTATGTAATTTCAAAGGAAGCCAGCTAAGCCTGCGTAGATATGAGCAGTAAATTTAATACACATATGTATACACACACACACATATATACATGCATACACACACACACATATATATATATAAATATATATATATATACTAACATACATACACCTATACATATATACACTAACATACATACACACACATGCATACACATATACATATACACTTACATACACACTTACATCCATACACACATATAGTATAGAGAAAATCATATAATTGAAATAGCAGTATTGTTTAATTATTTTATTTTCTAATTAATTAAATTATACCTAATTAGTGAAATAATTATACTACCAACTATGTATTAGATAGTATAGTATGAGGGCTGGCTGAATAGTTCATAGGCTGACTAAGATACTCTCATGGAATGACCAAATGAGGTTTATTTCCCAACATAGAACCTGAAATGAGACAATGCAGTTATTATTTAAAAGATTTGAAATTAATGCATATAAGATTTCACAGCTCTAGCGTCAATCCTTCATAGGCTGACCAAGATACTCTCATGGAATGACTAAATGAGGGTTATTTTTCAACATAGTCCCTGGAAAGAAACAATGCAGTTATTAATAAGTAAGAGTTGAAATTAATGCACATAAGATTTCACAGCTCTAGCATCACTCTTTTATAGTCAGCCTATGAACTTTTCAGCTGACTTTCATAGTTTTAACCTTTCATTACTCAACTGACTGAACCCCCCCTCCCTGTTCTATCATTAAAGAATATCATAATTTTATGCAAGAACATTTAAGTTGTGCTCCAAATACTAACATAATAATAGGAAAGATGATTATAAGAGGTTGCTGTAAAGTTCCTGGTTTTAGGTAAAATAAAATACAGGAGGATCAATTAATTATGATTTTATTCAACATATTCCTCACTCAGATTCACACACTTATTGCAGCAGTCCTTCAGTTTTTCTAAGCCCTGTAAAAAGAACTCAGAAGGTTGAGGCTCCAACCAGGCCTCTTAAATACCCTGAACTTTTCAGGACTCTCTCATATATTACCAAATCCCTTCAAATTCTTGAATATTTTCAGAAACATTACATGAGAATCACAGGCAGTCTCTTTCATTGGAAGAATATACTGCCTGTGTGTAGTCTACCCTTTTGTGACCATATTTCTAACAAGTATATACTGCCTGTGTCTTTTGTCAAGATAATTAAGAGTTTTTGATAATAAGATAACTATGAATTTAATAATTGTTTCTGCTTTTGACACATGGTCTGTAATTTGAAAGGTAAGTGGGCAAAGCCAAGTAAATCAACCCCAAAGCTTTACTGGTACTTTATCAACCCTGTTAGGATGAAAGCAGACCCCACTTCAGCAGGATTTGAACTCAGCGCATAAAGTGTTGTAACTATATGATGCTCTGCCAATCTATCACTCTCATTATGAATTTAATAATAATGGAATTTAATAATAATGGAATTTAAATTTGAATGGTTTAACCCTTTACTTACCAACCTAGCCAAAACTGGCTCTGGTTCTATGAAATAAAACCAACCATTTTAAAAGTTTGCAATTTAAGTTAAAATCTTCCACCATAATTTTATATTAGAACATTACATCAAGTTACTATCTTAATAAAGAAATAATTAATAATTGTTTCTATTTAGGCACAAGGCCAGCAATTATCCTAGTGCATTACTGGTACTTTATTTTATCGACCCCGTAAGGATGAAAGGCAAAGTTAACCTCGGCGGAATTTGAACTCAGATCATAAAGGGACGTAACTATGCTGGAAAGCATGGCGTCCGACCCTCTACCGATACTGCCAATACACCGCCTAAAGAAATAATTAATAATGTTTAGTAAATACCTCAAAATTCTTCATTAATTAATTAAAATAGAGTATCTTTCATTAGATATGTAGTCATGAAAGGGTTGAATGAGGTAGTTTATGCCAGATTGTTGATAGTTCAATAGTTTAAAGTATATACTGCTGCCCATATACTATTTAGTATACCAGCTGAAAATATTGATCAGCCTAGTCTTTACAAAGTGTTTTGTGTGTTGAAACTGATACATGACAGTTTTTATAACTATGATGGTAAATATTAAGCATTTATTACATTAGTTATATCAATAACTTTATATAACTGTGGTTGTAACACTAACTATATACAGCTGTGGTTGTAACACCATATATAGCTGTGGTTGTAACACTAACTTTATATAACTGTGGTTGTGACACTAACTTTATATAGCTGTGGCTGTGACACCATATGTAGCTGTGGTTGTGACACCATTTATAGCTGTGGCTGTAACATCATATATAGCTGGTTGTAACATCATATATAGCTGGTTGTAACATCATATATAGCTGGTTGTAACATCATATATAGCTGGTTGTAACATCATATATAGCTGTGGTTGTGACACCATATATAATTGTGGTTGTGACACCATTTATAGCTGTGGTTGTGACATCATATATAGCTGTGGTTGTGACACAATATGTAGCTGTGGTTGTGACACCAAATATAACTGTGGTTGTGACACCAAATATAACTGGTTGTGACACCATTTATAACTGTGGTTGTGACACCAAATATAACTGGTTGTGACACCATTTATAGCTGTGGTTGTGACACCATTTATAGCTGTGGTTGTGACACCATTTATAGCTGTGGTTGTGACACAATATGTAGCTGTGGTTGTGACACAATATGTAGCTGTGGTTGTGACACCATTTATAGCTGTGGTTGTGACACCATTTATAGCTGTGGTTGTGACACCATTTATAGCTGTGGCTGTGGCACCATTTATAGCTGTGGTTGTGACACCATACATAGCCCCTGGTAGGATAGACTTGTGTGTGTTGTCCCTGGTAGGACAAACTTGTGTGTGTGAGGTCTTTGATAAGGACTGACTTGTGTGTGCATGTGTAACTCATAACAACAGTAATGATAATCCATACAATCCAATCTTCTTCCTTGTCAATGTTTTGTCATATTTTCCTTCTCTGCCGTAGTTTCTCAATGTTATATGTATGCATCTATCTAAAAAGAGAAAGACTAAGAATTATAGAGAGAGATCGCTAAATCGCCTAATGCGGTCCCTAGGGCATTGAAAATTTGAAATTTTTTTGCTTAGAACACTCCCTGAAACATAAGTATTACATGTGTAAAGTTTGAAAAGTCGGTTGGGTGCTTCTCTTATTTTAGGGATTCAAACTCACACACACACAGACAGACATCCTCAGTTATATATATATAGATTGCTTAAGGAAGTTTAGTTGCCTGGCTGACTATTGTTCACCTTAGCTGTATGGTTATATGACACACTCTCCTTTCACACATACACTGACACAGTCAGACAAACACACACACATACATACAGACACACACATACATACAGACACACACATACATACAGACACACACATACATACAGACACACACATACATACAGACACACACATACATACAGACACACACATACATACAGACACACACATACACACAGACACACACATACATACAGACACACACATACACACACACACATACATACAGACACACACACACACATACAGACACACACACAGACACACACACAGACAGACATACACACACACATCTTAACGGAATGCATATCAGCCCCCCCCCCCCTTCACACACACATCATCATCTCATCGTCGCCATCATCATCATCATCATCATCACCATTGTCATCACCACCATCATCGTCATCACCACCATCTTCACCAATGTCATCACCACCATCATCATCATCATCACCAATGTCACCACCACCACCATCATCATCATCACCATCATTATCACCATTATCATCATCATCATCACCAATGTCATCACCACCACCATCATCATCACCACCATCATCATCATTATCACCATTATCATCATCATCACCAATGTCATCATCACCAATGTCATCATCATCACCATCATCATCACCAATGTCATCACCACCATCATCATCATCGTCATCACCATCATCATTGTCATCACCATCATCACCACCATCACCACCACCACCACCACCACCACCACCACCACCACCACCACCACCACCACCATCATCATCATCACCACCATTATCATCATTGTCATCCGCTTCTTTTGGCAAAATCTTATAATTTTCTCACCAATTCAGACAAAATATGAGGGACTTCTCTACATGTATGGTTGACTTAAAGATGGCGGCCAAACTTGCCACAAATTCTCTCTCTTCTCTCCACTTGACTTAAAGATGGCGGCCAAACTTGCCACAAACTCTCTCTCTTCTCTCCACTTGACTTAAAGATGGCGGCCAAACTTGCCACAAACTCTCTCTTCTCTCCACTTGACTTAAAGATGGCGGCCAAACTTGCCACAAACTCTCTCTTCTCTCCACTTGACTTAAAGATGGCGGCCAAACTTGCCACAAACTCTCTCTCTTCTCTCCACATTTGCCCTTTCTTATGTACTTGATTACCTCATAGAAATAAACCTAGTTTTGTTTTCATTTTATTTCATTCCTTCCATATACTCTACCAATTGTGTTGTTATCTCTGTTAAACTTTTACATATATATATATATATATATATATATATATATATATATATATATATATATATATATATATATATATATATATATATATATATATATATATATATATATATATATATATATATATATATATATATATATATATATATATATATGTGTGTGTGTGTGTGTGTGTGTGTGTATATATATATATATATACTAGTTCATTATCATTAGTTCTATACATAAAAAGATATACACCAACCTGTTCTATAAAAGAATGGAGGAGTGATTGTCTTTGTTATTTGTAGTAGTAGTAGTAATACAAGTAGTAGTAGTAGTAGTAATAATACAAGTAGTAGTAATACAAGTAGTAGTAGTAGTAGTAATAGATCTAGCCAAACTAATCTAACCAGTTAGAATGATTAAAGCAAGCCCCCTCCTCCCCCAAGACCCATTCTTGATAGTCTTTGAATTGCTGGAAACTAAAACTGTTGTTGTTATTATCTATTAATAATTAGCAGTCAATTCTATAGTTTTATTTGTTTTCAAAAGTTATTTATTTCTCAATCAGTTTTGTAATGACCTTGAAGTTTGGGCCAGAGAAATCTGGGAGAATTTCTATTAGAATTAACCTTATTTTTTTGGTATTTATTCATTTGTGTGGTTTGTGGCCATACTGGAGTACCTCTATGGTTATTGGTGGTGGTGGTGATGTTATGAGACTCACACCTACATAGGTATAGCCTGTCATGAGTTTGTTCTCATCAGAGGTTTCTTGGTTGTCTGGTTTGGTCTAGCAGTTTGGCTGTTGGTCTCACTATTATAAGGTCCTGGTTGTGGCCTGGCCTAATAGTTTGCCTGTTGGTCTCACTATTATAAGGTCCTGGTTGTGGCCAGGCCTAGTAGTTTGGCTGTTGGGCTCACTATTATAAGGTCCTGGTTGTGGCCAGGCCTAGTAGTTTGGGTGTTGGGTTCACTAGCTTAAAGACTGACCAGTGTGTGGTATAGTGTGTAGACTGACCAGTGTATGGGGTAGACTAATGGTTAGAGATGTTTACTTCTAACTTACTTAAAAAAGAGATCTTGCTTATTTTTTTTTTAAATCTGAGTCATCAACTAACTGCTGCTGCTGCTACTACTACATAGTCATATACCACACCTAGTGATTTAATAAACAAAACCTTTCAACTTTGCCCTCTCTATTTGTCATTTCCTCTGTCAGTTCCATTTCTTCTCTCAAATCTATTTTTAACTCTTTTAATACCAAACCACTTGAAACCCTGTCTCTGGCTCATTGATACAAAACTATTTGAACACATCACAATCACTGTCATCATCATGATTTAATGTTATTTTCCTTCCTAGCAAGGGCTGGGTGTGCCATGATAGATCAAGTCAGTATTCACTGATCTCTCAGGCGAGCTAGGTTCTGCATCTTGCTTACATACCTTCCCAAACTCTGCAGCAGATACCTTTTATCATGGCCCCATCATAATTTTCTGTAAGTATCTTGGTTATGTTCCAAAACCAACTTAACCCTTTAGCATTCACATTATTTTATATATACTATTATATTTTCATGGTAAAGGCTTTACGTCACATAAATATCTCACATAATTTCGAATCTGTGAGATTTTGAAAGTATTTATTTTGAGAACAATACCTTAACATCAGTTTGAGTGACCAGTTACAGCCAGTTTCAACAGAAAGAGGTAGAGAATTCTGGCCGGTTTTGGCTGGTTCGAACACTAAAGGGTTAATAACAAGAAAGTTAGCTATATTACTAAATTTATTGCAAATCATAGTGTCTTTCATTAGAAATATAGTAATGAAAGAGTTAAACAATCTCATTATGTATTGAAACCCACAAACTAGTTTTTATTTTTGGAGTTTGCTGTATATTTTGATACAATGTTGAAATCATCATCATCATCATCATCATCACTGTTTGATGTCCATTTTTCCTTGCTGGCATGGGTTAGATAAAATAGAACTTGTAAATTATTTAGCAGAGGTGATGAGATTAAAGTTCTAGCTTGAAGCCATATTAAAATTACTGTACATTGTTCTTTGTTGTAAGACTTGATATCTCTTCCTTCTTTGTGTATAGCTGTTAAACAGTTATTGTCCCTCCTACATCATGGTTCAATGACTTAGGAAGTACATGGTGACACATTGGCAGTCATTAGGGCATTTGGATTAAATACATTTTCCGCATTTGTTCTGGCTCTTAGCACTTTCAATTAAAATCTCACTGAGGTCAACTCTATTTTTCTCTTTCTGTTGGGTTGATAAATAAAGTACCAACCAATGTGGTATATTAACAGAATTGTTAGAAGCTCAGACATAATGACTTGTGGTATCTCTTTTGGCTCTGTGGATTCTGAATATAAATTCTGCTCCTGTTAATGGGAAACTGGGGATATGGTAGGACTGGTTATTAAAACCTCCAAGAAACCTTATTAAATGCAATCTCAACAGAAACTGGCTAAACCAGCAATGTGAGAACCATAACAATAACAACATTCAGAAGTACACCCAGCTCTTATAGAATTATATGTCTATATGTAAAAATTCTGCTATCAACAATATCTTCATCATTTTTATGTCTGGGTTATCACAATTCAAGTCATCAGACTTACTGCCCTCTGTTTATTCCATTTTTGGTATGGTTTCTGTGGATGTTGTTCCTTTACAGAGTGCCATGTCCTCAACAAGACTAAACAGTCCTATTCACCTTATGTTATCTGCTTATTTGCCAATCACCTTACACAGTGTACTGAGTAAACACTAAGCTGTTATTGTGTTTATAGTCTTTTGTTTTTTCCAAAACATCTGTAAGGATTTAGCAGAAAATGTCTAAAAATAGGTTTGTTAATTGAAATGTTTATAATATCTTTACTTGTGGACAGATTATGAAAATGTTCAGTATTAGGGTAAAGGTTTTAATTTTTCATATGATGCAGTCATGGCATTGTTTTGTACTTTTTGCAAATGTCTTGTTTATGTGGCTTCATGTGGTACAGGATATTAAGAATTAACCTAAAAAGGTTTATGATTTTGACACCACAAAATAAATCACCATCACCATCCATCCACTTTCTATACTGGCATGAAGAGTTTCCTCTGAGGCTCTGCAATGCGCCACTTTCGGTGCTCCAGGGAAAGTGATTCCCCCAGGTACTGGGGGAATCA
>OZ024751.1:24831364-24853864 GCA_964016885.1 Eledone cirrhosa
TATGAGCAGCCAGTTATGACTGTTTTATGTTCTAAACTACTATATATACTTGTGTATGTTACACCTGTAGATAAGTCATTTGTATACACAAGTATATAGTGTTGTAGTTTGCTTGAAGCTTTGTGGAATATGAAAAGTAGGTATGACTTTGAAGCCACTGACCAAGATACTCTCATGGAATGACCAAATGAGGTTTAGTTTTCAACATAAAAAAAAACAAAAACAATGCAGTTATTAACAAAAAGAGTTGAAATTAATGCATGCAAGATTTCACAGCTCTAGCATAAGTCCTTCATAGTCAGCCTATGAACTTTCCAGCTTACAATGTAAATAACCACCACATGATTCATCCATGTGGTGGTTATTTACATTGTACTTTTGTGGCAAAGAGTGTAACTTGAGTCAACTCAGTGTGTCAGTCATTAGGTTATATACGTGTCCTAATTGTCACTTGAATATATTGTATTTTTAAATTAGTTGTAAACATCAAACACTACTTTAATCATCCTCTGCTTTCCATGCTGGCATGGGTCAGACTAGTCATTAACCCTCTAGTATTTACATTACTCTATATATACTATTGTATTTTTATGGTAAAGGCTTTACCTCACATAATATCGAATCTATGAAATTTTTACATTTATTTTCATAACAGTACCTTAACATAAGTATGAGCAGCCAGTTACAGCCGGTTTGAACAGAAAGTGGTGAGAGAATTCTGGCCACATACGGCCGGTTTAAATGTTAATGGGTTGAGGTCTAAATTAGTTGTTAATTGATGTTACTTCTCTCCCAAATGGAGTAGAGGACTGTTTCACTCAATTGTTATCCTTTCTAGCACCAACTATTTCATCATGGCACTAATATTGAAGATGGTGCAATCGCCTCAGCAAAACTAAACAATGCTCCTATGTTGTCTCTGTTCAATCACCAGTCACTTTACAGAGTATACATGGTGTATTTATTATGGCACCAACACTAGTGAGGATGTCTTAACTCTCAACCCTGTCTCGGCCAGTTTATCACTTTACTGAGTGTACTTGGTACATTTTATGACACCAACACTAGAGAGGTCCTCTTAACTCCATCTCAGATAGTTTGTCATTTTACAGAGTATAGTGGTACATTTTATGGCACCAACACTGGAGAGGTTGTCTTGTCCTCTCAACTCCGTCTCAGCCAGTTTGTCACTTTACAGAGGACACATGGTGTATTTTATCATGGCACCAACACTAGAGAGGTTGTCATGCCTTCTCAACCCTGTCTCAACCAGTTTGTCATTTTACAGAGTATACATGGTGTATTTTATGGCACCAACCCTAGAGAGGTTGTCTTGATCCTGATAATCTGAAATTATTTTGATGTTGAAATTTTACATTGATTTTTGTTTATTTTCTGTGTGTTTAGGTTAATGGCATATCCTACATTTTAAACGTGACCACAACATGTAAACAACCTGCATTCATTCAAGAGAGCCACTTTCTCCGCATTCCAATAAATGATAATTACTTTGATAAGATGCTACCATACTTCCACGATGCATTCCAATTCCTTGGTAAGAATTATTTCTCTTTACATTATTCTGTCTATACCTGTTGTATAATTTAATCCTTTCATTACCATATTTCTAATAAAAGAGACTACCTACGATTATTGAAGAACTTTAGTAATAAAGCTGATTTTGTTATTATTAAATTACTGTTTGGAACATAACTTAACAAGGTTCTTAGATAAAATTATGATGGAAGGCTTTTAAAGGGCATCCAGCTGTAGAAACCAAGCTAAAATCAGTTCTGTATGAGTAAGTCATGGGCACCTGACCCAGTGAAAATATAAATCACTACCATCAGCATCATCATCATCATATGTCTATTTTCCATGCTTGTATGGGCTAGACAGCTATTGTGTGCAGCGGCAGAATTGGTCAGGTGAATATGTTCTGTTCTCATATGCCTTGTTTTAGCATGGTTTCTATGGCTGGATGCCCTTCCTAACATCAACCACTTTACAGCGTATACTGGGAGCATGGTTTCTATGGCTGGATGCTCTTCCTAACACCAAATATTTTACTGTGTGTACTGGGAGCATTTTATTGTGACTCCAACACTACTTCGTTACAGGGTGGACTGGGTGTTTTATAGTGGCACCAGGACTACATGAAGAAAACATATGTCTTGCTATTATTATATTTATCTGCACTGTGATGACTATATTTTGAAATATATATATTTACTTGTTTTATTTTTATTTCCTCAGACAAAGTGAGAGAGGCTAATGGTTGTGTACTAATCCATTGCCTGGCTGGTATCTCTCGTTCACCAACGCTGGCAATAGCCTATGTTATGAGGCATCTAAAGATGTCTTCAGATGATGCATACAGGTATATTATGCCAGATATATTATTATTATTATTATTATTATTATTATTATTATTATTATTGGCAGTATCGGTAGAGGGTCGGACACCATGCTTTGCGGCACAGAGTTACGGCCCTTTACGTTCTGAGTTCAAATCCCGCCATGATTAACTTTGCCTTTCATTCCTACAGGGTTGATAAAATAAAGCACCAGTAATGCTCTGGGGTCGATTTAATTGACTTTCCCCTCCCCCAAATTCGCTGGCCTTGTGCCTATATTAGAAACCATTATTTATTGAGAATAAGGGCGGTGGATTGGCAGTATCGGTAGAGGCTCGGGCGCCATGCTTTCCAGCATAGTTACGTCACTTTACGATCTGAGTTCAAATCCCGCCGAGGTTAACTTTGCCTTTCATCCTTTCGGGGTCGATAAAATAAAGTACCAGTAATGTACTGGGATAATTGCTGGTCTTGTGCCAAAAGTAGAAACAATTATTTATTGAGAAGCACACTTGTTCTATTTCTGTTCTTTCGTTGTTTGTTATTTTTAAATTATTGTCATCATCATCGTCATCATCATCCTAACACTAACTTAAATTTATCTTTAACCCTTTAGCATTTAAACCGGCCATATCCAGCCAGAATTATCTCACCTCTTTCGGTTCAAACTGGCTGTAACTGGCCACTCATACTAATATTAAGGTATTATTCTCAAAATAAACACTATCAAAATCTCATAGATTCGATATTATGAGAGATAATTGTGTGAAATAGTGTTCATCATGAAAATACAATAGTAAACATGTTGTTGGATAGATTCTACCTGTAATTCAATGACGGCCCAAGTATGTCACCTATTGCATCAAGCTGATTCTGTCCAAGAATTACATTAATGGTACATGTGTCTGTGGAATACTCAGCCCTTTACATTGTATTACAAGATGAATGTCAAAGGCTCTGCTTGAGTACTGGTCAGCCTGGACGGCATGTCCAACTTTTTCAAGAAAGCAGATGTTAAATGACGAAGATGATGATGATGATAAATTCTTTTTGAGAAATACAATTAAGGGTCCCAGTAATTGTGGAATACTCAGCCACTGATGCTGTAATACAAAACTGAATGTACATATTGTGTCATAGTGAATCTCCCTGAACATTAGTTTAAAGTGCACATGTCTGTAATACCCTATGAGTATGTAGTTCAGTTGAAACAACTGAATGTTTATCGTTAAAACTGACAGAAGATCTGTTATTGTTAGTAATGTGAAGGCACATAGTGTTGTGGAACAGGCACTGCATTTTGTTCTTGAGCAAGACTCTTCATTTCATGATGCTCCAGTTATCTGAAAGCAAAATTAGTACCAGCAGAAGTAGTAGCTAGGTTTAACCCCTGCAACAGACAGGAGGGGGATTCCTTTCATGATAGGACCGGGCCCTCTATCATTAAAACATCTGAAAAACCTCCTATGCAATGTAACCATGTGTAGGGCCAGCTAAATCTATGTAGTTGTGAGATGTGACAACAACAATAATAACATTGTCAATATAGAAATAAATGTAATTTTGGTGAGTTATATTTTCAGTTAAATATATGTTTACCTCTGAACGCCTTGCTTCCCTGTGTATGGGTACATATTAAATCTCCGATGTCTGGCAACTGACTTGGTAGACACCCATAAGATTGTTAACTATCCTTCCAACAACAACCCTGAGCACCTTTTTAATTCCATGTGTCTAATACTCGTGGACATGCCAACAAAATCAGAAAACAGTACAGCTCCCATGACTTTCAGAAACATTTTTTCACACTCAGAGTTGCTGAAGCATGGAACAAACTACCTGCATCAGTTGTTAGCTGTCGAGACACTGTCTCCTTCAAAATTTCCATGCTTCCTGAAATTCACCAATACTACACCTAATATTCCCCCTCCATACACACGCATGTGTGTCTGTGTGTGTATATCATGACTCATACACTGTTCACTTTCCTGGCATTTGTACATTATTCTATGTACTATACATGCACCTTTGATGAATTGTAGTGCACATGAGCACTGTACACATTCATTTTCATTATTATTATTATTATTATAATCTTATGTATTAGGAAGATTTTGTGTTTTGTTTTGAAATTATCTGCTATGGACTCTCATTTCTTTATTTTGGATTCTAATTTCAGATATGTTAAGGCCAAGCGTCCAACCATTTCTCCAAACTTTAACTTTTTGGGACAATTGCTTGAATATGAAAAACAGTTAAGAGAAGATCAAGAGAAAGCTCAGAAGCTTGCTGAAACATCAGGAAAAACTATCGATGTGTCTCGTGGAGGGCAGTTTGCCATGGATTTATGCAGTAGCCCTGTCTCACCAATTCCTAAAGTACATCGAACTTGTGCTAGCATGACACCAGCTCTATGTTTGCCAGTGACCCGACCGTCTCTGACAACAACAACAACAACAACAACAGCAGCAGCAACAGCAGCTTCACCAGAAGCCACTATATCTCCTCTTGTTTCTCCCACGTCTGTTGAGGAAGCTGATTCTATGCACAAAATAGTATCTACTAGTGGCTCGACGGCGGTCCCCTGTCTTTCTAAGCCTCCATCTATCTCTTGCACTAGCCCTAGCAGCACTACTGCTATTACTACAACTACGATGACTGTTACTGCTCCATCTACCATCACTAATACCTCCATTAAAACCTGTTCAAAGTTAACATTATCTCCTCCTTCACGACCACAGACATTCACAAGCCTGCCTTTTAAGAGAACAATACTTCCCACTTCAATTTCTTCACCCCTTATACTGTCACTTTCTCCTACTGCTGCTCTGGCAAAACTGAATTTTAGTCAGAATAGTGTCGAAACTATGGAAACACTGGAAACGGTAACTGTTGAAAATAATCTTCAGATACACAAATTTCCAACTACCTCATTGGACAAACTTAGCTTCACACCATGCTTTGCCAAGGACGAGGCAGATAATGCCAGTTGCAGCAATGTCATTAATAAGGACAGTGATGTCAGTGATAGTAGTACTACTACTACTAATACTACTACTACTACTATTACTACTACTACTACTACTACTACTACTAATACTAATACTACTCCTGTCACGACTATTACCACTATTACTAGCACTACTCCTCTTGCCACAACTTGCATGACAGTGAGGCCACGAAACACTGCTGTCAAGAGATGCAAGTCCTCATCTCTTTCTTCTTCTTCATCATCTTCCTCCTCGACCTCTACAAGTGACGTCACCGAGAGCAAATTCATTGAGCCTCTATCACCCAGTTCATCAGGTAGCAGTTCAACGTCAAGCTCTGCAGTCACCTCACCCACAACTGCTAACTCTTCAAAGGTTATACTTCGCTCAAGAGAGAATCGCGCCAAACGACCATTAGTCCGCCCCAACAGCATCGCATTCTCCACTTACCCGACATTCGATTTGGGTTCCGATTGCCAGGAGTCTCCAGGATCTAGCAGTACAACTTCTCAAGATGACACGTCGGAAGCATATCTATTGCACAATGGCAAGAAATCGAAGCCTTCAGAATCAGGTGGCCATTGGCCTTATGGTCGCTACTCCGAGCGACATGTCTACAAACAGATCGCCGCTGCCATGGAAAGTGCCATGGTTCGAACGCACGTGTTTGAAAATTCTCGAAAATCTCGTAGTCTGGATGATATCTTGACTTCTGAAGAGGATCCGTCTGAATTAGACTGTTCTTGTTCCCCGCTCGACAAGTTACCTCGGCGGTGTGGAGCAAGTGCCGATATTTACTCGAAGGGTATCTTTGAGAATCTCTCTTGTCGTATCCGAGGTTCGTCGGATTCTTACCAGTCAAGCAGCAGCATTTCCTCAAGTGGCAGTCACAGTTCACTACATGGAAGTCTAGAAATCATTCAGGTATCATAAGACAAAACACACTTTCAACATTTTTCTGGGTTTTTTTTTTTTTTTTTTTTTGTTTTGTTTTTGTTATGTGTATCAGGATGTTCACCTCTCACCTTCCTTTTGGTTTATTATCATTATTGTCTGTGTGTGTGTGTGCATGAGCAAACCCCACCACCACCACCACCACCACCAACCTGCTTATTATTATCATTACTATTGCTGTGGATTGGCAGTATCGGTAGCGAGCCAGACGACATGCTTTGCAATATAGTTACGGCCCTTTATGATCTGAGTTCAAATCCCGCCGAGGTTAACTTTGCCTTTCATCCTTACGGGGTCGATAAAATAAAGTACCAGTAATACACTGAGTAATTGCTGGCCTTGTGCCTAAATCAGAAACCATTATTATTAATATTAGGGCAGTGGATTGGCAGAATTGGTAGAGCGTCGGACTGAGTGCTTTGCAGCGTTCAGTTACATCCCTTTACAATCTGACTTGAAATTCCGCCAAGGTCAACTTTGCCTTTCATCCTTCCAGGGTTTATAAAATAAAGTACCAATTAATTACTGGTGGTTGATTTGATTTGCTCCTCAACTTCCCCACACTCCCCCTCCCCCTAAAGTAGATAATTATTGTTTTATTTTATTTTATTTTATTTTATTTAAAAAATTTTTTTTGTTGTTAATTTTTTAATTTAAAGAAATGTTTATACTTGTTTATTGTTTCTACCCCCACCCCCTCTCCATTTCCCCTATTTTATTAATAAGCACCCCTTCCCACCTTTGTCCTGATACAATATTTGGAGTTTATTTAATGAACTGTAGGAGACTTGTCTAATAATTCTAGGAAATTATTAGTATTTTTTGTTTATTTTTATTTTTCAATTCAATTCATATCACTGCTTCAGACGAGCTGTGTCTCTTGTTAAATACACGGCTATATATATATATATATACACACACACGTACATATATGTGTATATTTATATGACAGACTTGCAAATTTAAGTGCACACACACAGCTATTTACAAACACACACACATTATATACATATATATATATATGATGATATATGTATGTATATATATATATTTGTATATAAGACAGACTTGTAAATTTTAACCAGTTCTATACGTAAATATACGTATATACATGCATATATATATATATGTATGTATATATAAAGACAGACTTGTAAATTTAAACTAGAAAACACACTCCCATATATATATCTATACATACATACACACACAGATACATACATTTGTTTGAGTGAAAGACATTGATATCAAATATAATCTATTATGTATAACGTAATAATAATAATATTGACATGTCTTGTATTTTTTGAAATCATCGGTAAATGATTCCGACAAAAACAGAACGAAACTGTATATTAGAACCTTTTTTTGTTTGGTTTGGTTTTTGGAAACAATGTGTTTTATTTTCATAAAGTTTCTTTGATGTTCTTGGTGATTGTTGCGAGTGTTAGCAATTAAAAAGGAACATTCCAATATCTAAACCCGTTTATTTTTATTTAACCCAATGACCTCTTATTATTGTTATTATTATTATAGTGAATGAAGTAACCTTTAGGGTGGTGAATTTTTTTATGAATTACTTCCCTTAACACTGTATTATGTATTAAGGGGAGATTACTCTATCAGCGACATAAGGTGCCTAGAGCATGCAGAAGGTTAATTACTTTTAACTTTTAACGTCCTGTACCACATGAAACCACATCAACAAGACATTCTTGTAAACTACAATGATTGCATTACATAAATCCTTTAGTATTTACATTACTGTATATATACTATTATATTTTCATGGTAAAGTCTTTATCTCACATAATATCAAATCTATGAGATTTTGATATTATTCATTTTGAGAACAATACCGTAATATCAGTATGAGTGGCTGTTTACAGCTGGTTTGAACAGAAAGAGGTGAGAGAATTCTGGCCTGATATGGCCAGTTTGAATGCTAAAGAGTTAAATATGTAAGTCTTTATGTTAGTTTACTGCAAATCTTCACAATGATCTGTCCACTAGTAAACATACTATTAACATCTGAATTAACAGGTTTGTTTTCAGATATTTTATGTTAAATCATTACAGGATGCTTGAGTTAATCAATAATAACCTGTTATATATATATGAGGGTGAGGAGGCTGAAAAGTTCCTGGCTTTGGGTAAAAGAAAATACAAGAGGATCAGTTAATTTTGATTTTATTCAACATATTCTCCTCTCAGATTGACACACTTATTGCAACAGTCCTTTTTCTAAGCCCTGTAAAAATAACTTGCAAGGTTGGGTCTTCATCCATGCCTCTTAAATACCCTTAAAGCCAGGAACCTTTCAGCACCCCCTCGTAACATAATACAATTTCCCCCATCTCTCTCTCTCGTCTTGTTGGTTGACTTTCATTAATGTTTAATCAATATATTTCATTTTGGAGCAAAAGGGCAATAATAATAATAATAATAAGCCCCAAGACTCAAAAATATGCCCAACATGCAGAAAATGGCACTACTTAGCAGTGCATATATATTACAGAGTACTGTCAATGCAATAATAAAAACTACTAAAACACAACATTGCACATATCTGAGGCACACATCACTGTTATCAATGATGCAGTAACAGCATAGATTAAAAGGGGGCTTAGAGAAAAATGAAGGGAGATGAAGATCACGACAAAGTTGTGCAAAAATGAGTGAGTTTACTGAATAGGTCAGGGATGAGATATACAAAGAAAACATTTAAAAAATTTGTGTAAAACTCATATAAGTAGCTGTGAAAACACACATGATAATAATATTAATGATAGTACAGCTGATATTATACTGAAATGATACAGTTTATAGTTCAAGTTGTAGTTTGGTTTATTTGATATATACCAAAACCCATCAAGAAACTTGAATATATATATATATATATAGTAATAATAATTACGAAGACGAAAATCCAAAGAGGGCTCAATAAGGATCATATATATATATATATATATATCGGAAGATCCCGTAATAGGGTGAAAGCAGAAATTCTTTGCTTAAACTTTAATCTGTACAAATAATATATATATATATGGTGGCTGCCAACTCGTTTTCGAGTACGGCCACTACTTTATATCCATGTAGGAGAACCCCTACCGATGCGCTGAACGAGTGTGACTTTTTAGTCCAGCCAGCGACTTGAAAACTCTGGTACAAACACTACACTTGTGACAATTACTGACACATAGTGCTGGGCCCATGGTACCATGTGACGACAAGTGCAGAGAGATCTCCAGATATAAAGCAATGCCTGTGCCGTGAAGCTTTTATAGTGAGCAAAGGCACTGCACAAAGCCAGTCCCATATATATATACCAGACAAATACAATTCGTCTGAAATCATCATTTGCCTCACACTCAATGATTCTACAGAAATCGTATTTTGTAAATACAAATCTGCATATTAGAGGGGACACAATACCTTACTTAGTGGAACAAGCGGTGTTGTGTGGGAACACAATATATATATTTTATCTCTACCAAAATACAGACACCATAACTGCTATTAACTGAAATGTGTGCACTCTGAAGAACAGCTGGCTGCAGTTGCATTACTGCAATTTGGTAAATTTCATTGAGTGAGCTAGACGTTGGCCAGACACCGCTGACTTAATATCAGCGATCTTCATTACACGTGTGTATATATATATATATATATGTATATATGTATATATATATGTATATGTGTATGTGTATATATATATGTATATATATATATATATATATATGTATATATATATATGGAGGCACATGGCTTAGTGGTTAGAGCATTGGCCTTGCAATCGAAAGGTTGTGACTTCAATTCTCAGACCGGGTGATGTGTTGTTTCCTTGAGCAAGACACTTTGTTTCACATTGCTCCAGTTTACTCAGCTGTAGAAATGAGATGATAGGGACTGGGGTCCATATCACTCCACTGCAAAGTGGACGTGGAGGTGCCACGGCAAAAAAGCACCCAGCACTCACTGTAAATGAGGTTGGTGTTAGGAAGGGCATCCAGCTGTAGAAATCAAGCCAGAATCAGTTCCCGTCCCACCCTTGCAAGCAGGGAAAAGCGGACGTAAAATGAAATGATGATGATGATATATATATTTCATTTCATCATTCATTTCATTTTACGTCCGCTTTTTCCCTGCTTGCAAGGGTGGGACGGGAACTGATTCTGGCTTGATTTCTACAGCTGGATGCCCTTCCTAACACCAGCCTCATTTACAGTGTGGGCTGGGTGCTTTTTTGCCGTGGCACCTCCACGACCACTTTGCAGTGGAATGATAGGGACCGCAGTCCCTATCATCTCATTTCTACAGCTGAGTAAACTGGAGCAATGTGAAATAAAGTGTCTAGCTCAAGGAAACAACACATCACCCGGTCTGAGAATTGAACTCACAACCTTTCGATTGCAAGGCCAATGCTCTAACCACTAAGCCATGTGCCTCCATATATATATATATATAAAATAAGAAGTCTAAAAGAGGAGTTAGCCCTGTGTGGTCTGTGACAACCATCATATTTATCTTGGGGTTGTTTTTGTGGCATATATAAAAATATGTATCTCACATACGTTAAAATATTAATATATAGTAAAAGATAATTTCCATTGCTGTTCAGGTGATATCATGTGTGTGTGTGTGTTACTGATATCTTAAATTACACAGCATGATATTCTAAGAACACTTTAAAAGCATGCCTACATTTGTTTTTGTTTTTCTTTGTTTTTGTTTTTTTTACTTTATATTTGTGTTTTTTGAAAATGTAGCTTTTCAAATTGAGTGGGTTATATATATATACATACATACATATATGTATCTTTTTTTGTTGTTATTTTTTTAGATTAATCTTTCTGTACATATCGCCATTTATATATAAAAATAAACTTAGTGGTCTTAATAGAATGTGCATACTTAACCTACATACAAATGTACATAAAATATACATACACACATACACACATACATATTTACCCTTGGTACATACATATGTATACACTATTGGATGACCATAAACTGTCCAGAATTCCTCCACCCACTGATGGGTTTTGTTTTTCATCCTGCAGGGTGTCCAAAAATCACTCCCCTCCCCATCAAGAAAGCTTGGTGTGGTTGCCTGTTTAGTCATTAATGACCCAATCATGTGGCAGGATGTGGCATGGGCTACATGCATTTGTTTACAAATACTTACATATATACATAATTATACATACATGCAGACATACATGCAGACAAGTGTACATAGATACGCATCTTACATATACATACATTCACTTATATATATATATATATAACGAAGGAAATGTGGTAAGGAACCAGGTGGACCATAACGCACCAAAGTACTCAATACTTAGGGTAGTAGAGTGGGTAATAGGAACGAGTAGGACCCCAACGGCTGAGCTCAAGCCGTTTCGACGGCTAATTCTGGACTAATATATATATATATATAATTATAAGTGGGAAGAGCAAATAAGCTAAAGAGTTAGCTAAATTTATTTCAATGTCTCAACTGGGCAAAACTGGTAAAGTTATATATGTGTTTATACTTATATATATAGTAATAATAATAAATTTGAAGACTAAAATCCAAAGAGGGCTCGATAAGGATAAATATATATCAAATATATAAGAACCGTAGAGCAAATATTTATTAAATCTGTTATTTTAATAAATATATATATATATATATATATATATATGTATATAAATGAAAATGGATGCAGTAAAACCAGTTAGACCATTACTCACCAGCGTACTCAATACTTGGGGTAGTAGAGTGTGGTAATATGTAAGAGCCGGGACACCGACAGCTGAGCTCCAGCCATTTCAACAGCTAGGTCCAAACATATATAAATGCATAGATACAAGTGTATATCCCTACATGTATAACATTCTTCGTATTTGACACAAGATTTCTTTTAAAACCTGTTACTCCTATTTACAAATATAATTGTTTTAAAATTTATCTAAATCTGTTGAAGTTGTCAGCATCATTTTTACCTTCATAGTTTATCTTCTTGTTAGATTCACACCTTAAAGTTTGTTTATTATTCTCTTAAAGGGCAAGACCAACAGAAATTATAGCCCCCCCCCCTCCCCCCAACACCTTTATAATGTTCCCTCTAAGTTATATTTGTGTGTCGTTGTGCAGTTGCTTTCAATTTAGCCCTTTCTTTACCCTACACACTGGCAATAACTTTGAAAATAATTTGGAGGCATTTAGTAATATAACTTTCATCTTTACGGGGTCGATAAAATAAAGTACCAGTAATACACTGGATAATTGCTGGCCTTGTGCCTAAAGTAGAAACAATTATTAATCGCTGGATTGGCAGCATCAGTAGAGCATCAGACGCCATGCTTTGAAGCATAGAGTTACGGCCCTTTACGTTCTGAATTCAAATCCTGCCGAGGTTAACTTTGCCTTTCATCCTTACAGGGTCGTTAAAGTAAAAGCACCAGTAATGCACTGGAGGTAATTGCTGGCCTTGTGTCAAAAGTAGAAACAATTATTGAAGGGTGGTGGATTGTCAGTATCGGTAGAGCGTCAGACACCATACTTTGCAGCATAGTTATGGCCCTTTACGTTCGAGGTTTGCTTTGCCTTTTATCCTTACGAGGTCGATAGAATAAAGCACCAGTAATGCACTGGGTTAATTGCAGGCCTTGTGCCAAAAGTGGAAACAATTATTAATCCTTTAGCATTTACATTACTTTATATTAGTTACTATTTTATTTTCATGGTAAACACTTTACCTCACATAATATTGAATGTATGAGATTTTGAAATCATTTATTTTGAGAAAAATACCTGAACATCAGTATGAGTGGCCAGTTTAAACACAGAGAGGTGAGAGAATTCTGGCCGGATATGGCCAGTTTAAATACTAAAGGGTTAAGTTGGTGTTTGAACCTCAAGCGTTAGGGCTGATAGAATTCAGTTTGTTTGTTTTTTTAATATATATTTTAATAATTTGTTAATAGTTTTATTGTTCAACTTGTCTTCCAATTATTACAAGTTTCCTATTTAAAATTCTAAAGACTTCAAAATGTAGTTACACAGCACAATTAGTTGTTCATTGTCTATTGCTGATAAGCATGTAAATTTATTTCCTTGGGTTTTTTTATTTATTTATAAATTTCATCATCACTGTATATTCTATATATAGATGAAATCTGTCTCGTTAAAATTAATCTATCTATCTATATATTATTCAGTTGTAATCAGTGGAAATAGAAGCTCAGAGTAGCTACTGAGTGATGCTTTAGCTTTGAATAAATTACTATATATATATATATATATGAAAATATAGTTGCCACAATACAGTTAACTATAATAGTTGATAACTATAAATAACCATTGAATAAATCGGGTAAACACGCACACACACATATGTGTGTAAGTATGTTTCTATTATATAAAAAATATATATGATATATTCTAATATTAGCTAAGTGGTAGAATATTTCCAAACAGCTGTTGTGAATCTCCAAATTAATTTCAGTGAGGAGTTATCTTCTCCTTTCTCTATTGCTTCCCGCTATTTTCTAGAAAAATATGCAGCAGCAGCAACAACAATGTGGCTTAGTGGTAAGGGTTACAATCATAATGTCAGGGTTTCAATTGCTGGCCTGGGTTGCATGTTCTGTTCTTGAACAAAACACTTCATTTTACCTTGATCCAATATACGCAGCTGAAAATGAGTACCAGCTGTAGCTGGAGGTTTAACACTGTGATGGGCTGGCATCCTGTCCAGGGGGGAAGTCATGTACTCTCAGTCACTTCACGCTACAAGACCAGGATAAGTACCAACCTAAAAAGCCTTCTGGCTTAAGACAAACTTTAGCAACAACTACAACAAGATAACCATAAGATATAACTATTTTTATATAGTGTTTTGTAAAGAAACTGAGGTTTCCTATAATATTGATTATTTTATAACAGTGTTGTTGGAAATATAAATTTAAATCATTTTAAAAATGATACAATGCATTAGAAAATTAAAGGTGATAAGATAACGATAGAATCATACCTTAGCAAATTTAATAATCCCAAATATTTTCAGCTTTAAAAACCCATTATCAAGGGGGTATCCCTGTGAACGTCTTAAGGGACCGGTCGGAGATGAGTTGTTAAGAAGGTAAATTTACCTTCTTAACAACAACAACGATTTACAATGGACCAGAAACTGCAGTGTTTATCTGGCATAGCTTGATATATATTTAATGTTTGGATGTGACAGAGATTCTGACAGGGAGGTGAGTGTTATGGAGAAGATAGACATATGTTGTGGCAGTTGTTCATTGAATTAATTTATATTATCCTCTAAATCAGGGATCTCTTAAATATTTAAGACCACAAACCATCTTTCATGGAATTCTTAACTCCTACCATCGACCCCAGACTTGTACAAAAATAAATAAGTAGATATATAAATAAATTAGTTAACAGAATGTAAAATAAAATAGGCAATAAGACCATATATATACATCAGAAACATGTATATAAGGAGGTTAGTGAAGGTGTGTAGCCCAGTGGTAAAGGTGTTGGACTTACGATCATAATGGCATGGGTTTGATTCCTGAGCTGAGTTGCATGTTGTGTTCTTAAGCAAAACACTTCATTTCACATTGCTCTAGTATATTCAGCTGAACATGAATACCAGCAATAGCTGGGGGAGTTTAAACGTGTGATGGACTGGAATCTTGTCCAGAGAGGAATCTTGTACTCCATGCCGTGAAACTGGGATAAGCACCGGCAGACTTTAGACTAGACTAGAGATATAAGTAAGTTGTATTTTCAATTCTGATACAAATGTCAAGTCTTGGCCCAAAAGCTCAATCAAACTCCTGGGTAGCACCATTGATACAAATACATACACACACACACACACCTTTTGAAACTGTTTTTCATCTTTTTGGGAGGGTCAGTAAAATAAAGTACCAGTCAAGTATTGGGGTGCAATTTAACACTTAGGCTTTGTGTTCCAAATTCAAATCACGTAGCAGCCTACTGGGGTGGTAGGCTTAACACCATCACAACCACCACCACCACCAGGCCTCCAGTTTGAGGATAACCTCTTATCTGACTCATTAGTAAAATTGTGATCCCAAATTTATAATCCTGTGTCTTATGTTAGAAACAGTTCTGACAAGAGGTCATGGGGTACATCTAACATTAGTGTGTGCCTTATTGTTTGTAAATTTAATGCAATGCTTTCATCTAAATTGAAAACTGATATTTTTTAGATTGATTAATAAACCCCCACCTCCCCCCTCCATAACACCTGTAACTAATAAACCCCCCCCCCCCCACCACACCCTAATAAACTCCCACCTCTCCCCTCTAAAATACCTGTATTTTGGTGTTGAGTTTTTTCTTTTTAATAATTTGTTTTGGATTCTGTTTTTAATTTTTTGTTTGTTTTTGGCTAATTTCTTCTCTAAATGATACCTTCAAAATACCAGTGTTTCAAGTTCCTCTCCGCATTGCAGTCTTCTATTTTCGGTTTTCCTCTTCAGATTCTGTTGTGTTATTCAAACCAAATTGTTATCTCTTGTTTCAAGGTAGTGTTTGTTACTTTTGTTTATATTTTGGTCATCATTTTGATTGAGAACTAATCTGTCTTCCTACCTTAACCTATAAAAACTCTAATTCCTCAAATTCTTCCTAGCTGCATGGTTACTTCGTTTGTTTATGTATAGAAACATAGTTCAGTTTCTTTTTTATGATAAATAACAAAATATTTTTTTCTACAAATATATATATATCTTTCTGATTTATAAAGAAAATATTGTTTTTTATAGTTGTGTTATAGTTTCAATATCTTATTGTTATTATTTTTATTTTGACAGTGAAAATATATTGACTTTTTCTTGTTGAAAATCTTTCTACTTTTATCAAGGCCATATTAATCTATGGCTGAACCGTTAGGTTTTCAGCTATTTTGGGCCCTTCTCTTCCACTTTAGTCACCGCACTACAGCAAAAATACTTGAATACAGAGGCAGGATAGAGTTACCACTCTTTACATTCTGAGTTCAAACCATACCGAAGTTCGATTTGCCTTTCATCCTTATGGGGTCGATTTAATCAACTTTCCCATCCTCTCGGAAGCCATTATGAGAATAGAGGGTTGGCAGAATCATTAGAGCATCGGAGAAATAATTTGTGGTTGTTGTTCCTGCTTTTATGTCGGAGTTTAAATACTACTGAGGTCAACTTTGCTTTTCATCCTTCTAAGGTTGATAAAATAAAGTACCAGTCAAGTACTGGGGTCGATGGAACCAATGTGCCCCCCATGCTCTCTTTCAAATTGCAGGCCTTGTGCTAAATTACAAACATTTTATTATTTCTATTAATTTATTTAAAGAAGGAAACTGTTATTAACTGGACATGTTTTTAACAGTTGTAAAAAATCCACTTCTATTACACCTGCCTATATCTAGCAGAAATAACCACCTTAATTGATTGGAGTGGCAAACTCTGTTACTTTAATTTATGAAACCTCTAGAACAATTTGTTAAGCCCTCTAGATTAAGGTCGCTTGACAAGAACTTTCTCCCTGGAGTTAGACACTTATAAGGTTCTTTTATTTTAAAGTACTTCACTGCAATCTTCTCTTTGGTCAATTCTGAGCCTTATTTGAGATGGTTCTGTATTTGGTATATATATATATATATATATATATATATATGGTGAAGTGGGTGTTTTAAATAAGTGTATATAAAATGTTCAAACAATAATTAAATGAGCATCCAATACATGCTAGCAGAGTGTAATATTTAAGAAAAATTATATATATATATTTATATATATATATATATTTATATATATATATATATATATGTATGTCATCCAGTGAACTTCAGATTCTGCGATATCTCTCGAAACAAAAAGTAGGGGGAGACAACTACATTTTACTTCCAGGAGTAGAAGAAATGTCTAATATCTCTCTCTCTCTCTCTCCACACTCACACATAAATATACACACAGTAACAGTAATTCTTCTATTCTACTATATTGTTTGTTCTTACCATTGTTCTATACACATTACCTAACTTGTATATTCCTCTATTTCTACCAGTACCACACTTCAGGAGACCTTCCTAATTTTTTTGACACTTACATGCAAATGGTAAGTTGGTGCAATTACTGCTGCTAACTATCAGCTTATTCATCATCACCATCATCAATACCATCGTCAACAATAATACTACTGTTCTTATCGTCACTATCATTACGTCATGTCATGGTTAATTCCTTTAAGTCTTCTGTAATAAAGTGAAAATAATCTGTTGTACCGGATGTTTTTGATTAAACAATCCTATGCCACATATGTCACAAAATATGCAAATCTAAAGGATGTTCTAAAGAGACATGTCAAGGTTCATCAAGATCAGATAACTCAGGCAGTTGAAGCTACACTGAAACTAAGGTGCAATTTATGTGGGTGGCATTTTAAAAGTATGTCTGCTCTAAAAAGCCACATGGGTTCTCATGGCAGAACCGAGCTCCGAGTACATTGAAGTGGTCAAGCTTTGTATTGAGCAGACAACCATCCTATATATATATATTTTACATGTGTGTGTATATATATATATATATATATATATCATCATCATCACCATTTTAAAGTGGAAGAATGGATGTAAAACTGTGATGATATATATATATATATATATATGGTCATGCATACATGATTATATATACATGTTACGTGTGTGTGTGTGTGCCATTTACCTTTGTAACATTTATATATGCCTGTGCCCTTGTGCATGTATGTGTGCATATAAACTTGCACACCACATCCGTCTCTTCGCTTTCATTTTCATTTTATAATAAAGAAGACTTATAGGACTTTCCCCCCTTCATATATTACCCCCCTCCCCTCTGTTGTTATTGAACACCGACACTGCCTACATCTCCCCAGCCACTCATGTCTACCACTATCATTATCACTACCCCACCCCACCCCCCATCAATCCACCTTACAACACAGCAGCCTATCATTTACCTTTATCCAAGCTGCCATCTGTCTCTCTGTGTTGTTGTTGTTGTTGTTGTTTTTTAAACTAAGTTGTTGCTCTTTTGTTTGTATTTTTATTTTGTTCTTTTTCTGTGTTTTTTCTTTATTTGATTTTCATTTTTGTTGTCTCAGATTTTGTCTATTATTAATGCTAATAATCCTGCCAGAATGTTATTGCTGTTATTATTATTATTATTATTATTATTATTATTATTATTATAGGGTCGATAAAATAAAGTACCAGTCATGCACTGGGGTTGATTTAATCGACATTCCCCTCCCCCTCAAAATTGCTGGCCTTGTGCCTAAATCAGAAACCATTATGAGGATAGAAGTTGAAAAAAATACTTTGTAATGTTGAGAATATTATATAATAATAACATTGATAATGTCTTTATAAAATTATGTATTTATAGAATGATAATGACTTTATGGAATGATAATGTTTTTTTAGAATGATGTATTCATAGAATGATGTATTTATAGAATGATAATGACTTTATGAAATGATGTATTTATAGAATGATAATGTATAATTTTGATGTCTTTGTAGAATGACAAAGGTGCTTTTTTTTTCCTCTTTCTGCAATTAATATAATATATTTTTATATATTAAATCACCCACTTTTTAAAAATGTTATTTTAAATAGGACTGTATGTGTGTGGTAATGGTAACTTAGTGATTAGGGTGTTCTGTTCACGAACTCAAGGTTGTGTGTTCAATTCTGATGGCACATTGTGTCCTTAAGCAAGACACTTTATTTCTCATTGTGCCACCCCATCCAGTTGGCAAAAGTTTGTGCCTGTAATTGAAAGGGGCCAGCCGTAGCACACACTGTCATACAGAATATCTGCCGTGAGAACTATGTTATGGGTGCACGTGTCTGTGGAATGCTCAGCCACTTCCAGATTAATTTCATGAGCAAGCTGTTCTGTTTATCAAACAGCCGGAACTCTCAACGTCATTACCACTGGCGGACCAATAGCATTATTCGTCAATCAGTAACTGGACAGTTAGAGTTATTCCCCTTCACATTAGACACTCTGTTTTTTTTAGTCTTCTAATTATGAAAGTCTGACTTGATTCTAGTTTAGAATCTCCCCCCTCTAACTATTCACACACAAACACACACAGTCTCTACTATCCACCTTTGTTAATAGTTTAAAATCTGTGTGTCATGCCGTGCTAGACAAGTGTGTTTTATAGTCTCAAGTTGACCAATGCTGTGTGAATTGAATTTGGTAGGCAGAAACTGTACAGATGCCCTTTGTATATATTGAATGTTTTAATTTTCTTATACTTGATTCTTTTATTTCTTGTTTCATCTTCCTAAACATTACACTGTTGGGAGGGGATATTTTGAAAATATCTTTTTATTTTTTATTTTTTGTGGTTTTAAAGATCTATTTGTCTCTATAGTTAATGATGAAAAGTACAATCAGAGATAGACTGGGCATAAGGTTATTTGGCCTCTGGTGGGTGGACCACTGGTGTCACCTTAGCTGGACAGTATCACCTTAGCTGAACAGTGTGACCTTAGCTGGACAGTGTCACCTTAGTTCGGCAGTGTCACCTTAGTTTGGCAGTGTCACCTTAGCTGGGCAGTGTCACCTTAGTTTGGCAGTGTCACCTTAGTTTGGCAGTGTCACCTTAGCTGAACAGTGTGACCTTAGCTGGACAGTGTCACTTTAGCTGGGCAGTGTCACCTTAGCTGGGCAGTGTCACCTTAGCTGGGCAGTGTCACCTTAGTATGGCAGTGTCACCTTAGCTGGGCAGTGTCACCTTAGCTGAACAGTGTCACCTTAGCTGGACAGTGTCACCTTAGCTGGACAGTGTCACCTTAGCTGGGCAGTGTCACCTTAGTTTGGCAGTGTCACCTTAGCTGGACAGTATCACCTTAGCTGAACAGTGTCACCTTAGCTGAACAGTGTGACCTTAGCTGGACAGTGTGACCTTAGCTGGGCAGTGTCACCTTAGTTTGGCAGTGTGACCTTAGCTGGGCAGTGTTACCTTAGTTTGGCAGTGTCACCTTAGCTTGGCAGTGTCACCTTAGCTTGGCAGTGTCACCTTAGCTTGGCAGTGTCACCTTAGCTGGACAGTGTCACCTTAGCTGGACAGTGTCACCTTAGCTGGGCAGTGTCACCTTAGTTTGGCAGTGTCACCTTAGCTGGACAGTATCACCTTAGCTGAACAGTGTCACCTTAGCTGAACAGTGTCACCTTAGCTGGACAGTATCACCTTAGCTGAACAGTGTCACCTTAGCTTGGCAGTGTCACCTTAGCTGGGCAGTGTCACCTTAGTTTGGCAGTGTCACCTTAGCTGGGCAGTGTCACCTTAGCTGGGCAGTGTCACCTTAGTTTGGCAGTGTCACCTTAGCTGGGCAGTGTCACCTTAGCTGAACAGTGTCACCTTAGCTGGACAGTGTCACCTTAGCTGGACAGTGTCACCTTAGCTGGGCAGTGTCACCTTAGCTGGACAGTATCACCTTAGCTGAACAGTGTCACCTTAGCTGGACAGTATCACCTTAGCTGAACAGTGTCACCTTAGCTGAACAGTGTGACCTTAGCTGAACAGTGTGACCTTAGCTGGACAGTGTGACCTTAGCTGGGCAGTGTCACCTTAGTTTGGCAGTGTGACCTTAGCTGGGCAGTGTCACCTTAGTTTGGCAGTGTCACCTTAGCTTGGCAGTGTCACCTTAGCTTGGCAGTGTCACCTTAGCTTGGCAGTGTCACCTTAGCTTGGCAGTGTCACCTTAGCTTGGCAGTGTCACCTTAGCTGGGCAGTGTCACCTTAGCTGGGCAGTGTCACCTTAGTTAAGCAGTGAAAACACATATCTGGCCCTCAACAGTTAGTCTGTTAGTCAGTGTCACCTTAGCTAAGCAGACTTCCATGCTTCCCAAAATTCGCCAACATTACACCTGATAATCCCCCTCCATACACACATATGTATCAGTATGTATATCATGACTCATGCACTGTTCACTTTCCTGACATTTGTACATTATTCTATGAACTATGCATACACCTTTGATGAGTTGTAGTGCACCTGAGCACTGTACACAATAATTTTCATTATTATTATCTGGCCCTCAACAGTTAGGTATCTGTTAGTGTCACCTTAGCTGAGCAGTGAAAACATATATCGATTTCTCAATACTTGTTTCTTAGTAAAGCTGCTACTTTGATATTTCATATATTTATATGTGACTTATAATGTAAGTAGGGAACAGCTTATAACTGGTACAAAGCAACAATACTTCTGCACTCTCTGTTTACTGTGTATTATGTGGTGTTGTTACCCTTTACTGTTAGTTTAAACAAACACCAACTTTTGTTTTGACAAACCTAGCCACATGCATGTGTGTATGCAAGTTTAGAAATATAGATGTGTGTTTGTGTGTGTGTGTGTGTGTATGTGTATATATATATATATACACATACACACACACACACACACACACAAACACACATCTATATTTCTAAACTTTTCAAGCAAGAATATTCTCTCCTCATTCTGTATACACACACACACACACACACACACACACCCACCTACCCACACACACACATTCACACAGACAGACACACACACACACACACACACACACCTACCCACACACACATTCACACAGACACCCACACACACACCCACCTACCCACACGCACACCTACCTACCCACACACCTACCCACACACCTACCCACACACACATTCACAGACACCCACACACCTACCCACACACACACCCACACACCCACTTACCCACAGACACATTCACACACACAGACACCCACACACACACATTCACACAGACACCCACACACACACCCACCTACCCACACGCACACCTACCTACCCACACACCTACCCACACACACATTCACAGACACCCACACACCCACACACCTACCCACACACACACCCACACACCCACTTACCCACAGACACATTCACACACACAGACACCCACACACACACATTCACACAGACACCCACAC
Organism: Eledone cirrhosa; assembly: GCA_964016885.1. Classification (NCBI taxonomy): domain Eukaryota; kingdom Metazoa; phylum Mollusca; class Cephalopoda; order Octopoda; family Eledonidae; genus Eledone; species Eledone cirrhosa. The sequence goes on from OZ024751.1 coordinate 24,853,696, forward strand.
ACACACCCACTTACCCCCCCCCACACACTTGCAATGTACTCTTTACTAAAGTGACCCCACCCTCCACCCCACCAATTCCAATGTCTGTATGACCTTGGAGACATTTGCATGTCAAAATATTGTTCCTTCCCCCTCTCTACCATTCTTATTAAATGTCATCTACATAGAT
>OZ024751.1:24858864-24863864 GCA_964016885.1 Eledone cirrhosa
TTAAATAATTTTGATAGTATGTAACAATTTTCTCATTATTAACCTGATGTTTGGAGGATAACTTAACAAAGATTCTTACACAAATTTATGATTATTTATTAGATAAATACAAACACTTTAAAATAAACTGTTTTGTTTCATAGAACCAGGGTGAGTTGTGTTGATGTTAACTTAACAAGGTTTCTTACATAAAATTCGGAAGAAAGATTTTTAGGTAAATATATATAGCTTTGTATCATAAAACCAAGGTTAGGTTTAGGTGTTTAGGTATTAGAAGTGTTAAGCTGGTGTTTAGAATATAACATAGAGGTTCTTGCATAAAATTATGAAGGAAGGTTTTTAGATAAAATTCTGAAGGGAGATTTTTAGGTAAATATCTACAGCTTTGTATCATAAAACCAAGGTTAGGTTTAGGTATTAGAAGTGTTAAGCTGGTGTTTAGATCATAATATAATAAAGGTTCTTACATAAAATTCTGAAAGATATTTAGATAAATATCCACAGCTTTGTATCAATGAACCAGGGTTATGTTTAGGGGTTAAGGTGTTTAGATATTAGAGGTGTTAAGCTGCTGTTTAGAGCATAACATAAAGGTTCTTATATAAAATTATGAAAGAATATTTTTAGATAAACATAAATATAAACGGCTTTGTATCATAGAAACCAGTCGGTTGTTTCAAGCCGCTTTCATATCAGGAGAAACTTTGTTATATACTGGGTTCTTGTTTGTTTTTTGTCTTTTTTTTTTTCAAAATTTGTTTGTTTAAATCTCCACAAATTGGGCTTATTTGACCTTCTCTTCTTTATTTATCACAACATAGCCACCACGATGACTTTGGTGAGTATTGTTGCCTTACTTCTTCACAAGAACCAGTTAGAAATAAAATATAACACTTTTTTGTTGTTTCACATTTTTATTTTTTTATATATTTTGTTTGCTTGTTGTTTTTTTTCTTTGTTTATTTCCCAGTTTTTTTTCATTAAACCAGAACAAATTCTTTTAGATATTGTCATTGTTATTATTCACATCACTAAAGTGCATTACCAAGCATGTTGTTCTTTGTTGGTTAAAGTACTTACTAGTTATGGAGTTAAATCCCTTATTTTTTTGGTGTTTTATTTTTAAAATTTATTTTGTTGTTGTTTTACACAGCCATTCTGGACATGTTAACCTTCACAAAAATCTCTTTTTGTTTGTTGGAAACACCACAAGGCATTCTTTTCTCCACTTCTTTTTTTTTTTTTTTTTTTATTCCTTTGGTTTTTCTGTTACTGTTTGTTCCAAATTCTACAACACTAAGATACTGTATGACCCATCCAACCTACACCAACATGGAATAAATGAATGCAAAATGATGATGGTGGCGACAGCGATGTTTAATGAAGGAATATATTTTTAGTGGAAGTTTTACTGAATAATCATCCAGACATGATGAAAGACACTGCCAGTGATTGTCATAAGAGGAACCCTATAGTTTATGTTGATTACGGATATATGAACAATCATGCAAACTGGGAAATTTGTATTTCAATAAATTAATGATTTGCATAAGAGGAACCCTATAGTTTATGTTGGTTATGGACATATGGACAATTATACACACTGGGGAAATGTCTATTTTGATAATTTTTTGGGTGACCTAAGAGAAACCCTATAATTTATGCTGATTACATTTCTAGAATATAATTACATAAATGGACAGTATATATGAACAAATGACATACAAAATTAAATATATGAGTAACTTAGGAGAAATAACTATTTTACATGGAGAAATCTAGAACTGAGGTTGTTGCAGTTGGAAAGCAATGTTTGGGTATGTCAATTTTAAAGAGTTACAGACATATAAATATACAAGCACGTGGCATACTTTTAAGGTTGATTGTTGCATGTGCATGTTGTTATTTACAGGGCTATCTTATATGGATCTACTTCATCCCCTCTTCTCTCTTTCTCTTCCTCACTCTTCTCTCTTTCTCTTCCTCACTCTTCCTCCTCTTTTTCTTTTTATTTTCTCTCTCTCATTTCCTCCTCTCTGTCCTCTACATCTGTTGTGGGTCAGAGATTGGAGTGTTAGACTCCCTGTCTTGTACATCTGTTGTAGGTCAGAGATTGGAGTGTTAGACTCCCTGTCTTGTACATCTGTTGTAGGTCAGAGATTGGAGTGTTAGACTCCCTGTCTTGTACATCTGTTGTAGGTCAGAGATTGGAGTGTTAGACTCCCTGTCTTGTACATCTGTTGTAGGTCAGAGATTGGAGTGTTGGACTCCGTCTTGTACATCTGTTGTAGGTCAGAGATTGGAGTGTTAGACTCCCTGTCTTGTACATCTGTTGTAGGTCAGAGATTGGAGTGTTAGACTCCCTGTCTTGTACATCTGTTGTAGGTCAGAGATTGGAGTGTTAGACTCCCTGTCTTGTACATCTGTTGTAGGTCAGAGATTGGAGTGTTAGACTCCGTCTTGTACATCTGTTGTAGGTCAGAGATTGGAGTGTTAGACTCCCTGTCTTGTACATCTGTTGTAGGTCAGAGATTGGACTGTTAGACTCTCTGTCCTCTACATCTGTTGTGGGTCAGAGATTGGAGTGTTAGACTCTCTGTCCTCTACATCTGTTGTGGGTCAGAGATTGGACTGTTAGACTCTCTGTCCTCTACATCTGTTGTGGGTCAGAGATTGGACTGTTAGACTCTCTGTCCTCTACATCTGTTGTGGGTCAGATTGGAGTGTTAGACTCCCTGTCCTCTACATCTGTTGTAGGTCAGAGATTGGAGAGTTAGGGCATTGGATGAGATACCTTGCAGTATTTGTTCCAGTTCTTTGCTTTCTCAGTTCACATCCTGCTGTAGACTGAGTGATAAACTTTGTTAAACCACCCTGTTTAACATGGTTGCCTTACCCTTAGGTTCCTTTAACAGAGTTCACTTTATTGTAAGTATTTGATTTTAGGTTACCTTCATCATTCACTCCCTTCGGTTTTGTAGGCCCCTAAAAAAGGTTAATGATCACTTCCCTTCCTTCACTGACTTTGTCTAGATTTCCATGCAGGCATGGGTTGGACAGGTCTTCAGGGTCCAAAGTCCTCTTATACAGATAGTTATTGCCCCCAAAACTTTGTCCGTCAAAATTTTCATGTTCAATCTGTAAGGTGGTTGACATTAGAAAGAGTATCCAGTCATAGAAAACGAACCCTAAAATGGAATGTACGAGGATGATGTGATCACTTAACCTCTCATGCCTCGTAAATGTGACAACCCATCTAACTGATGATGCTGATCTTGTGATCAAGGAAACAGTTTCAGGTAAAATCTTGACCATGGAGGTGATTAAGTTCTTCTGGAATTCTGTGTTTTTATTAAAGTTTAATTTTGTTTTTTTTTATGTTTTATTGTAAACTATTACTTCCTGGACAGTTGATGTTTTTATTAAGGAACAAATATAGGTCTGACTGAAGGCAAGTCCTGTCACCCACCTCATTGATGACTTCTGCGGCTTGGAATCATCTGCAAAGATTCTTATGCTGCTGTGCTTGATGATGTCAGTAATGTTATTAATCTAGATGATGAAAAGAAGTGGGCCCAACACAGTGCCTTATGGGACGCCACTGCTGACTTTGGCTGGGCTTGATTTTTACCCCTTCAACTACATGTTGGGCTTTGTCTGTCAGGAAACACTTGATCCACTCTAGTAACTTTCCAGAGACACCAATGCTGGATAGGTTTTTCAATAGAATCTTATGATCAACCCTGTCAAAGGCCTTGCTGAAATCAAGCTAGATGTTGGAGTTGGAGTTCTCAGTTCCTGCATCTTTTTGATGATATTTTGTGTTAGGCAGTCCCTTCCATTATGGAACATTATGGACCCATGTTGTCAGCAGTCATATATATATATATATTGGAAAAGTAAATAACAACAAAGAGTACATTTAATAACTGCCTTGACTTTAATCTAGTGTATAAATGCATTGTTAAAACTAATGATAAGTTGTATAACTATATACGATTATCATTAGTTCATCTAAGTTTAAGGAAAGGTGGTATGACCATACGCATACATTTAGAAGAATGGATAAGAAATTTTCAACTTCCCTATCTCAGTTAATATGGTCTATAAAAAATAAAAACATAGATTACTCATCTTGGCATAAGCTGGCTAACGCCTTACCTTATGTTAATTCTTCTATTTATAAAAATTGTAATCTCTGTAATACTGAAATTCTTCATATTATTAGTAATACACAATCTATTATTAATAAAAGAACAGAAATCTTCAGCAGCTGCTTGCACCAAATTTCTAGATCTTTTCACAGAATATATAACTAAATTTGCATATTTGTATGATTGATTTAATAGTTACCTGTGTGTGTATATATATATATATATACCAAAGGAACCAGATGGACCATAACGCACCAGAGTACTCAATACCTAGGGTAGTAGAGTGGGAAATAGGAAAAAGTATGACCCCCGACGGCAGAGCTCAAGCCCGTTTCGACGGCTATTTCTGAGTCCAGAAATAGCCGTCGAAACGGCTTGAGCTCTGCAGTCGGGGTCATACTTTTTCCTATATATATATGTATAATTATAAGTTTTCTTAGATATATACATATCTATATCGTAACAACATAAGTGGCACTATTTATATTCCTTGACAATATATTATGCTTACATTATAGGGTTCAATAATAAATTCTTACCCCCCCCCCCCACACCATTTCTAAAACCTTATATAATTTTTATCATGACTAATCAAAGTTCTTCCACTTTGTTTATTTACTTATGTAAATACATTCCTCACTATATCTAGTATATTCCTTTATTTTTTCGTAACATTAGAATATAATATATATATCGATTTACCTATACACATACATATATAAGTGTATGTATGTATGTGTGTGTGTATATATGTGTATGTAAAAGGTAAACAGAAATAACAACACAATTGCTACAGTATATGGAAGGGATATATAGGTTAACGCTTGATATAGCAGGAAGAGGGTA
>OZ024751.1:24871364-24873864 GCA_964016885.1 Eledone cirrhosa
TCGCAGTGAAGAAATATGAAGTAATATTAAATAGATGATAATGTTGCTTTTATTTATTTATTTATGAGAGTGTCGTAGTGCAGATTATCAGGTACATGGCAAGGAGAAATATAAGGTAATCCTTCATTTTAACATCACAGATAACTAATGGTATATATGTGAGTGAAAAATGACAGTTTGTTTTCTTGACGAGGTCATCTGATGTGGTCAAATCTTAGAAAGAGACAACCCATTTTCTCCATGTCGACATCACAGATAACTTGGTAATATCTGTGTGTGAAATGACAGTTTTTTTTTTCTTGACATGGTCATCTGATGTGCTTGAATTTCAGAAAGAGACAACCATTTTGTCTATTCCAATATAGATAATAGATATAAGAAAGATGTGAAATGATGATGATGTTGAACACAATCATAATCATTATTTACACCTTTGAATATATATCGCAGCAAAATATGCTGTATTAAGAAACTTAAGAGGAAACACAGCCAGGTGAGGGCAATAACTTGAGGTTTCGTTGTTATATATATATATATATAATACATTATGAAGAGAGAAGAAACATTAGATATAATTAGTAATAAGATATATCATACCTAAACTGCTTCTATAGTCCCCGACTACGTAGTTTCGTGGCATATTATGCAAAAACACTACATCATAGAGATATAGAGTTTTTGTGAGTTCTGCCGACCTGTGTATATATATATATATGTATCCATATGTGGCTGACAGCTGACAGAGACAGAAAAGAGTTATAGTTTTAATATTCATTTTATTAAGGCTAAATACTGAGTTTATGGATACATATATATATATATATATATATATATATATAGATCTATATTAATGAAACAGCTTTTCCCCATAAACTCAAAACTCTGTATACAATTTTTATATCATTTCTCAATTTCATTACTTGTTTTGTTTTTCTTTCATCAAGTCGGGTTAATCATTATTATTGATTATCATGCTTTGCAGCATAGAGTTATGGCCCTTTACGTTCTGGGTTCAAATCCTGCCAAGATTAACTGCCTTTCATCCTTACGGGGTCAATAAAATTAAAGTACCAGTAATGCACTGAGATAATTGCTGGCCGTGTGCCAAAAGTAGAAACAATTATTATTATTTTTATTAGTATTAAACTTCATTGACATTCAAGAGGAAAGCAAAGTTGTATAACAACATACTCAAGACTTGTGTGTAATTTCTGATAATTTATGAACACAAGTATGCACATATTAATATATATATATGCACTACTCCAAGAGACAAAAAAACAAAACAAAAACAAATCAAGATCTGATGTTTCCGGTGGAAGCCTTTATCGAAGTAGAGTAAAAGAAGAAAAGTATAAGTATGTTAAAAAAACAAGTCTTTCTCTTTCGGTTACATTCTGTGATTGATCTAATATATTAATGAATGCTCAATAATGGTGGGTTGAGTGTAGAAGTTTATTTTACAAGTAGGAAGAAGGGGTATATATATATATAAAATAATGAAACCAATAAATATTGTATAATGTGGTTTTACTGAAGACTGTTTCTTTCAACATGCATAACATTTAACCCTTTAATGTTCAAACTGGCCAAAACCGGCCTGAATTCTCTACCTCTTTCTGTTGAAACTGGCTGTAACCGGTCACTCAAACTGATGTTAGGGTATTGTTCTCAAAATAAATACTTTCAAAATCTCATAGATTCGATATTATGTGAGATAAAAGCCTTTACCATGAAAATACAATAGTATATATACAGTAATGTGAATGCTAAAGGGTTAAGACATTTTCAATTTCCAGTAATGGTTTGAAGATTCTGATATATAATCAATGTATACTTTAAGAAACAGCCTATGGTGGAATTCACTTGGATGAATGATGGTTGGTTTTATTACATAGTTAAACTTCTGCATTCTTGTATTGAGTTCTCTCTCTCTCTCCCTTTATATATATATATATATACACACACATATACTGAAGTGTATTTTCTTTTTTCATAGTGTACAAAGAATGTTTAAACGCTAACTGAATGAGCAGACAATAAAGAAGAGCAATGTATATTTTCCAAAGAAATAGGTGGCAGTGACTTCCATGCCATTGCCACCTATTTCTTTGGAACACACACAGACACACACACACACACACGTACGTAATGACTTTGAGAATATGAAAAGCTTTAAAAAAAATAGACACAAGAAAATAAGATTTAATTTACCCTGGAATTGACAAATTATGAATTTGTTTTTTTTAAATTTATTTATTTCATTGAAATATTTCTAAAATAATTGGATAATGAAAATTGTTTTGTATAAAATTTAATTTAAAAGACTGAAAAATATTTGAAAATCTCTGAATATAACACAATTATGTTCTGTAGACGGAAAGAGTTGACAATTATTTAGTTCCAAAGCTATAAAGAAATACAAAGAAAACAGCCATCAACCGTTATGGTGGTCCATGTGTTACTGTTGTTGATGTTGTAGTAACTTCTGTTTTTTATT
>OZ024751.1:24876364-24881364 GCA_964016885.1 Eledone cirrhosa
TTCCTAACACCAATCACATTTACAGTGTGGACTGGGAGCCTTTTCACCATGTCTCCTACACGGCCACCTTACAGTGTGTGGACTGTTGTGTCATCGACACAGTGGACGGGATGGGAAAGGTAGGATGGGGTAGGGTGTGGCTGTGGAGTGTACATTGAGTTAAGAGCTGCCTATTGACTGTAGGTTTGTGTGCAATGGCAGTCGGGTCTTCTGTACAACTGCATGGCGCCAAAGGTCTCGATCCAGTGTCATTGCCTTAGAGAGGTGTAGGTGGGCAAGGTCCCAGGTTTCTCTTGGTCTACCCACTCCACAGCTTCCATCAATTTTCATATATATGTCACATATATATATATATATGTGTGTATATATATATATATACATACATATATATATATATATATATATATATATACATATTTTCGGATATAGCTTTCAAAACGGCTGGAGCTCAGCTGTCTGAATCTTTCCCCCATATTCATATACACACACACAGATATATATATATATGTGTGTGTATATATATATATATATATATATATATATATGTATCACAGATGTTTCTATGCCTCATGTTCAACCATATTAGGTAATAAGTGATGCACTAAACTGAAAACAGAAAGATATGGAAATGAACTCATATTCAACATAACCCAGTTTCTTCACCGATAGTTTAACAGAGGAACTGCTGAAAAGAGGAAACATTCCACCATAATGTACTGAAGTACCATCTAATGTATTTTTTTTCTACTTTTTTTAAAAATTGATTTATTTACCAAATTTCATAACTTCCATATGTATGTAGTCATGTCTTCTTAGTATTCTTTTATGTAATGGTGAAATATTCTATATATATTTTAACTAATTTATCATGTGATGTCTAGCTTTTAGCATCTGAATAGTTAGTTGACAAAGAAGGGTTTCTCTCTGCGTACGAAAGGCCGGTTATATGATGCCTGTGTGAGATGCACGATGCTGCATGGTAGGGAGACATGGGCAGCAACTACAGAGGACATGCGACGGCTGGAGAAAAATGAAGCAAGTATACTCCGTTGGATCTGCAATATCAATGTGCGTGAACGACCAAGCATAGATGAGTTGAGAGAGAAACTGTGTATAAGAGGGATAAGTGGTGGTGTGCGGGAGAAAAGACAGAGATGGTATGGACATGTGATGCGCATGGAGGATGACCGTTGGGTAAAGAAATGCCAAGAAATCTCAGTAGAAGGAAGACACAGTAGAGGAAGATCATGAAAAACATGGACGGAGGTGGTGAGATCAGACCTCAGATTGCTGAAGCTCACGGAGGAGATGATGAAGGACCGTGACAAGTGGAGAGATGCTGTGCCGAATAGGACCCATTCCACCCTTGCAAGCAGGGAAAAGCGGACGTAAAATGATGATGATGATATATGTGTCTGTATATATATATATATACATATGTATATATATATATATATATATATATATATATATGTGTATATATATATGTGTTTATATATATGTGTTTATAAATGTATATATATATATATATATATATGTGTGTGTGTATATATGAATGTGTATATATATATATGTATATATATGTATATATATGTATATATATATATATGTATTTATATATATGTATATATATATGTATTTATATATATGTATATATTTATATGTATACAATCAACAAGATATTTGGTTTTCTGGCTTTATCACAACAACTGCTCATTTTAATTGCAATTTGTCTTAGGATTTATATATACAAAGGAAAATACTGACAGCAACTGCTAAAATATTTTTATATTTATATTTGTTAAACTATTTCTTTAACAAATCCATTTTTTTTTCTTAGCCATACAGTGTGATTGGAAATATGTTGTTAGCTCTCTATTGATCTTGTTAACAAATCCAGTATTACTTTTTAGCTCTACAATGTGATTGAAAATCTGTTGTTCATTTTATTGATACCTTTCTTACTTCTACGTTCTACAGTGCGATTGAAAAGTTCCTATTAGTTCTATTGGTTCTGTACTTTTTATTTCTATTATTCTGACCATATTTGGTGCTGTGCTATTTATAGGTACAATATGAGGTATTTTCTGTGTATGGCATAAATAATGCCAGACTAAATACTTTACAATATCTTAAGTTTCATCTCTGCTGTAGGGATGATGAAATAACTACACAGCGTAACCAAAGTGGATTCAATTGACTAATATAACCCCTTCCCCCATTTTATTACTGTTTAATCTTGTGCCAATATCAGAACTCAATATTATGAACATATTTTGAATTTGAAATCAAATGGAATATTTTTCAAGAATCTGTAGAACAGGTGTGGGAAAGAATTTTAGTTACAGGTGTAATGGCAAGTGTATAAGAACTTGTTGGGGTGCATCTGCACTGAGAAAACTAATGAATGTTTAATTTTACAAATCCATAGATATGTAACTTATATTATGGTTTTATTGGATGTTTTTTTTTTCTTTTAGAGGTTTTGTTAGATGGTGATTTTAAATGCAGGAGAAATTTTGACCATTTGTGAGGGATTCCTCACATAGTAGTGTAAAATAATATTGATGGAACACTAATGGAATATGTTTTGATAACTGTAGTGTATGAATTTGTTTCTTAAATTTGGTCAAAAGGATATTAGGGATTTTATCTTGCAGAAAGTTTGTTTGTTAAAAGAGAAAACTGACACATTCTATCTTTGATGTAGTTCTGTTTGCTTTCAATGGTATTTTTTTTTTTTCCTGTGATTATATAAACTCCATGTCATAAACACACAAACTTGCTTTTGAAATATCTACAACTTAATCTTGTTGAATTCTGGAAATAATGTTTATTAATCAGTTAGGGTTTTTTTGTTTTGTTTTTTTATTTAGAAATAATATACTGTATATACTAATAGATAAGACGCAGGGTTTTACTTTAAAAAAATTTGGTGTGTAAAGCTGCATGTGACTTAATTGCCGAACCTTGCTTTAGGCTTAAAATGTTTAATAATAAAGCCAAAATATTATAAATACAAAGGGAGTGTGACTTATATACAAGTATATATAAGTAATTTGTCTTAAAAAACTCACACATAGACATACATTTATACTTAATTTCCCTCTCTCTCCACATAATCTCATATACATACATATGCACGGAGACTTCTCTTAGCGTGTCTTCCTTATATTTACCAAAATTCTCAGGCTATAAGTAAACACCAAAACCTATAAGTAATTTATTAACATCTTCGATACCTCAATGACTCAGCAGCGGAACCAGAATTGACCATATTTTGGTAGCTTGTTGTAATGGCTGTATTTATTGACAAATACATTTTTGACCATCTGTGATTTAAGAAGTATTATTATTTATTCTAAGATTATTGAATAATATCCTCTGTACAGTACTTCTACAGTACTTGTAATCTATATATATTAAATCTTTTATCAATATGAAATTCTATGAACTGTAAGTTTATATATATATATATACACATTTGCATATATATATATATATGTATATAGATATATTTTGTTTAATGTTTATGTTTGATAGTTACTGCTGATGTCAGTCATTGCAGTGTTTTGTCTGTTGAGGTAACAAGTTTCTGTTAATTGCAGTGTACAAGTCGATCAAAATATTTCAAGTTCCAAATTCTGTGTTAGACATCTTATACATATAGCTACTGTATAATTCGTGAAGGAGCATAGCTGAGTGGTTAGAGTGTCGGGCTTACAATTGTGACGATGTAAGTTTGATTCTCGGACCAGGTGATGTGTTGTCTTTTTGAGCAAGACACTTTATTTCATGTTGCTCCAGTTCACTCAGCTGGGGAAATGAGTTGTCACATAACTGGTGCCAAGCTGTATCAGCCTTTCCCTTGGACAACATAGGTGGCATGGAGAGGAGAGACTGGTATACATGGGCGACTGCCAGTCTTCCACAAACAATCATGCCTGGCTTTGTCCTCGGCGGGAACTTTCTAGGTTCAAATCCCATGGTCATTTATGAGCAAAAGGGGTCTTTACCCTTACTGTATAGTTCATTCTGCAAATGTGTGATAGTATTTACTTGAGTTCTCCTTATTGATGGCTATCCTAGGGATTACTATAATATACATATTGTATATTATATAGTAGGTGGGGAATTGGCAGAGCTGTCAAAACGTCGGATAGAATGCTTTGTCGTGTTCATTCCAGCTCACTGCATTCTGACTACAAATCCCACCGAGATCAATTTTACCTTTCATCCTTTCATGGTTGATAGAGTATCAGTCCAGTACTGGGCTTGATTCTTCCACAATATCTCTCTTTCTTTCTGTGGAATAATTCGGCTGTGTTCAGACTTGGAGAACAGGTGGGTTCCACCAAGTGCCCCTATGAGTCCACTAGGAATTTCAGGTTAAAGGAGGAATATTATATTGTAAAATATGGTAGTACACCAACAAAATACTCTACTAATTGACAACTGTCCTAGGATTGATCTAATAACTATAGTATATCTGCTCTATATTATATAGTAAAACATGATAGTATACCTTCTATAAAATAGCTGATAAAACTATATTTATTTATATTGCAATTGTATTAATTGTTAGTGTCATAGATGCTATAAATACTTTTATGTTGATATCCTGATTTTCTGTATCTAGTTGTCAATTTATTAACCCATTTTCTCCCATATTTCATATGACATACACTCTATTTCAATTAATTAATGAAGTATTTGAAGGGATTTATTAAAATTAATCATTCCTGTGGCAATAAAATAAAGTACTAGTCAAGTACTGGGATTGAATTAATTGACTCCCTCCCTTCTCCTAAATTCCTAGCTTTGTGTTTCAATTAGAAGCCAGTACTATCACTTTCATTACCATATTTATAATGAAATACATAGTAGTTCAATTAATTAATGAGGAATTTGGAAAAGATTTACTGAAATATTAACTATTTCATTATTAAGATAGTATATGTAACATAACTTACAACGTTTCTATATAAAATTATCTTAGA
>OZ024751.1:24886364-24891364 GCA_964016885.1 Eledone cirrhosa
TAGAGGCCTCCGCCTACATTAGGGAATTCTTCCTTGATAGAGAAAAGTAGGAATAGGCCGATAAGATCTGTAACCTCCGCCGAATCGCTGGCGCCCATACTCACATCGAATGGGGGTACTATTAGATTTTTTATCCAAATAGAGTCATCGAAATTAATCACTGACTTATGGGCATTTAAGATGACATCAACACTGAAATCCTTAACCTCCGTGAACGTTTTCGCGAAATTGATAGGTCTAAGAAGAAGTGGTAAAGTGATGGAAGAGTAGTAGTTGTTGATGTCAAATTGTATAAAACGGCAATGTTCCTTGTTGCATATGCCATTGAACCAATCAATCCCTGCGAAAGAATTATTCCACAAGGCAAGAGGGACCAAGGTTCTAATTTCAGGTATAATTCTATCTAAAATTCTTTTACTAAGTCTACCTAAATCTGACTTCATAGGGTTAATTAGCCGAATAGAAGGGTTGTTAGCGAAATTGGGTTTGTGATCCTTCAGGGTAAAATAGGGAGAAACAGGGTCCAGAGGTTCAGTCCGGTGCTGGATGTTGAGTTCTGAAGTGATTTTAACCCAGCATCATTGATGTCATTAATAACACTCCAATCGGATTTCTGGTTACAGCATTATGTAGCAGTTGATGGTACGTACTACGCTCCACTTGGTATAGATTACCAGTTTTGTCAGAGTGGACTTGCATGGCATTAGAATCCTTTATAGAACGAATTCTATTCTTCAAGAATAGAAGGAATTGCTCCTGTTTCGAAATTTGATACTCTGTATGAGTTCCAAACCATCGTTTTCGAAAGGTAACTAAGCTAAGTTACTAGGAGGGTTAACATAACTTTTAAACCCAAATTTATTTTGTTTACTGTCTGCTTTATCTTGGTTGTCAAAATAAAAGGTTCGCCAACGCAACCTGTTAAGGAACAAATCCGTTTTTTTAATTAGTAATTTTAAATACGTCTTCCTGATAGGTACGGGTATGTTCTTCATAGAAATATTCAGGTTTTGTTTCTGCATGTTGATTTAAAGTCTAAAGAGTGCTCAACTGAGGGAGGCAAATAGTAATAATAATAAATGTGCAGACTAAAATCCGAAGAGGGCTTGATAAGGATAATATATACATAAATATATATAACACAGTAACGCATACTTTATGATTTTAATAACCTTTGTCATTTTCATTCAACAAATTTATTTACATTATTCTTAAACTCCAGAGCTGAGAATCATTCAGTTTCCTAAATAGAATATTAATCTAATGACTCCATTTATACCATAAACGTGTTTTTTCTTTTTAGTCTTTGCGTGTAATTGTTCTCATCGCTCCACATAACAGCGTAATTATCTTCGCTTTTTTTCCGTTCATTGCCAGGGAACCTCTTCACAAACCAAAGTATCGTCTTCCTGTTTTCCTTCGGTTGCAACGTTTTTCAAAATATTTACTTCTGCGTAGACAGATTTTTTTTAGTTTCAGAAGATCCCGTTAAGGATGAAAGCAGCGATTCTTTGCTTAAACTTTAATCTGTTATTTTAATATATATTTGCTCTACGGTGTTATATATATTTATATCTATATATATTCCTTATAGAGCCCTCTTCAGATTTTAGTCTTCACATTTATTATTATTACTATTTAATATATATATATATATATATTTATATATATATATATATATATATACATATAGATATATATTTATATATATATATATATATATACATATACATATTGCTGAAGTTCACTGAGGAGGTGATGAAGGACCGTGACAAGTGGAGAGATGCTGTGTTGAATAGGACCCGTCCCACCCTTTCAAGCAGGCAAAAGTGGACATAAAATGATGATGATGATTATATATATGGTTCTTTTCCATATATATATGTATATGGGAGAGGGAGACCGAGGTTGACCTATGTTGATGCCCTAAGGACATGACCTGCGTCTCCTCTTGGAGATGCAGGTCATGGCAGCAGAGGGACAGAAACCACTGGAGAAAACTCGGGAATTTTACCCACCCTAGATATATATATATATATATATATATATATTTAATTATATATATATATATATATATATATATATATATATATATATATATATTTAATTATATATATATATATATATATTTAATTATATATATACATATATATTTAATTATATATATACATATATATATATATATATATATATGTAAATATATATAGATGTATTTTTTGTCTTCTTTTTATCGTTGAAGACAGATTTAGAAACTTAATATGAAATTTGAATTGAAGATTACCCACAATGTTGAATAGATTGAGAAAAATCTGTTTTCATGAAGGTTTATTGATCTGTGATGAGTATTGATTGATTTTATTCCTATTTAAAATTTTTTTTATTTTTTTTTTTACATTTATATAGAGTAGAGTCAGATATAATGGCATAGATGATATTTTGCAGAGAAGAGCAGAGCTGGTGTCACTTGGACAGCCAAGATATTGTTTACTACATAGACTGATATATATGTTTTAAGTATGGATATAATGAGTGTCTGTATGTATATATATATATATATATATATATATATATATATAATAATAATAAGTCACATGAATACATCAATTTCACAGTTGAAGGACTAACATCTATTACATAACTGACATGTGTTTCACCAATTAACAGGTGAGCAATATTTAGAATTGCTAATCCAATGGGATCTATTGGAAAACTCAATTTCTAATATCTTTGTGTCAGCACCATGATAAATTGGCTCCCTCAGAGTTTAACAATATATATATATATATATATATATATATATACGATATATATACGATATATATATGCTTAGGCATGTAATTACAAGCACACACACACAGACATATAGTTATAAGTACTATTTGGTTTTAATTATCAACTACCTCTGTTCCCCATATTTAATGCCATCAAAACCTCAATATGTGTTAATATATTATTTCTTCACCCTTTCACTCACACACACATCAACACACAATAACCATCCAAAGAAATAGTCCCTCTTATTTACATGAGAGGGACATAAATATGAAATTCAATGATTAAATATTTAGTTTTTTTTCCACTTCTAATACTCTACTAATGTTACCTGTCATAATTTATAAACATCACTGTATATCCTCATGTATAAGTCATACATTTTACCATGAAAATGTGTGAAAAATATGTAAGTTGCACCTTTTCCCATGGAAATACACCATGAAAACCTAACTAACATGCAACTTATCTAAAGATACTACAAAACTGCAATTAAAAAATATATGGTATATTGTAAATGTTGTATGTAAAATGAAGGTGTGACTTATGCATGACTATATATGCCATGTTAGTCCATCTTTTCCATAACTCCATCATTGTAGGGGTTGACAGAGAGGGAGCGTGCTCTTTCTAACTTTACAACAGCCGTCTCTGTGTCCGTCTGTCTGTTTCTCTCAACAGCAGCTTCTTATCTATCTATCTATCTTTATGTTATTGACTCTGATTCCTCTAGTTCACATCTTCCTCAACATTGTTCTTCTTCTTATATACATGTTTTTCTGTGGTCCCTATATATATATTTTGTTATTTATTCACTTTATGATCCAGTTTTTCATGTTTTTCCCCTTTGTGAATGAAAGTTGTTATCCTTCTTTAACTTTTTGTCATTTTGGACATACAAAATCTTACACACAGAAGAAATATGGTACAAACGTCATTTCTTTCTGACTTAGGAGACTTCTTTCAGCTTTCATATTTAATACAGTGTATACACACATGATACACACACTACATTATGAAGGTGTATGGCCTGGAGGTTAGGGTGTTGGCCTCACAAATACAATGTCATGAGTTTGATTCCTGGATTGGGTAGCACGTGTTCGTGAACAAAACCCTTTGCTAGCTCTAATTGCTCCAGTCTGCTCACCTGAAAAAAAATACCATTATCCGCAACTTAACGCCAATGAAACCAAGATAAACTATGGCTTGATAAGTCTTTGGGTTTGGGATAGACTTAAACTTTTTTTTTTCTTATTACAAAACCAACCTAGTGGTTAGGATGTTTAGTTCATGGCTGTAATGTTGTGGGTTCGAATCCTGGACTTGGTAGCAGGTTGTGCTCTTGAGCAAAACACTTCATTTGATCCAGTTTACTCAGCAGTAGCAGCAGCTGGCAGTTAACTCTGTGATGGACTAGTGTCCCATCCAGGGGAGAATCTTGCTCTCTCAGTCACTTAACACCAATGAAATTGAACCGGTATATGCTCTGGCTTGGTGAGTCTGTGGCTTTAGGACAGACTTAAACCAACTTTTTTTTTCCTTTTACACCCAATAATAATAAAAAAAATCTTGTTTCTACCAAACGAAACTAAGGAAGCTGAAAGAGGAAGAAGCAAAAAAAAAAAAATTAATAATAAATAAAATAAAATAAAAAATATGTTCCAAAACCAAAACGTTATAGAATTTGTTTCCTGTTTTGTTTTAACTAAATCATAAAAATAGTCTATTTAGATTTTAAATATTCCAATAGAAAATATATATAAAAAAAAAATATTTGCCAAAAAACAAACCAAGAAATTTTTAATGATCATCTCAGTTTTTCATTTTTCCTTTTTTTTTTTATATATATATATATATCCATAAATTTTCGAGAAAAAAAACTTTTGTTGTTATTGTTGTTGTTATTATTATTATTACTTTTAATTTATTATTATCATTAATATTATTATTATTGAATATTTTTTCATTCTTAATTATATATATAAATATAAACGAAAGAAAAAAATTAACCCAACGTTCTCCGATATGATGAACATTTTTTTTTTAATTTCAGATCAGATATCAGTAAAAACAGTTTTTTTTTTCGTGTTGAATGGTGGTGATAATTACATTTTCATAATTGATAATTGTATTTTTTAGATGTTTCCATTGAGATTTTTGAAAAATTCTGTGTTTATTTTCTCAACTGAGTTGATCATCATTATTACTAGGGCAGTGGATTGGCAGTA
>OZ024751.1:24896364-24898864 GCA_964016885.1 Eledone cirrhosa
CATACATACATACATCATGATGATGGCTGCAACTCGATTCCAAGTAATGCTATCGCTTGATACTTAAGCATGAATATCATGGACGTGCATTCTTAAAAAATTCCATGCTTCCTAAAATTTGCCAACACTACACCTGATATTTTCCCTTCATACACACACATGCATGTGTATGTGTATGTGTGTGTATGTATCATGACTCATACTCTGTTGACTTTGCCAACATTTGTACATTATTCTATGTACTAAACATGCACTTTTGATGAGTTGTAGTGCACCTGAGCACTGTACACAATAACCTAATTAACTTTTTCAAGTTTCACTTGAAGAGAAAAATCAGGGTGGAGAGGCAAGTGCTGCCTTCTAGCAAGTTTGTTGAAAGGTGGGTGAATGTAGCAAGAATGGTCCGAGTGAACGGGACCGCTCTGAATATATGCCTGTAGTTTGAGAAATGGAAAAATTGAGAGAGGGCACTTGCCCTGGTGGTCAGGGTGGCTATGGTCTTTGCCCTGAGTAACCCTGAGTAACCCTGGGGAATTTTTAAATTGTTTCAATTTTCATTTTTATTGTTTATATATATATATATATGTTTCTATGTCATTTCCTTTTCTTTTCTTATATAAATAATAAAAATCTTTACACGCACAAAACCCACATCGTACCGTCCTGTACTGTCCTGTACCGTCTGTAATGTTTTTCTTGATGTCAGCCCTTGTGGTCAATAAAGAAATCATTATTATTATTATTATTGTGGATTGGCAAAATTGGTAAAGTATCAGGCACCTTGCTTTGCAGCATAGAGTTACGGCCCTTTATGTTCTGAGTTCAAATCCTGCCCAGATTAGCTTTGCCTTTCATCCTACAGGGTTGATAAAATAAAATACCAGTAACACACTGGGTCGACTTAATTGACTTTCCCCTACCCCAAAATTGCTGGCCTTGTGCCTATAATAGAAATCATTATTATTTTATAGAAACTAGGTAACACTTGTACGATGGCTGCAGCTTCATAACCTCTGTCCTCCCCTTAATTGTGGTTGGTGCAGGCTGGTTGCTGGTTTAGTAGGAAATAGAGGTGGTTTAAGAAGGACATGTTTTGGCTTGTCCTTTAGTGGTATAGAAGGTGTCTGAGGTTGAGTGTGGGAGTTTGGTTTATATCTGGCTTGGGTTCAGGAGTGGTTTTCTGAGTACTTGGCACACAGGGAAGCTGAGAAGGTCAGAGATGTGCGGTGTTCTGCATTGCAAGGCAGTGTGTCTGTGTAAATCAGGATGTTGTTGGAGATAAGTGTGTCTGAAATGATGCCGGTGTACTTAGTGTCACTGATGATCAGAAAAAGGAGGCCTGGAAATGTCATTATGAGAGACTGAAGAATGGGGATGCTCTGGAGAGGAGCAATTATAGAGGCATAAAACTGATGGATCAGGTTATGAAAATGGCAGAAAGAATACTAGCGCAACTACGCAACTAATTAGAGAAAGGGTCAAATTAGATGAGATGCAGTTTGGTTTTGTGCCTGTGAAAAGTACAACAGATGCCCTCTTTTTAGTGAGACAACTACAAGAGAGGTTCTTAGAGAAGAATAAGCCACTATACTTAGCTTTTGTTGACATAGAGAAGGCCTTTGATAGAGTACTCCGATCTGTCCTCTGGTGGTCTCTTGGGAAACTATGTGTAGAGGAATGGCTTGTGAGGACAGTGCAAGCTATGTAGAGGGGTGCTGTCAGTAAAGTGAGAGTAGGAATGGAGTTTAGTGAGGAATTCCAGATACATCAGGGTTCAGTCCTCAGCCTGCTCTTGTTCATTATAGTTCTCCAACCCATAACAGAGGAGTTTAAGACTAGCTGCCCATGGGATATTCTTTATACTGATGATCTGGTACTTATAGCAGAATCAGTAGAGGAGCTAGAGAATAAATTATGGCTATGCAAACAGCAGTTGGAATCAAGAGTACTGAGAGTGAACATAGCTAAGACTAAAGTGTTTATAAGTAGAATAGAGGAGAATACTCTGATTCCATCAGGGAAATGTCGATTTCGATATGCAGAAAAGGAGGCATAAATTTATAAAATGTACACAATGCAGATCTTGGGTACACAAGAGATGTAGTGGGATAGCAGGCAAACTAATAGGTAGGGAAAACTACGTATGCAGCAGATGTACAGGAAATGGAGCGATGCTGTGCTGAATATGACCCGTCCCACCCTTGCAAGCAGGGAAAAGCAGACGGAAAATGATGATGATGATGATGGATAAGGGCAATCAGACTGTCTTAGTTACACACACACACGATTCAACAAAAAAAAAGACATTCTAAGGGAGCTAACTAGGAAGGGGAACAACTACTAGAAATTATACAAGTTATCGACCATTGTTATCTAACTACATCTGTATCACAGACTCACATCCACTGATTTCTACTGTTATCGGTTTCAGGTTCGGCAAGGTGACTCACCCGATCAATGAAACAATTGTTAATACTGTAAATAAAACCCTTTTTGTACA